>OZ010600.1:39479018-39684018 GCA_963932145.1 Acanthosepion lycidas | reverse complement strand
ATTTATTATATAATTATTATCAGAAATGCAATTTTAATAGCAAGAAAATGTTGAACCAATGAAACAATTAGCTAAATAAATACATGAAAAAAGTGCCCAAACAAATGACAAAGGTTAGAATGTATTTTCAGAAACATTAACAATGGTTGATATAAGACGCGTTCGTGTTGATCTATAAATTCAGTTTATGTCTGGTTTCTTGATAATTTTAGTAGTTCAAAATCTTCCGATTCATTCTTTTCTACTCTAAAAAATTCTTGTATCACTGAGAAAATTTCTCAGACAAAAAGAAAAAATATGACTGCAAGAAAATTTGAAGGTTCTGTAACAATTACGTGTAGAGAGCATAAAGGTTGCTCACCTGACTCAATTCTGTTGACTTTGGAAAACCACTCCTGAATGACTACATAGAATTGTGTGTAGTTTTATCTAAACATTTTCTATGACGACATCTTTAGATTTTCAAGTAGACGACAACACTCGTATCATTAATTGAAAATAAACTTTTTCCTTCACGTGTTACTGTTAAACTTACACTTCTGCCAAAAAATGATGCAAAGCGGTTTGCTATACGACTTCATATATATATATATATATATATATATATATATATATATATATATATAGAGAGAGAGAGAGAGAGAGATAGAGAGAGAGAGAGAGAGAGATGAGAGAGAGAGAGAAAGAGACATAAACATGAATTTGCTATGAATAATGTCGTAGTATAGACCTGACTATAGAATCAGCTTAAAAGACGGACTTAATGTAAACACTATTAAATTGCCTTTCATTCTGTATACAATGTATCTGTATAGACATCTGGTTACGCTCGACTCGAAATATAAACTTTTTAAGTAATTGGTTTGTCGTCTGGGTAGGGACCTCTCTCCCTCGCATTCTATCTCTCTCTTGCTCTCTCTCTCTCTCTCTCTCTCTCGTCTGCTGTGGGTACGAGATCGCATACAATCTTCCATATTGGTGTTCGAAGTCAATTTTGAGATGGGGAAGAGCAGGCTGAGCAAAGGTTGATATCACTGGAATGTTACGTGGATGTTAATAATAATAATAATAATAATAATAATAATAATAATAATAATAATAATAATAATCCATATATCATGATGTAAATATACAAATACATAGAAGAAATAATAAAAGTGAATTAAAATTGTCTATATAAAAGTATTAAAAATAATGTACAGAGAAGATTTATGTTACTTATTCTCCAGTAAGAGTAACTTAATACTCTGATAATAAAGAGAACTACCAAAATTACAACAATAATAGGATTTTGCTGATAACTGCTGGTGTACAGAGCGATAATCACTGGGAAATCACCGGGATTGTTCTCAATGATCTCTTTTAATCACCATAGAGAAACGTTCCTACCCCCTCCCTGTCAGCAGGGTTGATGCTCATCTCCGTGACAGCGTCTCACTGCGCCTTCTTGGCCTCACTTTTTCAACTGACTTGAAGTGGAACAACAACACTGAATCAATAGCTGCATCTACTACAAGGAAAGTTGATTTACTGTGTTGTGCCAAAAGGTATTTCTCGTCAGATTTCATCTCATGCATCTACAAATCTACCATTCGTCTTTTCATTGAATACTGTTGCCATATCTGGTCTGGTACCCTTGTTGTTCATCTCTGACGAACATTTTTCCCTTCATGAATTTAAGCGTGCTACTAGATTGGCATCTAGGTCCCACCCTTTTCCTGTTGAAATAGTTAAATGTAACCGCCACTTCTACTCCAGTTTCTTTCCTCGCACTCCTCGTCATTGGAACTCCTTTCATCTCACTTGCTTCCCTGATAACTACAATCTTCAAAAATTAAAATGCATCGTTAATCGCCATTTTCTGTTGCTTTGATCCCTGTCCTTTTTTCCTTTCTTCAATACCCCACTACACCCACCCTTTTTTCTTTCACATCCACTCTCCGTAACACGCTAGTGACACCCCTGCCTTGCTTGGGGTGAAATGTTTAAAAAAATCTTCAAATATTGTAATAAGAATTATTGCAACTAACAAATGTTTTCTTGGTAGTATTATTTCTTAAGCATAATTGAAGAGTAAATTATTTTATTTTTTTGATTATTTTTTTATATAATTACATCTAGAATTTATAGATTGAGCAGTATATGATTTTAATTTATATTTAAGAATAATTTCGCCTCATGCATCAAACATTTAACCATATAAATTCTAGTTTAATGGACATTTAAAACATTTTTGTATAGAATTTAATTTAAGCATAATTTTATCTGGAATTTATAGACTTAATTAATTTTTTCAAACATAATTACCTCTTGAATTTATATATTGAACAGTAAATCATTTTAATTATCATCTATCGTCCCTAATAATTTTTATATATCATATTTGTATTTCTTTATATCATTATTTCTGTATAAAATAGATAAAAAAATACAATACACACATAGAAGAGAAATCAGTGAAAATATGTGATTGAGCAATAATTAATAAACAATGATAAATGGAGACTTCTAAATATTTGTTGATTTTTAAGACAAACAGACAGACATATAACCAAACAAACAACTTTCAAACAATTTGAAACATAAAATAACTATTTAAGAATTGTTGATTTAATTCATATTTCAGTTATTTGATCATCTTGTGTAGTTTCTAATTTCATTGCGTATGCTTAAATTAATGTTCTTACATGTGAATTTTTTTTTATGCATTTGCACGTTATAAAGTTTGGAAATTATACGTCAACAATTGTTTTTGTTGTTGCTATTGTCGATAATATCAAAAAGCATTAAAACTAAATTAATACTATATTACTTTCCAAAGTAATACCAGACTTACTGAAACTAATCCTGAAAACGATCCTCCGAGGAGAAGAAAAGATTTCAGATCAAAGTAGAAACACTCTTTCATTAAACCAGTATGTTTGATTAAAACATCATTTATATATGAATTAGTAATGTACAGTTACATTTCATCGATGACCATTTATTACGCGTGAAGATTATGGATATATACCATAATCCTTTGTGTATAGATCACTGGGGAGTATCAGATGCAGTTAAAAGAGAAGAGAAATTCAATGTAAAATAGCTTATTTCTATGTATAAAATATATTTAAATCGGATTTTAGAACAAAGAAAATGATGAAAACTTGTGAAAAAGGAAAATGAAAAATGAAAAACAAAATAAAAACACCCGCATTTTGTGATTCGTCTAAGACCACAAAATCATCGATACACACTGAGAAAATAAAATTGACTAAAACAATTTTCTTGTTTGTTTTTATTTTGAAATTATGCATCATTTTCTATATTTTTTTATCGTAAATAAAATATTATTTTAATTTTGAATGACTTTTCGAAACACACGTGGCAGTCTCGACTAAAGCGAAATTCGGAAAGAGTAAGGAATTTATGAAAGATTTAATTCCCTTTGTTGCAATGCACCATGAGATATATATTGTAACAAACAAATACATCCAGTTTAAATCGATTTTGTACGTTTAGAGTCTGGTAAAAAACGGGATTGAGTTCTAAAGTATAAGACGCAGCAAACTTTTGGACACGATTTTGGCTGCAAAAAGCTGCGTCTGTACACATAAGATTACGGTAATATATATATATATATATATATATATATATATATATATATATATATATATATATATATATATATATTATAATAATAAAAAGAAATTATAAACTGATTTAAAATATGGTTTCTTCGCTACACAGGAATTACCATGTTTCAAAACATGTGTGTGTATGTATGTGTGTGTATGTGTGTGTGTGTTTATATGCATGGTTGTGTACGTACGTGTGGCCTGAAAAGTTCTTCACACGAACCCCTTACCAAAATAAGACTTAATGTCTAACAACAGATTTTTGGGGACGGACATTTTTCAACACCTGCACATCTATCTATCTATCTATCTATCTATCTATCTATCTATATATATATATATATATATATATATATATATATATATACGTTTCTTTCTGTATGTATATATGTATGCATGTATGTGTGTGTGTGTGTGTGTGAATGAATAAAGCTGGATAAAAATCCAATAGAATAGAAAATATGAATTTGAAAATTTTACTTCGATATGTTTCATCGATAAGAATAAAATCTGCATTGACCAGACGGAATGTGAATCATGTTAACTGTCGGAAAGTTTGATTTTATTGCATCATAATAGAAATTAGATTTCAATTCAGTTATTTTTATTTATATATCTTTTTTTATTTTATTGTTTTCAAGTGTTATTTAGTTGTTTATTTTTTCGTGTTTTTTAATGATTTATTTATCCTATATTATTTCAGTAGTAATTAAATAATAACGGGATAAACTGAAATAGTCTGGTCGTATTTTTAATCATAACGAATTTTTAGATAATGGCACTTGCAATGCATCTTTATCTGAATAAATAATTATATTAATTTTTTTATTACAGCAACATTTTCCTGGTCAAAATTGTGATCACAAAGGTTTCAGTGGCAAACAAGCACATTGAGTCTGTTATTTAATTTTAAATCACTTTTATGTTCATATATTCATTTCGAGACCTAATAACACCCATACAAACACAAAATAAGAAAAGATCATTCGAATCCTTTTGACATACAGCAAAATATTTTGCTTATTGGAAATATTACATTTAATCTGTTAGCTTGAAATTAAATCTAAAATAAAAGCTCCTAGAAATTTTTTTTCATTTTTAAAAATTCATTTTAAACCTTAGGTATCGCGTTTCTTTTAAAAAGTTTACACAGACACACACACGCACACACACGCACACACACACACACACACACACACACATATATATATATATATATATATATATATATATATATTCAATTCCATCGTTTAGGTAAAAATGGTTGCTTCTTTTCCGAAATGAGACCAAAATATTGCTACTCCCTGTTTTAAAATATTTGCAAAAAAAAAAAAAAACATTTAAGATAAAACAGGGAATTTCCGATTCAAACGAAATTTTCAATACTTATTCTTTAATGAATTAATTATTACGGAATATTGAATTTTATTAAAAAAAACAAAAACTTTGGGATATATTTTTTGAGTATCTTTCACCCCCCACCTTTTCAATATCTCGTGTGTCCTTTTTAATATGGGAGTGTTCGTACAAACTTTTTACACTTATATAAAGAAAAATCCCTGAATATATTGTTTCAATAAAAAATTACGCAATCTGAATTGTGGATATGTGGAAAATTTGTCTCGCATCTTACCAAAAATAATTAAATAAAACTAAAAATAATTCCTTTTGAGAACTGGTGCTTACATAATTTTCTTTCATTTTGGGAAAAATCTGCACTTAATATTTATTCACAGAAAAAAAAAATACTTGTATTATTTTCAGTGCGTTTTTGAAATTAATTCCATTATCCCCTTTTGACTGGCTACTCTTCAATATTGCAAGAGTTTTACTTTTATATTAAATTAATTTCATGTCTCCCGTTCAATCAGTTTTCGTGTCTTGAAAGATAATTTGTTTGTTTTTTTTCCGATTCATCAGTTCGGGTGATTTTTTTCTTTCTTTTTATTTTTTCAAGTGTCTTTGTTTTCCTACGTTTATTTAGAGATTCTTGTATACAAGAAGACATACTTCAATAACTAAACGGAAGTTGTTCTTTTAAATTTCTTTTGAAGTTTTGTTGTCTTATTTCTTCCTGCATAATTTGTTCCTCTCGCCACCAAGAACATTTTCAGAATTATGACGAAACTATTTCATTCACAGAAAAAAAAATACTTTATCCTTACATTTTTTCTAAAATTTACTCTTAGAATAAATGTTTTTCTTTTCACATAACGCAAATTTGATTTACTCTATATTTTTTGTTTAGGTAGGACCTTAATGCCTTCAAATTTCTTTATCAAGTTTAAAAAAATAAAAAACAAAAACAAACTAAAAACAAAAAACAAAAAGAATATTGGTTATATAAAGTTAAAGAAAATTAATTTTTAAACGTAAATAATAAATTCTTGATTATTGCATTGCTGGTCTTTCGTATTTTTTTAGGTTTTATTTTTACTTTTTTGCGCGCTTTTTAACGACGGCTGTAGAATTACATTTTTTATTTTGTCCTTTGATCTCATAAGTTACAGTATGTAAATAAAACGTATCGTTTTGTTTTTAAGTAAAAGGTAAGCATTACTTTTTGAAAATTAATTAATCCTTAAAATTACTAATAGACTTCAAAGGTCTTTTCTTGGACAAATACTGGATTTTAAAGAATTAAATATATTTAAATTTGTTGTTTATATTTTTCGCGCGATGAGTCGATGAATGACGAAAAAACGTAAAAATGTTTTCAAAATGACTAAAAAGTTTATTTATATACGGAATTTTTTTTTTAATTCGGATTACATTTTTAGGTCGTTATCTTTCATTATCGTTCAAATTTATGTAAAATGCATTTTTCGGGTTTTTTCTTTTAGAAACTCCATGAAGGGTCCTTTTTAGATGAACAATGATGGACATTCATTTTTTGGAGGTAAGTGCATCATCAATATACCGACTTGTTTCTTCATTCGCATGTAATTAGGTGCAATCTTTTTTTTAGATTTATGTAAAATAAAAACCAAAACATTCGAAGTGTTTTCTTGATTGTGCTCAATAAGTATTGGCCAGTGCGTTCCAATTTGCAGATTTCTACGCATATGTATGTATTTTTGTCTGTGTTTGTGTGCGTGTGCACGCGTGCGCACTCGATGGCATGATTAAGTCTAAGAAAAGTAAAAGGAAGAGTTTTATTATAGAGATGTTGTATATGCGTGTAAGGTTATATGTATACATGTAAGTATCTGTAATACATGACTTTGTGAATGCATTTCTCTGTATGTAAGTGCGTGTGTGTGTAAGAAAGAGAGACAGACAGACAGACAGAGAGAAAGAGAGAGAAAGAGAGAGAGAGCGAAGAAATATGTAAAAATTGCGTTTGAAACGTGAATAAATATGCAGGTACACCAGGATGGATCAGTAAGTTTGATTATTGAATTATGTGCATTGACAAGGAAAGAGATTATGCTGCAAAATAAAACATTGTTGTTTCAAATAGATGCTTTCCATCACCATTTGGCAACAGACTGTAACTACTGGCGAGTATTCTGTTCTACGTGTCACTGTAGCATTGTTTGTACGTGTGTCTGAATGAAAAAGATGCAAGAAGTCTATCGTTTAAATGTGTGCGTTAATGTATCATAGTAGATAACAAAAGGTACAAATCATTTTATATTTAGATAAAGATTTTGTAATAAATCTATCTGTGTATTTGAACAACATTAAACGAAGCTCAGCTTGACAAAGTTTCGTTAAAAATTAGTAACTAATAATTAGTATAAATAAATATTATTATCATATACTCATTTTAGTACTTACAACGTTTCAGCTGCTGTAGCTTCTTCACACTCAGTAACCTTCTTGGACTTTCGGTGGTAGATTGCTTTACTTCCGCTTTTTGTTTAGGAGTTTATTTAATATTAATTAATATTCATCATTCATATTATATTTACATTTGCTCTTTCGTTTCTTCTACTGGTTCAAAGTTTACAGCAATGTCAAATCTAGGGATTGAACTCACACAACTGGAAACCAAATCTTATAACCAACACTTTTACTTACTGCGTTGTGTATTTGTTGCAATCTAGTAGTTAAATCCTGGAGCCTTAAACCTAATGTATGTACTCAGGTAGTGTAACTGTATGAATGTCCTTAGACAGGTGGTGCTATTTTGTTTAATGTCATTTTTTTTTCTTAATCGGAGGCTCCCAGATGATACACATCCTTATGCTAGGTCTACTGATGAGGTTGTCTAACATATGCAACTATTCTTTCAGTCGTCTTTCCCTATTATCTTGACTTAATTCGAATGCATTAATTAATTCTAAGTCTAATTATAAATCATAAATTTACAGTTTGATTGTTACGATAAAAATGTAATGTGAAGAAATAAGTTACTTATTTGTCTTTTATTCTATCGAATGGATATCAAAATCAGAGTGAAACTTTCTGGGCTGTTTCTATTTGAATATTTATAGAAATATATTTGGGAAGAGAGCTTTATTCTACATATTTTTGGGTTTATCTGTGAGTTTCTATTCATATGAAAGCAAGAAAAACAATTCAGCATGTAACCAGAACATGTGTATTTCTATAATATTTTGAATGTGTGCCTCTGTATGTGTGCGTTGGCCCTGATCCATCTGCAGGTGTGAGAGAAAGGGAACAATAGCGTTATTGAATTTTGTTAATAATTCATTTTCATCATTATAAATTCTTTTGATCAAATGACGTTTTAGAAACCAGTAACAATGAATTCCCGTTTTTTTTTTCGCCAGTTTATGTCCATCCGATTAAGATGTAAAACAAATAATTGTGAATCTTTATACCCGTCTATTGGTGGATCTTTTCAAGCGTTTAGCAGGTTACATATTCATATAGATACTAATGTAAGCATCCATGAGTGTGCATACGTACGTGTGTCTGTATGAGAGCGTACAGAAATGACGTCACTACGTGTGTGGTCGCTTTCACCGCTCTTGTCCTATATTGTCGGCGCATGCGTAATTGTGCTTTTGAAGAACGCTTGGTTTGAGAAGAGATGGATGTAAAATGTATTTATAATTTTAAAAGCGTGTTTAAGTGTGCGTATGTAAGAGTTCATATATATTCTGTCTCGTTTTAAACGAGAATTGTTCTCTATGAAACTTGGGTCGGTTAGCCTTATAAGTTATGAACTTCATGAAGAATCTGAAATTGTTGAATGTTTATTTATTTATTTTATCTTGGACCGTTTTAGATCATTTCTGTTAATTCACCCCAGAATATCAATTCACCCCAGAATAAAAAGAATTTATATTTACATCAAATTTTCTGAAAGCGAGACCCTTCCATTGCACTCCGTTTGGGTTGACCTTTGCGATCGCCCCAAATATTAGTAACTCGAGTGCACTATTTTTAAGTGTGGGGTCACCATCGCGCTTACCTCGATAAACAAACCAAAAACTTTTTTTTAATTAGAAAAAAATCCTAACCCTAACCTTTGTCCAGATTTTTTTTTTAAATTGTAAAAAATCTGTGTAAGTACCTGTGGGAGGGAGTGCTGAAAAATCCTCGACCCGACAAAGAAGACAATTGGACACTTTTTAGATTTGGGGAAATAAATTAAAACAAAAAGTTTGTTTTTTTCTTAATTGGAAAAAATAATTCTTAATCATATGGAAAAAAATCGACTAATATTTTCTTTTAATATTTTGTGACTCCCCTGATAATGAATTAAATTTGATGCTCATTGACAAGAAAATGTAAAATATTTCTCTCTTCTTCTCTCTTGCTTCTCTTCCCTCGCTTTCTCACTCTCTTCACATCTCTACCCTCAACCTCTCTCTTGCAGCAATTTACTGAATTTCTGTGATGAATATTCACTGCCGAATTAAGGTCAGTAACAAGGAAGGAGATTATGTTTTCTAAATTAAATGCTTTTTTCACCATTACTGTTTCATTACAAGTCTAATTATCATACACACACAAATGTTTGTGTGTGTATATATATGTGTGTGTGTGTGCTGACGCACATTTAAAACCCAAAACAGAAGAAAAGCAAAATGAAATGTAAAAGTTTCTTAACAAATCAGACAATAAGCAAGATGAACCGCCATCGTAAATTTGTAGTTTTTTTTTTATTTTAGATATTATCGAACCTGTCTATTTTTCAATAAAATTCTTTCAAACCTGAAATGTTTTGAGTTTTCTGTTGTAAAAGGCATTCATAAAAAATCTAGAGGCGTGATATCAGGGGATTTTGTAGCCCAAATCAGTAATGTTGATCTCCTAAGTTATTGATTTTGTAATTTCTATAATAATGATAAAAAAAAGACTACTGATGTAAGTGACGTGCAGGTGCAAACAACTTCTGAAGAGTTGGACGGAAAAATATGGGATGCAATGTGTTCAAACAGATTTCCTTTGTAATGTTTCCATCAAGAGACTAAATAAAATTATAGGTTCAGTTATTATTTCAGTTAAGTGGATGTAATATCTCTGCGAAACAAGTAGGGACAAGTGAACATTATAATTTTATTTATTACAATGTATCTAAATATTTGTTACTGTTTTATTTACTAGTGACAAAAAATGCCTCTTCGTAAGCAAAAAGGTCAATAACTCTGTAAACGTTAGTTACTGATTTGGAACAGGATCGATATTAAAAACAGGGCGCGCTTCTAAATCGGTAAAAATTAATATTTTTCGATTTTGACAACTAAGGCCAAAAGAATGCTAATCTACAAAAAATATTTCCAGATATTTTCCTCCTATTTTTACGAGTGAACCAGGCTATTTAAATAGGTCCAAATATATATATATATTTGTGTTTGTGTGTGTATAAAAATAAAATTATATAAAAAATATATCACAGTAGCTGTGGGCATCTTGTCATTGATTTGCTGTTTATTTGTTTGTTTAGCGTCATATCAACTCCTCATAGGTCATTTAATGCCGAAATTTAATTTTCTTGGGAGAATTAGTAATTCCTTTTACAAAAAATTATTGCTGGTCATTTTATTACTATGAAAATGTATTGCTGGCACTTTTACTATAATTTTTTTTAATACTTTCATAACGTTTTGACCCCAGGTGGTTCAACGCTGCTCAAAAACTCCCAATCAAGAAGCCTTACTGCTGTATGTAGTTTATCGTCATACCCAGGACGGCATTGATTTGCCCTTACACACACACACGCGCGCGCGCTCACACGCATACATACATATATATATATATATTGAGAAGTTCTGCAAGTTCATGTCATTGATTCAAAAGTTGCTCGTTTCCACCAGAGAGTTGTTGAATCATGCCATCTTGATAGCTGTTCCCAGTATCTTGATATTTATAGCTGCAGGATCTTGCGTGCAAATACACCTTCCCACAATATACCAAAAATGCTCAATTGTGTTTATGCTGAACAAATGCTCTAGAATGCCCCACAGAACTATTTTGGCCAATGCGACAATGCATTATCTTCCTGGAATAAGCCATTGTTATTTGGGGTACATCATGTAGTTCATGAATGGGTGAAAAATGCGAACCAAATACCATTTTAGAACCCCCATCACAACCACCACCAGTCTGTTGGCAACTGATGCCCATAGCTTCAAGGAACACTTGAACCATAACCTTATCATCTCCAGATTATTTGAACCGTGTCTCACCAAACTACGCCACACATTGTCATTCCTCCAGAATCCAATTAGCGACGTCACATGACCAGGTGGAAAGCCGTGTCCGCTGTTGTGGTGATAATTGACAAGTCTGATATGCCTATGTCACCTTCTACATTGAATGTGAGTATGATTTGACTCAGGGTCATTTGTCTGTTACTGCAGACAATTCTGAGTAGACGCCTCTGGTGACGATCACTAAAGATTTGTGGTCGGTCAATACACTAGCCATCACGGACAGTAATCAGGTATTCCTGGTACACACGTGGAACTCTAGATTGTAGATTGTCAAATATCCACATTGTTTCAGGAATGGAATGCCCTATCCCTGGGACTCTCACTATCATTCCCTGTTTACAATAATTCACGTCCTTTGCCAAGAACAGTCTAGCCAGTCTTCATAAGATGTCATAGTAATCTGGGCCGAAATATTTTAGTAATCCTATCATGAATATATATATATATATATATATATATATATAGAGAGAGAGAGAGAGAGAGAGAGAGAGAGAGAGAGAGAAAGAGAGAGAGAGAGAGGGAGAGTAACAGGGTTCGGCGAGTTGTCACTATTTTATTTTTGTCACTATTTTATTTTTTAAAATTTTGCGCATGCGCGTTATTTGATTTTGCCGACCGCAGAATATGCTAGGGACAGCTGAGATACCATTTGTGAGAAAAAGAGCACCATGACGCAATTCACTCCGCCAGAAACTTGGAAACGGCACGCTGTATTGTATGGCACTGGCGCCGGAAGCTCCAACACGAACATTTCGGAGTGTTTGGATGTCAATCTGTGGACAGTGCAGAGGATTCGGGAAGAGATGGATGAGTATAATGTTGATTACGAAGGTGTTTGGAGTGATCACTAATAATGGTGACGTCATGCCTCCATTCATCTTCTCACAGGGCCTCAGACTCAACACGGAGGCCTACATCAAGTGCCTTAAGGAGATAGTGCTTGAAGGAAATGGAGATTTTATTTAATAAATTTACTCTTTAGTATTTGAAGATATTTTTGTGTAATTTTGGTAAATATAACTGTTAAAATGAGATGTCAGTGTTATTTTCATTTTTGCGTAATTTATACGACAATTTATCCATCGCACCCTGTATATTTATGTAACATATTAGTGAATTCAACAGTATATGCGTGTGTGTGTATGTGTGCAATGGAATATATTTTAAAGACATTTCTTAATTCCAGTCTTTGTGTGTCTATCACACACACACATACATGTACATGTTCACATACGCAATGTAAAATTTCGGTGTGTGTTTCTGCTTTTGTTTGTAACAATGCTCACATACGCACATTGTTACAAACAAAAGCAGAAACACACATCGAAATTTTATGGTCCGATAACAGACACCCGAATGAAAAGAGTATGCAAGATATTCATTTTTGGTAAAATCATTTGTTTCACTTCAACCCCCCAAAAAATTAATGAAATCTTATGGATCTCAGAAGAAAAAAAAATATTCTGCTTATTTAATAATTGTTTCTAGCCAATCTCGCATCCCTCTCAAGTACTGCACCTAAAACCTGCGACATTGTTATTGATTCTAAAACCCACTATTCCCATAATATTTTATTAGTTCGAAGTCAGCCAAGTACGCGTAATTGGACCAGGAACTGAACCTATTGCTTTCGTCAATAAATATCTTAGAAAAAAAGTTAAAATCTTGTTTAATGTTGTCTGTGTCAAAGTAGTTCCATTTGTTCAAGTGTAGACACTTGAAGGGTATGTATAAAAATGACAACCTCACATTGAGTTCTCATAAATTTAGTCGGCTTTTTCGTAGGAAAATGTCAAGTCTAACACAAAGCTTTAGGAATGAAAGGAGACAAGCCTTGTACTCTGTATAATTTCATCAGTTCTGGAATTAAAGATGGCGACTACACATCGTGTGAATTGATATCATTCTTCTAAATATTTTTTGATGCTAATTACGCCAATTTCTTTGTGCAGCGCTGAAAAATATTCATGTATAACCATGTGAAAGTACAAAATCAACACATCGTTTTTCCCTTCTTTTTAACAAGATGCTTTTCAAAGACCAACAAAATATTAAAGGGTAAAATACAATGCCTGAATAAACGAAATAACTGATACTGTTACTTAAAATTTGTACGCGTATTATATATATATATATATATATATATATATATATATATATAAAATTAATACAAGTAAAAGATTTGACAGCTGATTGATGTTGCCTTCAGTATTCCGACTCCAGAATCTCGTAGACGGGCACTTCATTAATCAGTCCGTTCACTCGTCAGGAGTATCAGCAATTGACTGCTTGTACTTCTCGATTTTTCTTTTTTATATGCACTTTTCATTGGTGCAATTTTTTTCATGGTGTATGTGTGCGTGTTGGCGTGTTTGAGTTCGCGTACGTGCGTGTGTGCGTGTGTGTTTGCGTTTGTGCGCCCATACACCAATCTGAGCGTATGTACGTACGTATAGAATGTTGTGGTTATTTGTCCTTTTCGTTGTTTTTTTTTTTCATTTTACACTCACTTCTTAACCCTTTCTCTCTTTTTCCTCTTTTCTTTCAATTGTAGCAATTTTGACTTCTGCTTTTCTAAACATATACTGTCGTTGCTAATTATGAATCTACCAAGTCAAAAGGACAGTGTTTCCGTAAACAAAATCAGCATTCGAAAATGTTTACTTATACTCGGGCTTGAACACTGATCATTAACTGTGATCACTGACTCTAGAAGAAAACATGCAGTAATCTCAACCATCAAGCAAGCTTTTGTGTTTTGTAGTGAGATCATAGAAGTATTACAGATTTTACAAGTACGCGAATCTACTGACTACTATTGTTGGTGGAGACTGAATTGCACTAATTTTGTAAATAGAGCGAAAAGAAAGTGAAACGAAAGTGAGCAATTGCTTAGGAATCTATGCAAAGCACTTTTATAAATACACTGTCATGGCTACATTGTATTAGGGCAGTGTTTCTCAACCTTTTTAAGCAACAGCACACCTAAGAGCAAATGAAGTTATCACGGCACACTTAGCAACATTTTTAAAGGTTATACATTTAAATGTTATGAAATAAAACCAACTGGTTCTATTCAACTATTTGCGCCGCTTATTTAGTAAAATACTAACGCTGTACCATTCCACTTCAACTCACACACATATATATGCATGCCGTGACAATATTTCGCGGCACACTTAAGAGGATTGCGCGGCACACGAAAGAGTGAGAGAACGCCATTAAGAAAAGACAATAAGACTCGCTTCCCCCCCCCCCAAACACACACACTTACACTACCGTAGCATAGTGGTTGAGTGGTTGTCACTTTATTCTGTTTCCCTTCTTGGTGTCCAGTCAATTGCAAATGAAGAACTCATTTAATGAAATAATTTGTTTCTGTGTGAATTTTTAAGATGGAGAGCTATTATCATTTACATTATCTGCATACCGACTAATGTCCTCATTTTTTTGTTGTTATCACGTTTCGGACGTTGGATCCTCCAGCCTTCTTTACCAGGTAACCTTCAGGGAATTTCAAACTGAATTCTTAATTCAATGTCTGTGGTTAGAATGTTATCATTCCTCTGCTTCAGGATATCTTATTCTTTTTTTTTAGTACTGTTCAGTTATTGCTTACCCTCTTTCCATTGAGCCTAAGATTTTAATACTTGACCCAGAGATTGAACTCAAAATAACTTTTCCAAATTCACGAACCAACACATTAAACTACTAGGGACAATCCAGAACCTAGAAATTGGAGCCTTAATCCTAACGTTCTTATTTCTGAATGTTGATGACCTTCTACTATCATGCTTGACCGCCTTCGCCGTCATTGCCTAGCATAAACGCTTATGCTTTCAGAAGCCAGATTCCTTAGTTTTATTCTCTGTCTAATAATTCTATTTCATTTTACGGTGGTTGGTGACCACACTTTCCCCGCCATACATGTGTTAGGGTTGACTCAGTAGATATTTCTCCATAAGAAATTTACGGTGAAATGTTTGATAATCAAATTTCATACAGAGTATATATTCCATCCTGTGTAGTTGTAGCAAAGAATAAAAAGGTGAAAGTAACGGTCCTCCCTCAAAACAAGGATCGAGGAACATTAAAAAGGTCGTAGTCAGGTGTGGGTGGGGGGATAATAAAAGCAGGCACGAGTCGGTATGTAAATAATAATAAAGTCAAGTTCCCAAAACCCGTCTCTGAAATAACACCCCTATTTCAATAATGGAGAAAATGCCAAAGCTACGCCATAAATGCTTGTGGAAGAAGTCAAGGGAACTGAGTATTTCTTCATTTACCCACACATACGCATTAAATTAACCATATGTCATTTTTGTCTTTGCGAGGTAAATAAATAAAATTAAGTCCACATATGAAATATCACCTTTGTTGGGCAATTGGAGGTGGACAAAATGCAAAAATGTAGAAGGGTTGGAGTTAGGGAACTGGTTTTGATTTGTTTCGTAGTTTGTGTGTGTCTCTGTGTGTGTGTTTCATTTCCTTCCACTGACAGCTGAATATGCTAAGGTAGCAAGTTTCACTGTCATCTTGGATTGTTGCAAGATTTTATAAACACGCCATCGGGGTCCATTTCAGAAAGAGACGATAATAAGCAAACCAAAAACACATAAAAAGTCACAAATTTAGAAAATATTTTGTCAGTTTCATTCATTGTCGTTATTTCTTATTTTCTGACGAATAAATATTCCTTTCTCTTGTTGCTTTGAAGATTCTGATTTTGTTTATGAAATCAATGACATAGACTTAAAATTTGTCTTAAAAGTTCCAAAACTACCGAATAATGTCAATCAAAAGCACTGTTTTTTCACAGAATCTAAAGGAATAAAAGCAAATGTTGCTATATATTACAAGGTTTCATTCTTTTAAATTCGTCATAAAAGGAATAGCAACAAAAAGAAAAGGGGAAAAAAGAAATGAGAAACTATCCTTATTCTGCTCATCTTGGTGTTTTATACTTATGCGTTTCAGCTGTTGTACCTTCCGTTTTTTTTTTCAGATCTCTAACGTCGAATTCGGTAATATTCTTGGAATTTTGAACCGCATTTTGAACTGCGGTAGAGAATTTCCATTACGCCTTCCATATTTATAGGATATTTCATATCAGTTGAAGTTTCTGTCTGAATTTCTTGAATGAGGAATTATCATTATTTACACTATTTACATTTGGACAATTGTGCTCATCTTTTGTTGTTGTTATCAGTTGCTTTTTTAGTTGTCCTCTGTCTAATTTGTTTACTTATCATATGTGCCAATGAGAACAGATGGTTTTCTCTTTATAGTCTTCACTGGTTCGGTTCGAGGTGATGATTTGAGCAAATCTTTTTATGAGAAACCTCCTCAATTGATAATGGCTTCTTGGTACTTATCGCAGCTTATGGGAATAGTAGCGAGAGTAACGATTGCCTTTCGCAAAATCATGCATTTCAAGGTCAGACACATTATGAAGAGAAATTATCCTATGAACAACACGCTTGATGCACAAAATGCTTGATGAATTCTATTAGGTTGGAATTGTAGAAAATTCAATCATTCAAGTTTTATATATAAAATCCGAATTCCAAACAATAATAAAATAAAAATAAAAGAAACATACGTAAGCCTGTTTGATTTGTATTTACAAACATGTACATGAGTTCAAAGGAGTAGAAAAGGAGTAAAAATACTCTTTCTTTGAGTAGTTGGTTCACAGAAAAGGCTGTGGTCGAAAAAAGAACTAACAAAAATTCACTGACCGTCTTTGTTGTTGTTATTGTAGCTGATTCGATTGAAGTTACCGACTGGGGGAAGACAATCGCATCTCTGCTGATCGAACAGCCTGGAGACGGTCGTATACTCCTGCTCTTTTGTGTTCGGCTTGGAGAAAGTCGCTTCTCTGATTTTTGAAAGTAGAAATCTGTGGTGTTGGTGTTGGTGGTGTTTCATAAGAAAGCTTTCCTGAAAGAAGCCTCGAAAAAATAGGTTATTAGTTTTCTCTGATTGGTCAAATATTTCATATGGTGATGTTAATTTTTAACCGAGACTTTGATTTAAACGGTGTACGCTGTAATGTGGAATCTTTTTGGTATGGTTGTAGTATTGTCTGTTATTGGGTGGAAAATATAGTTTGGCCGTGTTTTAATATGGTATATATATGGGCATGTAATTATGTTGAAAATAGGGTTTATTTTCTATAGAATAAAAATTCATAGCCTTTATCAATAGGGAGCGATGGAACGCGTGATTTCGTTTCACACGTAACTGAAATCCGTACATATTCTGGAAGGTGATGATTTTAAATTAGAAAGGAAAATGAAAGAATATGAGATTGCTTTTTGTCATTTTCGATCCTTATTTCACAAAAAACCTCAAAGACTGATTAATATTTCTTCTGAATTTGAACTCATTTGTAATTGAAAATGAAAAAGAAAGAAAGGGATTAAAAAATGCTCAGACTTTACAAGTTATGATAACGACGTGACAGCAAGCAGTAATCTTCATACAATACAGATTAGTTTCTACCATCGCATTTTTAGTTGTGAAGGGTTATTTTCAAATATGAATTTAATAAAAACAGAGTGAAATTGGCTTTAATCATCACTGAAGATAAATTCCTCACAGCTGAAGTAAAAAATAAAATAAAAATCGTTCAAGTGGGTCTTTCACTGTAGATCTCTTTTCAGAAACCGATTTTAATAAATATGGCAGATTTATATTTAATTTGAATAAAGTCATTATTTCATTTTTCATCCGTTTTTAAATATATAAAATGTCTTCCTTTCTCACATTTCCCAGTAACAGGCCCTGAGAATTAGGGGCGTACAATCAAGGATTTCTGCCCAGGCATCTTCATTTATTAAAATCATTTCACCCCAAGCAAGGCGGAAATGCCACTAGTACACAGATGGTCACGGGGAGTGAAAGTGAGAGGAAAGACTGATTATAGGGAGGATTGAGGAAAGGACAAAAGATGAACGGGATTCAAAAAGTTAGAAAATGGCGATTGACGTTGTATTTAAAGTTTTGAAGATTGTAGTTATCAGGAGATAACTACAATCTAACTACAGTGAGAAGAAAGGAGATGCCAATCTAGTAACACACTTAAATTCATGAAGTCGGGACACCAGGGCGGGGGAAAGCTCGTCAGCGCAGTAGCCATGAAAATAGTTATAAACAAGACAAAGGAAAGCCACATCACGTCTGTGAGACAGTGACTGAAGTCGAGAAGCCAATTTAGGACCGATTACATTACTGATCCTTTTTTGGGGGGGGGATTTTGTCGAGAACCTCGTGATGAACAGCAAGGGCACCAGACCAAATATGGCAGCAGTATTCAATGCACAGATGAATGGCAGATTTGTAAATGTGCAAAACGAGAAAAAAATTTCTGGCACAACCATACGACGATATGAATACATACGTATTTATGTGTATGTGTGTGAGTATGTGTGCGTAAGCAATTCCCGCAACACTTCTACGTTCTACTTTACAATAACTGAATAATTCTCAACTTCCTATCATTAATAGTATTTTAAAGCATCTGCAAATCCTCTAAGTTTCTCTTTCTTACAACAACGGCAATTACATTTGCTTCTTGTGATCCTATCATTTTCTAGGTTTGGCAAATAATCAGCGTTGATTTATTGCTTCAATTTTATTTTTATATCATGAAATATTCAGCTGTTGCTACTGCCACGGCAACCACAATTGCCAGAATCACTTAATGATAATCATTCATTGTTACTTACGATAAATACCAAGTCTTAATCAATTAACCCTAGCACTTCATAACAAACCTGTATTTTCAATTTCCTTCACTCAATCAGGGCGAATAGGAAATATATATATATATATATATATATATATATATATATAAATGCAGAGACCAAACGAATTTTTATTGCGTTACTTTAAAATCGGAAACTGAAAACAGACAAGAATAAGTGAAAATAAATAAACAAAAACAAGTAAAATAAATTAATCCAAACAAAATAAGTAAATGAATAAAGTAAATAATAAACAAATTAACAAACCACGTACTTACAGATAAACACAAGAAAACGAAAAGAAACCCACAATAAAACATTCAATAATAAATAAAGCTAACAACTAAATAGCCAAGAAACTGTATTCGTTACCGCTCACCAAAACTACCGTTAGAATAATACAATGGACTGCCCATAATGCAATGCAATATATTACCCACAATGCATAACTGACCTGTATATATAAATAATGGAGCAAAAACACAACGATTGCGTTTAGCATGAAGCAGAATGTCGCGTCTGGGTGTTAACTTCAATGTCCACTTGTGTGTGTGTGTGTGTGTGTGTGTGTGTGTGTGTGTGCGCGCGCGCACGCGCGCTGGAGGAAATGCTGGACGACTGTGTTAGTTCATTTTACAGACATTCAAATGAACATAAGAAAGTGTTAAAGATAATCGAAAAACAATTTTGTTAAAATAAGTTTTCTATTTTCTTAGTTTTTCGCTGATAGTTCTTTGGCAAAAGCCTCAAAGGATCAAGAAGCCAAAAATTGCACAAATTCCGACATTTGTAGATTTTATTTCTCGGATTTATATCAAAAGTATAGCAAAATACATTATTCAATAACGAGTACGGAAAATGTTGGGCTTGCATGCACGAATTGGGTTCGGTTTATTTTGTTTTATGGTATATCAGCCTCAATGGGTTATTTAATGTCGACAAGATTTTTAGAATATGTTCGTATGAATGAAATATGTATTCTTCGTAAGAAACCAGTTTGTAGGATACCAGGTTTCATTGTCGCATTTTTGTAATGAGGTTTTGAACAATGGTATAGTGATACACATTTTACTAATTAACCCATATGGAGAGAAGACGTAGACCCATACCTTTCTCAGGGATATTTGCGTGGAAGTGAATATATCGAATCCAACTGAAATTGTACCTCGGCTCACCGATTAACAATTTTGAGTCATTATTCATTACACGACCTACACATCCAACTTACAGCGCCTGATATTTCCAAGCGGTCATCCATCTTGCTACTGACCAGGTTGGCCGTTGCTCAATTTTGGTGATCGAACGAAAATCGATGTTTCAACATGATGTGTAAGACTGCATGAATAGGGAGAATGCAAAATTAATTATTCCATAGATCTAATAATCCTGGCGTTTAAAATCAATAACGATCTTATTTTTGTTTTAACATTCATGAAGAATGTTAAAACAAAAATAACAGAAAATCTGCTGGTCCCACTTGTTTTACAGATTAACTTTTAAACAAACTTGGTGCAAATCAGTAAAGCAAAAATTTCGGGCAAGTATTATCACTTGTCCGAATAAATGAGAGAATCTGTTGATACTAGGTACCGCCACTCAGTTTCGATACCTTCGTTTAAAATGATTTTTTTAAAATGAAAAAGCATTCTTGAAGCTTTCTTTTTAGCTTTAATTGAAAGCTAAATGCTTAATGCTAAATGCTCTTTCCAGTAAGCAAAATACTCTGGTGTATTTCAAATAGAAATTATATAGATTGGAATCGCTTTTTTGGTTACTTTCAGTAAAATCTTTAAAATCAGCCATTTTCACACATTTGTAAACAAAAGTTAATTCTCAGTTTCAAAAATCTTCAAAAAATAAAATATACTTTTCTGAAACTTTATTTGAGTATTATTAGTTGATTCAAAGTATAATTAATCTGATTTTAAAAATATTACTTTAAGTTTAAAATAACAGAGAAATAGATTTTTAAAACATGCAGTAGCGGTGATTATATACATGCCATCGCTCGTCAATCACATAACAAATACTGATATAGGTATCGACACATTTATTATTGTTCCACGGAGACTTTATCTGTAAAACATAGTTTAAGAAATTGATGGGTGAACTCATTTTTCATATAATTTTTAAGTAATCAGTAACCTTAAAAATGTTGGAAAATATTCACCGTAAATCTAATTTTAGGAATGTTGACTTTAAATTTGCTATAGTCATCGCTCTTATATTTTTAATATATATATATATATATATATATATATATATATATATATATATATATATATATATATAAATATATATATATTAAAAATCTTGGTATAAAATGATTTGTATTAAGCTTTTTAATTTTTTATTAGTAAATACAGTTTTCACTTAATAACAATATCATCTAACCGAATGAAAGTAATGAAGAATTTTCAAACATTTATATTTTATAAATTATTATAATTAAAATTTAAAAAATGAAAAAAATTCTTGTAAAAATTCATTATTCATCGAAAAGAATTGATTCTTAAGACAATAGTTTCCTTAATAAATTTTATTTATAAAAGGAATTAAAAGCTTTTCTAATTAAATAGTGTCATAGTTTTATTACATTTTTTTTTACGATTCGGAGCAGATTTTCAGGAAATAAATAGTAGTTTAAATAAAAATTGATGATTTACATTCTTCAAGGAGTCTTGCTTATAAGTAATAAAACTCTTTCAGCTGAAAATTTAATTTCTCGAAAATATTTTTACCAAGAATTTCCTAAAAAAATTTCCAAAATAATTTCATTCATTTATGAATATGTTTTGAAAGTTTCATTAAAATCTGCCAATTGTTTGATTTTTGCAACAATTTCTAAATCAATGTTTTTCATCGGAAAAAAGCGCAAAAAGACTAATAAATATAATGTCGGCCGTTACGCAAAGAAGAAACAAAATACAAAAAAAAAAATAGATTTTTAATCAAAATTTCGAATTTGCTCTAAAGTATTAAAAAAATTAAGAAAATAATAAAAAAATTCTTTGGTTTTTCCTTTTAATAATAACAAATTTTGACGATAAAAGTTTGTTTTTAAGTTTGGGACCTTTTTTCATCGTGATAGCTGTTTTTTTTTTTGTTTGTTTGTTTTTTGTTTGTTTGTTTTTTCCAACGAAAAGTGCATGTACCTTGTTGATGAGAGAGAAGAAGAAAATAAGATTTCATGCCAAAATTTCATTGAGTTGAAAAACGCTCTGATTTTCTCAGAATTCTAAACAATAAAAATGGTGATCCGTAATTGTGTGGATATATAGCAGTAGAGTTTCAAAATGTGAGCGGATTCAAAAATCAAATTGCAAGCTATGTAGAAAGAGTCTTTCTACATAGCTTGTTTTTAAAGACGTACAACCTTCCAACAACTTCACTATAATGCTACTAAGGTTGTAATTCTCTTTCCAGATATCCTCAAAGACGAACACGCACGGCACAAAAGCCATGCGCTCGCATAAAAAAAAAGGCGTTCAAATGTGTGGCAGAAAAGAAAGTCGAATACATAGACAGAAAAATATGTTTTCCAGTTCATGGCAGATCATAAATGTAAGCCTTTGAAGAGGACGCCAACCACGGCAGGTCAGTTTACGATGATTTGTTCATTTATAATGCTGATATATAAAAGGCAATTATAAATAAAAAAAAAAGCACACTCGTGTGCATGCACGTATACACGCACACGCGCACACACATATGTATACATATAAGAACACACAGATTCAAAATCCTACATATTGACATAAATATGTATACTATAAATACTTACATACTTTTACGCATAAAACAAGCGGTTGTATATTTTTGGTGTGTATCTACTTAATATGAATAAGTGTATGTTTATATATAACCCCAAATAAGTTTAATATACTCCTTCCGTGTGTGTGTATGTACGTGCGCTTGTCGATAAACGTTTCTTGCTAAAACACATAAACCCATATTTTCGCTTTGATCTTTTCTAAGCCGAAATCGCGTGCGTCCTTCCCTCCCTGTGGGAGCCAACTCCCCAACACACACACACACGCATACGCGCATGCGCACTCTTCCTTTCATCCCTGCTTGAAATTCTGCTGAAACGTCGGGAAATCCAAGCCATAAAAGCCAACCGGCTTTGCACGCAAAGCTGAAAAACTTATTCTGAACACAAGTGTTCAGAATAACGTACCCACACTGATTCAACTGTGACTTATAAAAGGAAAGACTTCCTTTCAAATATATTACAATAAGAAATGTAATTTAATCATATAATGTAAAAAAAATATTATATTATTATAACATAACGCGCTATATAAGGAAATAAAAATCAGGCCAAATATTTCTAACCAAGTAAGAAGTGAAATGAGAACGATCCAAAACAAATGCATGCACTTTCTTCTGTCGGATGATTCGCAAACATTTCCTTTTTATCCAATGAGCTACAGAAAACAATCTGATTCTCTGGAAATCTTAGTCTCTCGTATGATGATAATGACATCAATTTTAAACATCAGTTGGCACACACGTATATGTATTTTTACACCTATGGATATAAATTCAAACACACACACACACACACATATATATATATATATATATATATATATATATATATATATATATATATATATATACACATATATATATATATATATATATATATATATATATATATATATATATATATAATACATATAACAAAAATTAAGTCTAGTACGCCCACGCCTCCTACATATATTAAATGTTAGCGCTCGCAGACGCGCAGACGCGCACGCGCGTACACACACACATTCACATAGGCACACACACACAGAGCCATAAAACGCCTCACATCTTTTACAGACAACACATAACATATATTCCCATTAAAAAAACTTCAAAAGAAGTCAATAAACAATGAACAATGAAAGACGGCTTCAAACAGAAATGGAGAATTTTGTATTTTTTTATCGTATCTTTGACTGTAATCTGGAAAATCGCCGACATTTAAATCTAACCATCGAACAACTGGGAAGGACAACCGACATAGACATTCATGTGAGATCGAGAAACTTACAGTCATGATTGTAACCTTAAATGGGCTTTTGTCATGTTCAGTTAGAAATCTCAGCTGCTATCTTTTATGATCGTAGTCTATTTCTTTAATAGATAGTCGAAGTTTGACTACTTGTACAAGTAGACAGTCGTCTATAAAAAGAAAGAAAAATCAATTGATGTTTTTTTTCGTGTTTTTGAATTTCTAGTACACAAGTAAATAATCAAGCATAAGCAATGATGAGACTTGGAGTGATTTTGACATAGAAGTCATTGTGGAATAAATGATAATACCAAGAAAGGAGGAAAAGAGAAAATCGGATGCATATGAAAGCACACATTTTGGAAGCAAGTTATGGGAGTGCAGCAAGTCGATAACTTGAAAGCAGACGGGGTCAGCGAGTAAAATAGACACAATAGTGATGTAATATTAGGTACCTCCACGAAATGTAAACAAACAGAGCATAGCATGACGAAAAAGACCCCGAACTTGACGAAAACAAGTTTTTATCGTCTAATGTTCATATTATTATTAAAGAGGATAGATCAAAGTATTTTGGGGGTATTTTTTTTACATTTTTTAATCGTTCCTAGCACGTCCGAAATTTTCGTTAAAAATCTTGTTTTTTGTTGTCAAAAAAAAGGGACAGATAATCATTTTCAATCAATTTTTTCGATTTGATAAAAAAGATGAAAATCTGACTCTGATATTCTTTTAAAAATCAATTATCTCTTCTTCAAAACTGATTTTAATAAAATCAGAAATTATAATGTTTATTTAAAATATTTTGAACCAAGCTTAACTTAGC
Source organism: Acanthosepion lycidas (assembly GCA_963932145.1). Lineage (NCBI taxonomy): Eukaryota > Metazoa > Mollusca > Cephalopoda > Sepiida > Sepiidae > Acanthosepion > Acanthosepion lycidas. The sequence goes on along the minus strand of OZ010600.1, from coordinate 39,659,176 downwards.
TTCTGCGCCGAAAAAATGTAATTTGAAAATAAAACAAAGCAGGTGATAACCTTTCGCGTCGTTTGACAAGTGACGAAAGACAGATTCATGACGTTTAGATAATTTACGGGAGGATAATTCTTTCTACGGATGGAAGGAAGTGAAATTATTTAGATTTAAGTGAACAAATTATTTACCTCGTTAATTTTAAGGAAAACTTTCAGCGCTCTAATTTTTCATTTTTTTTTTTTTTGGTTTTTGTACTTAGCTTTCATCTTTACGTTTACGATGCTTTATGGAAAATATAAAGAAATTAAAAAATAAGACTGTTAAGAGTGAGATTAAATTTCATAAGAAAAAGGTATCTAATTAATTTATAGGTATCTTTCTTATGAAATTTTATCAGAAGTGTACATAAAATACTATAATTTTATGTACATTTATTACATTTTACTGTGTTATTTGTATTTCCATGCATTTTATTATTAATTTTGATATTTCATTTATGGAAAAATGTCATAACTGAGATTAATAGCAAAATAAGATCATATAGATTAAAGTTTAGCAGTAGTTAAATTTCATAAGATGATACTGATACTTATAGGTACCCTTCTCAGTTGAAATTGAAAAATCAAATTAACTTCTCCATACGTGTTTCGCAAAAGTAAAGGCCTTAAAAGCGGAGAACAATGCTGAACTCAAATAATGCAACTAAATCGTATCCTGGTTGGTTTTCCGTACTTTATAATTACGCCCGATTATAAGCACAAAAATTACATTTTTTAATTACTGCTGGTCCAAATGATACAATTTTCAAAGCGCTAGACAATGACAATCTCATATGGACACTTTGAAAGGTTGACATTGCTTTTAACTAATGTTATAATATTTTTAAAAAGCTTTATGTAAAAATCTATTATTATAATAGAAATAACAAATAATTGTATTAAAAAAATTGAAAAAATTTTTTGCTTTCAGAAAATATTGTCCATATTCATATAAACAACTAAAAACAAATAAAAGTATTTGAAATTAAATAATATATTTGTTTTATTAAGTTTTGTATGTTACAATTCAGAGCTGATTTTAGGTACCGTGGAGCTAATTAAAAAAAAACAACATGATTTGCATTCTTCAAAGCCTTGTGCTTTTAACTATTGTAATCACTAAGGTTGACGCGCTCGAATTTCTAGAGTTTTTCATAAAATTAGTTATGGTGGTGTTAATAAATATAAAAAAATTATTTCTGCCATGACTTTAATAAAAAAACATATTTATAATAATTTCGATCATCTGTGAATAGTTTCTGAAAGTTTCATTAACATCTGATAATTATTTTTATTTTTGCAAGATTTTCCAAATTACTGTGTGTAATACAAAAAAAAAACGCGCTAATAATTATCTGTTATTTACTAGCCCCTGTTGGTACAAAGAGAAACAAGGTTTTTTTAATTAAAATTTGGAATGTTCTAAAAAGAAGCAAAAATTTTTAAAAATAATTAAAAAAAACTTTGGTCTTTTCTCTTCATAAAAACATAAGCATTTAGACGATAAAATTTTGTTTTCATAAAGTTTGGCGTCTTTTTCATCAGACTATGCTCTATTTTTTAGCGATTTCGTGGAGTTACTTATGTAATATATTCACCAGACTGAATAGAACACATCAGTGTAACGCGACAATGTTATGCGTTGTCGAATGAGAGGTGAGCTCAAAATTTGGATACATGATTTATATACACATATGATTACGTAGTTTTAACCATGGAAACATATAAAAAGCAACCTGCTAGCCACATAGGTTAACATCACATAATTAGCAAGCGGAAGCAGGATGAATGTTTTTTTCTTTTGACTTATTGTGCGCTTAGAAGTGTTTAGAACAAGGAAATCTAATCTCTAGCCTGCCTCCTCATTCTCTCTCCATCCAATATTCTGAATAAAGTGAAAACTCACAACTATAACGACAGAACGTAAAGTTGAAATCTTTCCACATCCAATCCCTAAATGACAAACCAAAACGAATACAGTATCCACAGATAACGAATCAAAATTTACATTGATGCATAAAAGACTCGCCCAACAATTACATGAGTACATGATAAAAACAAAGATGGCTGATTGGATGATAAAAAGGCAAGATAACTGAAATTCAGAAAGATGCGGCAAAAGGAACAGTAGAATAATACCTGCAGGCCTATTACCTGTTTATGAAAAGGAAATCTTAATTGGAGAACTTGCAAGAGAAATTTATGATACATTGGTTCTAGAGCCAATCGCTAAAAGAAAATGTGATACAAAAGAAAAAGAAATCAGACGAACAGATAGATATTTATTGATTCTTATCAATAATTATCTTGAGAAAAGTTTAAACAAAGAAGCATAATCTAGTAATCGCAAGCATAGATTACAAAATATTCTATAATATGATACTTCATCAATGAGAATTGGAGGGCTTAGATATGCTAAAGTTTTCACAATATATAGATAGTATCATAAGCTAATGCAATGAATGGTAGAACAAATTGAAAAAAAAGAGTTTCAAAATGGGATCAACATAAAAAAGAGACATTTTCCTAAGAGATACTTTATCCGTATTACATTTAATCATGACAACAGTTTAGCATAATTAAATCGTTGGAAACTTCACTGGGTGATAAAATAATTGGAGATATTAATCTAAATAGTCAAAACCTTAGGAAGAATGTTAGAATGGAGTTGGAAATCAAGAAATATGCAAGACTCGTAACCAGGAAGAAGAGAAGGTATTGGACTCTACTCAGCAACGAAGTCATCAAGATGCTGAACGAAAACTACAGGTATCAAGTAATTAGATTTAATCGAGTAGAATGAAGGTGAAGTTCACAGAAGAAGGAATATTTCTAGAAAGAAGGTCTAACAGTAGAAATATGGTCAAAGGAATAACAATCCTGTGGGTCGTATCCAGAGAGAGAGAGAGAGATTCAAGGCCCTTCCTAAAATGGACAAGAGAATAGCTGAGAAATTCAGATCAAAAAATAATGAAGTTGATAAGTAAGTTTAAAGCTTTTCACAGTTGAGATGATGCTGACAGACTGCATATGAAAAAGTAATGAGAAGGAAAATAATTACTTAATATTAAGGACTGTATCAAGTTGGCTATCAAGAGACGACACAAGGAAGAATAATGAAGATCTATTTCTGACAGCGACAAATTAGAGTAGAATTGACAAAAAGAGAAACATTTGTAGAGAAGACTGAAAAAAAAACGAGAAGATACAAAAAACTGTTCATATATTTTAAAAGTTAAGGAGTTGCACATGACATAATTTTGAAGAAGAAGATATTTGAACAGAGAAAGCGAATCTTTATTAATGGTGTGTTAGAATAATTATCTAAGAACCAACTATATTCAGACTAAGCTACACAGGAGAGATTAAATAGGAAATATATAAGATACGGCGATAGTGATAAGAGTATCAAGTAAATAATAAGATAATCCAGCAGGTTGGCTAAGAAGGTGTAAAAAGACAGGCATGACTGGGTAAGTTGGGATCTACTGAGAATTGTACAAAAACCTTTTCAATCGTATACTTACAAAACATAAACTGTTCTAGAAAGATTAAAAGAAATTTGTTTATGAAAATAAAGGAGAAACCCATCTGAGAATTTGATATTCAAACAGTTCAGACAATCAGATTTAGTCTATGTAAAGAATTTATCAATGAATATCTATGTTCCAGAAGTCACAAAGAGTTGGGAAGAAATTAAAAAGTTGGAAAATCTCTTCATCTTGTAAGAGGACTGAAGACATTGTGAAACTCGAATCTGATAGTTATGGCCATCGTTATTGACGGACCTGAAAGAAACTTGAAGAGCCTTGTAGAAAGAACTGAAAATGCCATGTAGAAATATATATCTATTTAGAGAACATTGTTGATATGACCAAGAATATTGTCTCAAGTGACTGTCAGCGTTTAAACACCTGATGCTCTACTCATTCTTGTCATTAACATAGAAACTTCGAAGCAGAAATGGCTTAAGGGGTGGCGAGAAGCAAGCGAAAATATAAAAAGTAGTAAGAGAAAAAAAGAAAAGGAAAAAGAATTGAAATTTTAATGAATAAATAAACGATTGGTTGAATGATTCCATTACATCCGGCATTTATAACTGTGGCACTTATCAACACAACAAAACCTTTAACCCTCAAAGCAGTGGATCTTTTAGTGAATTAATAGAGAGATTTAACATTTATACACATTTAGCGTAGAAAATAGCGGGAAATAATTCTTATGTAGTTACCTCCACAGATTTCTTTTTCTTTCTTTTTTTTTTTTAACTAATGTTCACCCAATACAAGTCCCAAGAACCACTCAGTGTAGGGTTACTGTGTGGTGTTGTATTAGCATAAAAAAGGACAAGAAATGAAGTTTTGGGGGTGATGCAGGAAGCTCTATACTTGAAAAGGTCAAAGATATAATTAGTGAATAACATTTTAGAGTTCAGTCGGAGATGTTAGAAATTGGAAGTAGATTTTGGAAGGAACTGGAAACGCAATCTTAAACAGGAAACAAGGGATAAACCTCTACTCCAGTTCAAAAGACTAGAGAGCAGAGTGAACCGAGTAATAGACGAACCTATCTACTCCTATTAAGACAGAAGAAAGTATTCGCGATACTGAAGGTTTAAAATGAATTTTTTAAAATGAAAAGTCTGTCTTGAAGATTTTATTTTAGTTTATAAATTAACTTCAGTATTTCCAATAAGCAAAATATTTTACTGTATTTCAAAAACTAATTTAAATTGACTGGAAGGAATTTTCGTTTTGAAATTGTTGATTTTAGCGCCATTTATAGTCATCTTTCATCAGGAGGTAATTCTCTTTATGAAAAATCTTTCAATAACAAAATACACTTTTCTGAAATTTTATTTCGGGAATATTAGCTGATTTAAAGTTTAATTAATCTGATTTTGAAAAAATATTACTTACTTTTGTTTAAAATATCGCATAAATGCATTTTTACATGGTGGTAGCTGTTTATTTAAGGTGTTGACATGATGACAGCTTGAATGACAGATGAAAGTTTATCTAATGATTTTTCTACGGAGGATATATCTGTAAAAATAATTAAGGAATATAATGGAGCACCTTTTTATATAATTTTGAACTACTTAGTAATCGTAAAAGTTTAGGAAAATATTCTCGATAAAAAAAGTTTAAGAAAATATTCTCCACAATCCAAAATATTCACCATGTTTTATTGAATTTTAGATACTTTGGCTTTTAATTTACTATAGTTATTGCGCTTGAACCTTTGAACATTTATAAATTATTCTAATGAAAAAAAATGTAGAAAAAAAAATGTTTTTCCAAGATTTAAATAAACATTTCTAAAATAATTTAATTCATTTGTGAATAAGTCCTGAAAGCTTCTTTAAAATCCGTCAAATTATTTGATTTTTGCAAGAATTTCCAAATCAATGTATTTTTCACCGGAAAAAAAGACGCTAAAATTTCCTTTCCTAATCTGACGCAAGAAAAACAAAATTTTTAACCAAGATTTCGAACGTTCTAAAAAGAATAAAAAAATATTATTTCATAAAAAAAAAAATAGTCTTTTCTGTTTATTATAACGTAAAGGTTTTTACGATAAAACATTGATTTTATTAATTTGGGGGTATTTTTCGTCATGGTATGTTAATTTTTTAGTGAATCAGTGGAAGTACATATTCTAATGATAAGCATTTACAATTTCAACAGGATTTTATCTCAGTTCAGTTCAGTCTAATCTATTTTGTCGTATTTGAGGACGGCGACAAAAGTAAAGTAAAAATGTTATGAAGAAATTTAAAGAGACACAAGGCTTCAAAATTAATTTATATGTGTTTTTAATTTATGTGTTTGTAATTTAATAATGTGTAAGTTCACTAATTTTAATTGTGTTTTTTTCCCAAGTTAGCGAAAGTGAAAAGTTAAGTATATGTATGAGAGAGAAGAGAAAACAGTAAAAGAAAGCGAGAGAGAGAGAGAGAGAGAGAGAGAGAGAGAGAGAGAGAGAGATTAAAATTTGAGAAACAAAATAAATTTTCAACTAAACATGATAACAATAGTTGTCTGAATATTTTTCTGGATTAAAGCTAAAAAGACTTACGCAGCATCACCCTCGTTCAATATCCTTATATCACAAATAAACACATTGAAAAGAACCTCAGAGCATAGTTTTTTGAGATGACAAATGAAAAACCATTGACTACTAGAGAACTGAATCGAAACCGTTTCCTCGGATTCATTAGCGCGCTCACAGTATAGAAAGGAAGCTGCGATAAGTTTTGAAATTCTAAATCTATTGAATAATTGTTATCGATATAATTATGCATCACTGACATCAACCATTTTCGGATTTATAGACTGACTGTTTGTGCGATGATATTCTCGCTGCCATCACCAAAAGCCAATGTTCGAAATCTGTTTTGAAGACAAACACACCAACCCTCTTCACTAATCCTGGCAGCATACATCAATATCGTAGCATACTACAAAATGTCGGGTGAATTGGTGTGAATATGATCCGCTTCAGAAACTGTGTTGCACCAAATAAACCGCAAAGCATGTTCACCAAAAGAAGGAAAAAGAGAGCCATTGTATGGTGATGGGCTAGGTTGCAATTTGGTGTTCCACGGCTTGGAGATTGGGTAATTTAGGTCGGGAAAGTTAAAGCGGTAGAAAGTTCGATGAGGAAATAGAGGAGTGAAATGCGAACAAAGCTACTCAAACAATCAATAACTGTTTTTGCTTTTGTCCATCGCTGTTAATAATAATAATAATAATAATGATAATAATAATAATAACAATAATAATAATCTCTTTGTTTTCTTTCCTTCCTTATTACTATAAGTGAATCATCAAGAATTGGTAGATACACATTTAGTAACAATATATTTATTTTTAGATGAAGCATTGTCGAATATTATTAATTCTGATTTGTATATATATATTTTTTTTCACATTATTTTTTAGTTGCTCTTTATTGCAATTTACTCGTTCCTTCAGTCTACAGCAATACAATAGGGAAATTATCAAAGAAAAATTCCCGGAGAGACACGAAATCACTTTTCCTTCTGCCTCGATGAAGACTTGTTATCAGCACCAGCTGGTCTTACCATATGAGATACAAAGAATTAGACGACGATGTCCAGGTTTTTTCCGAGCCAAGGAAAGAAGTAAGAGAGAAAGATCTACGTTCGATGAAAATAAGCTCAGAAAATTGTCAATGTTTTTTTTTTTTGTTTTTTGTTTTTTTGTACAAGTTGAATTGTAATACGAAATTGTCTCATTCAACAGGGTTAAGAACAGAAACAAATTAAGACAAAGAAAGAGAGCGGGGGGATAATGAGAGTGAGTGGCAATTTGAGCGAAAATATGCAAAATTTTATCTGATACGCAGTTTATTAACTGAATTTTGATGCGAAATATTCACTGTGTAATGTTTGATCTATGTGATTATCATTGAAGTGTTGGGTTCAGTAAATACAGCAACAAGAAAGGAGTTGAATATGTATTAAAATAAATATTTATGGCGTAAAATAAATGCTATCCTGTTTCATCATTGGTCTTTCATGACAGTAAAACAATTCCGTTGTACTGAGATGAACTTGCAAATAATGCTTCAGTTCATAGTTGATATTTTTGTTTTATTATTAATGCTGCCATTATTGTTTTTGTAAAGAACAGGCTATAAATAAAGGAAGTGTTAATAATAAAAAATGAAAAACACAACACTCAATAATATCAACTATGAACACGGCCACAACATGCTGACCGTGTTGGGAAAATTCCCATCACTATGGATACAGATATATAAAAATCTGCATATTCAGTTAAAAAAACAAAAATACCCTTCATAATGGTTAATAGAATAGTCGAATGCGCTTGAACATATAGAATATTTGGTAAGTTTTTAGACATTTTATGTCCAGAAAAGAAAATACTTTTACGAATGCAAGAAAAATTGAATAAAAATCTTAATGGTACTACTTTGTCAGTCGTCTTTAATGAAACTAATATATCGAAGATGTGTTTATTGCTGGAGTTGTTGGAGATTCTGTATTGTACAGATTTGTGGAGATTGTTGCGTATGCACGGTGGGGGGGGGGTTCCTTATTAATGTGTGTATGATTGTGTAGTTGCTTACTATAAGGCATGAACACTCCTCTAGATATAGTCAGAACGCGGTGTATAGGAAATTTATCACCCTGACGACGTTGGTGACCGTGGGTGATGTTGAGTCCGTGGTCCTTAAAAATTTTATTAGTTGTTTCCTAAGTCTGTTAGTTTTTGTGGGTTGGAGTTGCCTAGTAGGATCACTCCGTCGTCCCTGTACAGCCCGGTGTTTTCACTATGGAAAATGTATCTGAGCCTCTATAGGAGCAGTATATCGACTGGTTCGGAGGCTTCTGCCGAGTCAAACGCGCCCATCGCTATAGAGAAGTTAGGGTTATCTTTACTGGTCCACAACGACCCATCATGGTATAAGATGTGCTTTTGGGCTTGTGGGATTATTCTGGTGCCTTCGTCCGTGATGATGAAATAGTTTTTGACTAATTCAATGGCCGCCATTAGTAGGTTTTCGGTAATCGACGTGTAAAAGGTGGTGATGTCGAATTGCATAAAGGTGCACTCGTTTTTATTTGTAATATTAGTGAACCAACTTATAGCATCTTTGGTATTTCTCCACTGGTTGACCCCTGTTGCACTCCTGGTGTGATTGCATGCTCGTTCCAGTATGGTTTTGCTAATTCTACCCATGTTGTTCTTGGAGGGGCTAAGCAAAAAGAAATGCGGGTTGTTGGGGAAATTGCTCTTATGGCCCTTGGCGGTGATAAAAGCCTCGTTGTTTGTGGAGTTTGTGCACTCTGTCATCGATCTTAAGTTTCTTGGCTGTTGTTCGTGTCTCGCTGCTGATGTCATTTTCCCATTCTTTAGGGGCTTTCTTGTAGACATTGCGGACTTCCACTACGGCTACGTCATAAAGGTAATGGTTGCCAGTTTTATCGGATTTAATGATTATTTTGTCGGTGTTACGTATCCTGGCGAGATGTCTTTTTTCATGTTCTGTTGGAAGCTGTTGCGTTTGCTAACCTATTTGATTTTATCGACAAAAACGTCGGTACACGTATATGTACGAATTAATACATATCTTTGCTCTGTATAACCGCATTGAGCACTATTACGTTTACACCTCATGCATAAATTTAACGATTATTTATTTGCTTGCCTGCGCATGCACACCACCACACGCCGTTTCATTTACCCACTCTACTATATATATATATATATATATATATATATATATATATATATATATATATATATATATCAAGTTGTTGCCTTTGTCAGTCTGTTATCGAACTCCTCCAAGGGTTTTGAAGATAGAACCCCATAACCACATATATTCTGAAACTACAGGGTACTTAGATAAGTACATTTTTTATCAATAGGGGTCCATGGTAGGGGGACACATGCCCCCACTGAAAATGTTCCCCTTTGATTTAAATTTGAACAAGGGAATGACTCCTATCCAAAAACTCCAGCAATAAACACATCTTCGACACACACACACACACACACACACACACATATATATATATATATATATATATATAGATAGATAGATAGATAGATAGATAGATAGATAGATAGATAGATAGATAGATAGATGCATTACATAAAAGAAAACACAACGTCAACCTAAAGTGCATCCCCAAAACCAGTAACAACAACCACAGGAAATCTAAGAATAGAAAGCGCGGCATCACTTGGTTCAACCCACCCTTCAGTTAGTAAAGTTAGGACAACAAGCACTTCAACTCTATCCCCTTACTGAAAAAAAACACTTCAACTACAACAACATCAAAGCTAGCTACAACTGCACCAAAAACCTTGAGCAATATATAGCCCTGCATAATAACATAATCCTTAACACACACCAAAACACTAGTAGAAAAGGTAGCCTCGATAACGATAAGCACATGTGCAACTGCCACAACGGTGACTTCTGCCCTATGAACGGCAAATGCAAACGCAAAGGAATTATATTTAAGGCCAGCATCACGCACAACGACCAGACCAAATTCTATTTCGGATCCTCCGCTATTAATTGAACAGAAAAAGTTTTTACCACCACAAGATGACACTCAACAACAAAAAATATGAAAACGCCACAGAACTCTTTAAGTTCTAGTGGAGTATTAAAACAAATGACTACACACCTAATGTTAAATGGGAATTCATAGCACAAACCAAATCCTTTTCCGGTAAGGAAGGGGGACGATGTGACTTATGTCTATTAGAGAAAAAGATTTATCCTCAAAAGCATTAACAATCCAGGCCTACTGAATAAACGGACTGAACTAATGATAACATCTAGACATAAGAAATCGTATATTTTAAAATATTGGAAACCTGACTAATTCCAGTTCCCCACCCACCAACCTTATTAGAATATAGGTCCCCCTAACCACGGCCGCCCCCTACTCAACACATTTTATACTATTTTTATCTTCAGCCATTTCTTACCCCCTCCTACACGTAGAGGTTTACCGACTACGCGAACCCAACGTCTTCAACTTTAAATTTCAGATTTTCTTACCCCCATCTCATACTCCGCTAATTTTTCTTAGAAATGTAAATCACCAGCATCGCACTTAACAGCCCCCCCCCCGTGCAATTTTATTTCTTACGCTACGTAGCAGTGATACTCCTATGAGTCACTTGTTTAGCCTCCCCTAACTACGGCCACCTCCATTTCCACACGTTTTTTCATTTTTTATCCCCAGTTATTTTTTACCTCCCTTTAACGCATAACGGTTTACTGACCACGCGAACTTAACGCCTTTAATTTTAAATTAGTAATTAAACTTTTCTTTTCTCCACACTTTTTTACCCACCTCATATTCCGCTAATTTTTTCTAAGAAATGTAAACCACCAGCATCGCATTTAGCACACTCCTGTGCAACTTTATTTTTTATACACTACGTAGCAGCAAAACCCCCATGAGCCATTTGTTTACTTCTGGCAACATAGACCCCCGTGCCTAACGAACTGGGAACACCATCTAGCGAAACTATAGTCGCACGACAAAAACGTATGTACGCGATGTACTAATTAATATATATATATATATATATATATATATATATATATATATGGTAATTAGTGTCGTCAACGAATAGGAAGTCAGTGTCGTCGTTAAGTCTTATTATTCCCTATTATTTGAAAATAAAAGAGGCAAACAATAGTTTTACCACGTTTAGTTAAATCATTCTCTGGATCGAACATGTCTGCATACAAACACTCCATGAAACTGTTTGTTCGTATATAGCAACAGAAATTCTTTTCATTTATATATATATATATATATATATATATATATATATATATATATATATATATATATATAGAGAGAGAGAGAGAGAGAGAGAGAGAGAGAAAGAAAGAATAGAAGGATAAATAGACATTTCATCCGACTAGCTTCGCCGGGAACTTACTACTTGATTGATAAACATTTCTCTATAGGAAGCGCCTGAGCCAAACCAAGTTTTGTATGATACAAATACAAAGACGCATTAAATGTGATAACCACCGACGATGGAACTCACTACAATAACGGTCTATAAGAAAATCTTGTTGATCAGTACGTTATTGCAAGTGGTCAATTTTTCTCACTCTTTTTCTGTCACTCTCTCGCTATATGTGTGTGTGTGTGCGTGCATATATATATATATATATATATATATATATATATATATATATATATATATATGTATGTATGTATGTATGTATATGTATGTATGTGTGTGTGTGCGCATATGTGTGTGTGTGTGTGTTAGTAAATAAAGAATTAAATTCCGTGATCATCACTATAATAGCATATTACTACCATTACCAAAACAACATCTTTCCAAACCACTGCACTCACCATCACTTCCCTTCCGACTTTCTTTTAAGCATTAATCCCGTTGCCCTGCCCTGCCCATCCTTTGCGCTATTTAAATGTCCCTCGGTGTACTAAAGGACCTCCTAAATGAATGATACGGGGGGAGGGATACGTAAAGTTTAGGGAAGGACCTTTAATTTTTCATGTCTTTGTCTCATCTATTCTTGACCGTTTCAATAGCAAAACCAACAACAACACTTTCAATGTAAACAATGGCTCGAGTGTTGGCTAATTTTCAACCGGAATTGAAAATTTATTACTTAATGAAATACATATACAAACATATTTTCGCCGTATTTAAATCATTTTATTCAGTTTTCTATCAATGCAATACTCAACAACAGTCTTGATTTGTTGATCTATCTGGTGTCCTTACAATATCGGACATGTGCATAAATTTAAGTTGCACAAGGAAACAATCTAAGAATAATTAAGATTTAAGAAGAGAGAAGTGGATTTTGAACTTAGTTCAATAATATTAATCGGCGACAGACGAGAATTACTCTTTTATTCTATGTTGTTGACTTGATTACTAATAAAATTTTCTTCAGTATCCTAGACACATCGATACGTACGTAAAAAAATGTGAGTACACAGTCACTTTTTCAGGGGAGAACCTAACACACTCTATTTCATTTGTGTTAATAAATGAAACGCTGGTAGACTGTTCAAAAGTTTCGTACGTTGAAAAACCGACGAAGGGGAAAGAGGTTATATCACATTACATTATTTTCGAAAACAATAAACGAATTATATTTAATAGCTCTGTGTCACTGATAATGAAAATTTGCAAACCAATTCGGACATCGATACAGGATGGGGGTGGGAAGAGGAAGACTGTGATAAAAAAAATGGTTGGGATTGAAGAGAAGCTGGATGAAGGGGAGAAATTACGAGAAATCTCAATCCAATCTAAACGGTCACTACCCCCTCCCCCATCCCCCCCAAATCTCCCTTGGGCTTTGTTCTCCAGTCCAATCAGCAATCAGCATTTTTATCTTCTATCTCTGAACTATTGTTTGCCTAAAAGCTTGTCATCCAAGCAGAGAGAGAGAGAGAGAGAGAGAGAGAGAGAGAGAGTAGGTAAGGAAGTGGGGAGAGAAGAGAGAGAGATTAACGATAGTGTTTGTGTGTCAGGGCGAGGTGACGTACGTGTATGTCCGTATCAAACTTTTCGTGCGCCTTTTTTGTATTATTAAAGGACTTATGTAAAGATGTTCTTGTGTGTGCGCGTCTTTAATGTTTCAGTACGGATGTTTAAGCAGGTCCACACACACACACACTCTCACTCTCTCTCACTCTCTCTCTCTCTCACTCACACACACACACACATGAAATGCCCTCATACATAATCACTTCAAATATATATCGTATGCATATACGAACAAATATATTCATTTAAGAATGTAAACACGTTTCATTGAATGTGACAAACAGGGAAAATCTTTTCAGTTTTTTTATTCAGATTTTCTAATGTTCTTAGAGTTTTTCTTTAGTGGAAGTTAAGAGAGTTGTATAAATTGTCCGTAATGACTATTCTTTTAAGCGCTTTCGGCTAATTCATTGCCTGTTTTCAAAGGATTCGTTCTTAATATGTTTTTCTGCGCTTCTTTTCTAAGTTATATTTTGTGGAACTAGTAGAAATTCTAAGATTTGCTAGAATAAATGTGGTTAGGATTCCATGTTGGATGTCCTTTAAACGACAGCCAACGCTTTACCCCCATTGTCAAATAGGGTAAGTTTAGCACTTCGTATAAATTGTTTTATACAGGCTATCCCTAAAATCTGCACACATAGGAAATCTCATTAACTATATTTTTTTACCTCCACAGATTAAACATGGTTTTGTCGAAAGAATTGACTTCTTTTTCTGGGGTATACGAAAAGAGAAGTTGTACTCAATGAAAATCACAAATGCAATATACTTGATTAATCGCGTAAAGAGCAAATGTGCTAAAATTGACAGCAAGGTGGAGTTATTGCATCGAATTCACGAGAATCTTGCAAAGTGCATCAATCTTTGCATCACAAATGAAGGAAATCAAGATGTTATTTGTTAATATTCTAATTCAATAAAATGTTGAAATTTTAATTTCTTGAAAATATCCATTTTCCCCCTATTTGTCAATGTGCCATGACTTTAGGAATACCTTGTATAAAGAGACTCGATTATCTTAAGATGTCTTCTACAATTAAATTTGTTTAGAATGTTGGTGTTATCAACAAGAATTTCTCTAATTAAGAATATATCTATTTTATTAATTATATAATTATGGGAGCGAAGATTTTTTTTAGATGTCTCTGGTAGTCAAGCTAGTAGTTGTGAATGAGCGAATTTTCAAAACTTTCCTTAACTTCTGTTGTTCATTTGAGATTGAGGTTGATCGGAAGGTTTTTAAAGCACTTAAGTTGGAAAAAAATTGCAGAAATATTCTCGGTTCAGCACACAAATTTAAACAAATGACCAATGAGGGAAAGAGGGAATGAGAGAGAGAGAGAGAGAGAGAGAGAGAGAGAGAGAAATTTAAACAAATAACCAATGAGAGAAAGACGGAAAGAGAGAGAGAGAAATTTAAACAAATAACCAATGAGAGAAAGAGGGAAAGAGAGAGAGAAAGAGGGAAAGAGAGAGAGAGAAATTTAAACAAATAACCAATGAGAGAAAGAGGGAAAGAGAGAGAGAAAGAGGGAAAGAGAGAGAAATTTAAACAAATGACCAATGAGAGAAAGAAGGAAAGAGAGAGAGAGAGAGAGAGAGAGAAATTTAAACAAATTACCAATGAGAGAAAGAGGGAAAGAGAGAGAGAAAGAGGGAAAGAGAGAGTGAGAAATTTAAACAAATGACCAATGAGAGAAAGAGGGAAAGAGAGAGAGAGAGAGAGAGAAAGAGGGAAAGAGAGAGAGAGAGAAATATATGTTTAAGCATATACGCCGGCTTCTTTTAATGAGATTAGAATTTTCTCAAATTTCCCACAGTTGTTAGCGAAGTTGGAGGAATAAGAGTTCAAAGTTTATGTATTTATGTGTCTATATTTCAAGCAAACTGTGCCCATCATAAATTAAGTCTTACTGCTGAGCCAACACTTCACACTAAAACAATCATTAAAATTTTGAACAATCTTCAAATATAAAACTCTCAGAGTTTCTGAAAAGAAATATTAATGCGAAAATTCGTGTTTTCGTAATCAATTTCACGTTGTTTTTTAGGGTTTTCCCGTCTACACACGCACACGCACACGCACGCACACACGCACGAGTGCGCGCACACACACAGGCACAGACACACACATACATACACACGAATATATATATATATATATATATATATATATATATATATATATAGTTCAAAGTTCATGTGTTTATGTATCTATATTTCAAGCAAACTGTGCCCATCATAAATTAAGTAGTAGGTTGGTGCAAAAATAATGTCGTTTTTCTCACATGTGAGAAAACGACATTATTAAAAATAATGTCGTTTTCTTACATGTGAGAAAACGACATTATTTTTGCACCAACCTACTACTTCACGCAGAACATTTAATGAATGTAGATTGAGAGTTTTTTTTTTTTCTTCTGTTGGTTTTTCATCTCTTCTCATATTTGTTCAGTTGCATAATTTGGGAACAGACTGCTTCAGTTGTAGAAGAAATCGGTAAAATTATTTCGGAAAAATCGAGAAAGTTATCAGCTATTTCGAAAAATTTTGTCGATTAAAAAAGAATTGATAAAAAATTCGAATAGATACAGGGACGCGCGGAGACACGTGCATTATGAATGTAATATAAATCCTTGCATAAATATGCACATACACAGACGCACGCACAAATACGCACTCATACACATACATACTCACGCATTCACAAAGTCACATACACGCAAACACGCCAACACGCATTCGCTCTCATGAAATCGAATCAATAAACAGACTTTAGAACTTGGCTATGTTAATAAATGAAACGGCGCCTGGCGACACTTCATTATGAGTTCGATCCCCGCTGAGTCTTCCTTACTTATGGCCGATCTAAGATTAATTAATAATACTATAAATGAAAGGAAAAAATTGTAAAATTCTATTTACTTGCGGGTATGAAGAAGAGATAAAAAGGGACGTGTTTGATGGCAAGAGGTTATTTTATGATAACGGACATTTCTCCGGTCAAATTGCCCCTTGTATTTTCTTCTTTCTCCTCTGCCTCCTAATAACAAACTTAGCATCCAGCTTACCACGACAGTTTTATTTAGCCGAGTGCTTTTCCCATTAAAATCTGAATTCTAGTGGACGTCTTAACTCCCTCGAGATGACCTGGCCAGAATTGATGCCCGTCTTTACAAGCCAATAAACAGTAATCAGATTAGTTCATCCTTCAACATTCAATGACCATTAACTCTACATTAAGACGTTGGGGCGAGTTGACCACTCTGTAAAGTTATTCGGCCATATGACAGAATGGATCAGACTGGCGTTAGCGAGTAACTGATCATTTTGAGCAATGGTCATCCATTTAGAGTGGAGCGGCTTCTGTCTATTAAAATGTCAACTTTTCTGATTGTAATATTTCAGAGGAGAATGAAGGCTATAAAACTTTCGACAGAAACTTTACAACTTTTGTAAATTGATGTAAAATAGAAACACCAGAAAATGTTTACGATTTGGATTATATTTGCACACATACACATATTTAATTGTAAAATTAGTAAAGAAAAAGAAAAAAAAAGAAAAGAAAAAAAAAAAGAAAATGCATCTGTGACTACTGCATTACTAGAGGATAGCGCTTTTAAGGAAAGCGGTTTTTATAACTAAAGAGCTCAATATTAAGAAATAGTGCATTAACAGTAAAGAAATAAGATAAAAAGTTCAAAAACTTATCTTCCGAATTCAAATTTAGCAGATTTAATCCGCTCACCAGAGAAGGTAAATAAATCAATTGAATTCATTAAAAGATATCACATATTGTTCAAAAGACATATTTCAATTTTTGACATCAACTTATTTTAAATTAGTTCTTCCTTAAGGCTGTTATTATATGATATAATCTACTCTCTCTTGAATGACCACACTTCTAGATAATTTTGCATAAATGCGGTGTTCCCAAAAGCTTTATCCTTAGACCTACCTTGTTCCTAAATGTCATAAATGACTTTCCTGATGTCATCAGTTCTCGACTCTGTATCTACAATTTTCCGTCCAACTATTTACTCCTGTCTTAACAGTAAATCTGATCGATTCCATAAAATTGTTTACTGGGACAAAGAATGGCTTGTTAATTTTAACACCTCCAAAACGAAACTACTCGCTTTTAATCATCTGAGAGAATCTCTTTTACCTTCTATCAGCATGACTGATGCTAACCTCCAGGAGAGTGACTCACTGCGCCTTCTCGGACTAACGATCATTTGGATTAGAGCATTTTTATATAAACAAAGTGTTTTCTGTTATTGATAAGAAGATGAATAAAGAATATCTTAATTAGATAATTATAATAAATGGTTCTTACTATTTATATTTTATTAGATATATCCTAAATATATATAACACAAGGGGGTACTGAAAAGTTCTCGACCTTAAAATAATAAAATCATAATATACTAAAAATGTTATATATTTTATTTCTTTTCCAGTATTAGAATGCATCATAGAGATACTAGTTTTAATAATTAAAAAAAAAATTGATAGGCCAGTCGTCACAGCACAAGGAAAACGGTCTTTTTCGGTTAGTTAAATCTAAACATTGCTAATGCCATCTAATAGTAACAATGTTTTTGGCACTCTTTTATTTCTCAGAAACATAAATCTTGCCACGTCTTTTATAATAGAAACTTAATATATCAGCTTTTCATTTTTATTCCAACGTAGGCTCTTTCTCACACACACGATACCAACGTAGGCTCTCTCTCTCACACACGCAATACCAACGTAGACTCTCTCTCTCTCACACAATACCAATGTAGGTTCTGTCTCTCTCTCATACACAAATAAAATATGTATTCGTCTTTTTAAAATTCGGTATTGTAATTTTGAAATGATATGATATACATAGATACATATCTATCTATCTATCTATATCTATATCTATATATCTATATATATATATATATATATATATATATATATATATATATATATATATATATATATATATATATATATATATATATATATATATATATATATATATATATATATAATCAAAGAACAAGCGTAATTCCTTAATAAAATTATCAGGCATTGATAAGTTGGGACGAAACTGGTTGTTTTTTAGTTTTATTAATTTACATCAAATATGCCTTGTAATTTGAATAAAAAATTACGCTTATTCCTTGCTGTTATAAAGTTTTGTACTACTAGAAATCTATTTAAATATTTGAAGCAGAGATACAAATCAGAATTTATCTGGAGTTTCGTTGAATTATTATTAATTAAGGCATGTATAAGAAAGCTAAAATCTAATTGTGAGTTTTTCAAGCGTGTACGCAGAAACATGTTTGTCCTTTCTTCATTCTTTTTAGGATTAAGAAGGCTGGACTTAATTCTAGTTTACAAATTGAAAAGATCTTTATGGGGGATTCTATAAAATCTTCTAAAAGAATTCTTCTTCTTACTTGTGTTTTTAAGAACCTATTGAGAGAGTGTAAGTTGACACTTTCAATTTTTGATCAGGGTCGCCTTTTCTTGGTTTGTTGGCCCTGTGCATGAAGTTGGGGTAAAATATTTTCTGTATCTATACTGACTAAATTAAATTATTTCGTTCGTAAACCTTTTGGTTGCATTGATGAACCTGCTTGAAATGGATTTATTTTTCTTCATATGAGCCTTTTCAGTTGGAATCTCGTATTTTGGTATACGGCCTGGATTTTTGTATTCCTTTCTTAATGCCTAACCGTGAGAAAATCTTTTCAGAGTTTCAGGTTCTATTTGCACAGTTTTATAGACTTGAACCTCATTCTACCGACCCTCTTAGTGACCTTAAGGCCAAACTTAATAGTTATGCTCATTCTTTTGCTGATTTTACTGTTTCCTTGTCTGAGCCGAGGATGGGGTGAGCAGCGCAATTTGCTTATTACTAGATCGGATAAAAGTGCTGGAGATGTTTTGCTGGACTATTCTGATTATGCCTCAAAGATACGTGTCATTCTTGATGACACATAAACATTTCTGAGATTAGGTCCAGTGGAGACCCATGAATGTCAATAGAGCTAAGTTTCAAAGACAATTGTTGAAGTGGGTCAAGCATGAATTACTCTCCCCAGAATTCTCTGACTTGATTAGACCTACTGGGTCTATTCCGCACCGTCTTTATGGATTACCTAAAATCCATAATAACGAGGTCCAATTGCCAAATTTGTCTATGATTGGGTCTGCCCAGCATAAGGTCGCTTGTTGGCCCTATTCAGTGCTACAACCTGTATTAAAATAGAAAGTCGTCCACTCGAATACCAGCCATGCTCAACACACGATGGCTTCTACTAGCATTCACAAATAATATACTAATACTAAATCTCACACAGTCAAAACATAAAAAATAAACAACACCAAAACACCGTCCGTCTTTGAAAATGCCTAAAGTTTTTGCAATGCCTCACTCTCACCAAACGGAAAAATGTAAGCATGCTGGAAAAAAACGAAATAAAAATTATTTTTTTCCTAGTACGTCATATTTAACGAAAAATATTTAAAAGTAAGGTTGCTGCCCAAATATACATTAATCACATAGACACGCACATACAGACACACACACAGAAGCACAAACACATACTGAACTAACCTAATATACTAAACTATGACATAAAGTGAAAATGTTATTTTAAAGTAACGTCGTATTTTTGTTTCAGATGCATTTATTAAATAAGTATGACTTAAATAACTAGAGAAATCTAATTAAGCAGACAACAATGACCTTTTCTGAATCGCCTTCGCTCCATCCACAGGAACCATATCAGTCTTCATGCGCATTTACCCGTGAATTGGAAACTATCTCCACCTCCCATGATTCTCTTGTCCCACTGCATACAATAGACCCTATTATTTGTTTGTTCTTACCCTTAATTCATTCATTTATTTTCCTATTTGGTTTTATCTATATAATATATATACAAATATACCTACATGTTCTAAAGATGATGGGAATAAACATCGAATTATTAAATTGCTTTCAATCAAATATTGATTTCCAAGCTGCATTTATTTCGGAAATATTTTTATCATTCATTTGTCATTAACCAAATAGTATGAGTCTAAATCTGTCATCTCATGTTCTCTTGGTGTATGCTAAGTTGAAATTGGGCGGTTTTTATTACAAAATTATCGACACAACGGAACATTCATGTGATATTTATATGCAAAAGTAATAAAGAATTTTTTGAAAATTTTTCCTGTTATAGATTTAAAAAAGAAGACCAAACAAAATCACAGTATGATTAATGGGGTTTGGCATTGATGAGTACATCAGTAATATATATATATATATATATATATATATATATATATATATATATATATATATATATATATATATATATATATATATATATATATCCAAGTATTGGTGTATATGGAATAAATTCCAATAACCAAAAAATACTATTCTTAAAAGAGGCTCA
Source organism: Acanthosepion lycidas (assembly GCA_963932145.1). Taxonomy (NCBI): domain Eukaryota; kingdom Metazoa; phylum Mollusca; class Cephalopoda; order Sepiida; family Sepiidae; genus Acanthosepion; species Acanthosepion lycidas. Next base: position 39,638,623 of record OZ010600.1, on the reverse strand, counting down.
ATACAGAGTAGAGCAAATATACTTTATTAGAAATATATACACTGCGTGCCAAATTATTATCGAGATAACTTTTTTCTAATATTTCAAAAACCGTCCAATCAATTCACAGAAAATTTTCACAAAATGTTGCCAATACTAACCTGCGCAATTACTGAAATTTTAGTACTGATCTGCGCAATGTAGACAAACTGGCGCCAGTATTTGTTATCAGCACGGTAATTTGAGCGTGCCAAATTATTATAAAAATGTAAGAATTTAGTGAAGAGATGGGCTGTAAAAGCAGTTTAAGTGATGCTGAAAAGAAAACTATCACCTCAGAACTCTCAAAAGGTAAATCTACCCTAGAAATTTCTAAGATGATAGGGAGGTGTCATCAAACAGTGAAAAAGTTCACCGCCGACCCTACACAAGTACGCAATAGGGCAGATACAGGCAAGCCGAGGGTTATTTCACGTCGTCTCATGTCACGACTTAAACGAGAGGCCACGAATAACCCTGGACTTACCAATCAAGAGCTTTTCAGTCCCATTGGGGATCCTACTGTGTCTAAAATTAATCGGTGTCGATATCTGAGGGAAATAGCAACAACAGTCAAACCTGTATCGAAGCCTCCGTTGACGAGAAATCACATTCAAAATCGATGGAAATGGGCCGAGGACAATATGAAAATTGACTTCTCTAAAGTTTTGTTCACAGATGAAACTCGAGCAACACTTGATGGGCCAGATAGATGGTGCAAAGGCTGGGTAATGAACGGACAGAATCGCCATCAGAGTTTGAGACGCCAACAAGTCGGTGGAGACATAATGATCTGGGATGGTATTATTGGAAAAACATTAGTGGGCCCATGGAGAGTACCAAATGGCGTCAAAATGACTGTTGATGCATACATAGCGTTTATGAAGGAGCATCTTGAGCCGTGGATGAAAAGGCAAAGAGTTGCCTTCAGAAGGGCCATTGATTTTATGCAAGATAATGCTCCCTCACATGCTGCTCACAAGACTACTGAATATTTGAAACAGTTAGGCTTCGATGGATCTCAAAAGATGAAGAGGCCAGCAAGTTGTTCGGATTTGAACCCAATCGAAAATCTTTGGAGCATCATGAAGTGAGGACTGTACGCCAACGAACGACAATTCAGGAGCAACGCTGAGTTGTGGGAAGCAATTCTTGACATCTCGCGGCATTACAGCAGATGACATCCTACAATTAACAAATTCTATGGATCGTCGATTTCTTCAAGTAATTTCAAAACAGGGAAAGCACATTCCCTATTAATTTGTTTAAAACTGTGCCTTTGTTTGTATCTGTTGTTATTTGTTTGATTATCTTATTTATTAGCTTATTTTGATCATAAAAATTCATGTGCAACATTAATAAACGTTTTGTTTGCTCAATTCTGGGAATTTTACTAAACCTTTATAATAATTTGGCACGCTCAAATCACCGTGCTGATAACAAATATGGTGCCAGTTTGTTTACATTGCGCAGATCAGTACGAAAATTTTAGTGTTTGTGCAGGTCAGTGTTGCCAACATTGTTTGAAAATTCTGTGAATTGAATGGATAGTTTTTTAAATATTAGAAAAAAGTTATCTCGATAATAATTTGGCACGCATTGTATATACATATATATATATATATTAGGTTGTCACGCATGAAATGACGCATATATATATATATATATATATATATATATATATATATATATATATATATAATGTTGTCACACATGAAATGACGCAGTTTTTTGTTGGTTGTTGATCCGGTCGTCTAACGTCTCACTGCACCCTATAAAGTTAATGGTTACTGTATGGTGGTCTCTCAAAGTTATTCATTATTTATTCTTGCATTAAGGGAAAACAAGAACAGTAATCTCTTATTCTGGAGAAAATGAGAGTATGTACGATAAACTGAAAAAGAACCATCCTAGATTTGTGAATATGTATGGCCCTTTTTTCTCTGCAGGATAACGTACGGCCGCACGCTTCATAATGAACTGTCCAAAAGCTTCATAGCCTGAATTATGAAAATTTTCCACATCCTCCATATTGGATATCTCGAAGGCATTTTGACAAGGTTTGGTATACTGGTCTTCTTCACAAGATGAAAGGTTAATTTCTGCACGAATTTTTGAACTGATTCAGTCTTTCTTATCAAATTGCGAAATGAAAGTTGTTTTGGACAGCTACTCTTCTACATCATTTTGCATGAATGCAGGTGCCCACCAAAGCTATATCCTTGGAACTACGTTGTTCCTAATTTTTATGAATGATCTTCCTAATGTCATCATTTCTCAACTCTGTGTCTATGTTGATGAAACAACAGATTACTCCTGTCTTAACAGTCAGTTTCACCAGCAGCTCATCTAAAAAATGGCCTACAATCTGTTGTTTACTGGGGAAATGGCTTGTTGATTTTAATGCCGCCAAAACGAAACTGCACGAGAGAAACCCTTTTACCTTATGGCATGATGCTGTTGCTAACCTCCAGGAGGGTGACTCATTTTACCTTCTCGGACTAATGTTTTCCTTTGACATAAAGTGGAAAGATTATATTGAATCAATTCTTAGGTCTGATGTTAGGAATGTTGTTTCCCTGTGTCGTGCTAGACAGTTTTTCTCGCTAGAATCTATTTTAAATACTGCCATTCGTCCTTGCTTTGAATATTGCTGCCACATATGATCTGGTGCTCCTGATATATACAGAGAGATTCGTGATAAAATCCAAAGAAGAATCAGCAATATTATTGGCCCTGATCTGGCGTATCGGCTTTAGTCATTTTCCAACCGCTGTTAGGTTGACCACCATACAGTAACCGTTACTTTTATCTTGTTTTAGTATAAACTTTGATATCTGTTTAAATGAAGAATTTAATTATACATCTCCAACTTTGTTCAGGATCTTCACGTACAAGCCCACGCGCGTGTGTGTATGTGCGTGTAGGCCATTGATAGTTAAGCGCAGGGTAAACGCTTTTCCGAATCCTTGCTATTCTTTGATATGCCTTACTAGGAATTCCCTTAATTTTTAATTTCTTCATCATTGCATATGCTCAATAGAAATGTAATCGGACGATAGTTACCAAGGTCTACGTTATTTCCTGTTTGATAAAATAGAATTATTATTCCTAGACTGAAGATTTAAGGAGCATTTCCATTTTTTTTCAAGGCAAATAGTTGTGCTAATCTCTTGTGGAATTCATCTAGATCTTTCTAAATAATTACGATTCGATTTCCGCCATTTTGGAGCGCAATAATTATTTCATTTATTGTCACTTCCAAATAAACTATTTTGTTGTATCTTTATTTTCGAAACATACACATTTTCATAATTCTCTGCCATTATTTTGTTACTTCCTCGTTTCTATCTTTTAATGCAAACAATTATTGTTTAACTTTGTGGAATCAAACATGTTTCAAGCTTATTTCTGTTAAATTAAAAATCGAATTTCACTCTAGAAATTACCGTTCATTTCCTTTTCTTATGTCGGTTATATTTTAATATCAAAATATTATACATATGGTTCCATAGAGCCTTGTTAAAATGAACATTCGGGCTTAGTCTATTTAATAATAATAAAAATAATATATATATATATATATATATATATATATATATATATATATATATATGTATATATGTATGTATGTATGTATGTATAATGATGACCCAAAGAGTTGTGTGTTCAATATGTAGCCACAACAAAAACAAAAACAACAAACTTGGAGATTTGAGTTACTAAAGGGAAATAACTAAAGGGAAACTGAGATATCCAGAATAGGCATGACATGTGCAACTAGAACAATCTACTCCCGTGGAGTTTGATTCTAAATTACAGCGTATATTACCGGAAGAAGGCCAGAGCGTGCAATGGCGGAAACGTCGTGATTATGACCATAAAGATGAGGACAACAGTCCGAACAATGTAAATAGTGTAAACAGTTACAAGTTAAAAACAGTTACAGTTACACACACACACACACACACACACACACACACACACACACACACACACACACACATATGTGTGTGTGTGTATTTCATTGTTTCTATTACACGCATGTAAATGCTTTACTATATGGATACATAAGAATTATATATTCGGTTACATGAGCATGTGTACTCGGTATCTATTGCGTATATACACAGCAATAGTGGCAAAAAATGATTTTCTAAGCTTAGCTTAGATGTAGCCCAAAGTCGAAAGTATGGGGTGCCTAGTGAGGGTCGAATTCCCTATTCATTCATAATTGATTTAGCGAGACAGACTTGCTAACTATTACATCACGGGGCGTAGTGCTCACGAGCATGTGTACTATCTTGACAATACGTTGCCCGATATCCTACGTTCATTGATTTGGAGAAGAAAACCCGAAAGACGGCATCTCACAACGCTTATTCCATCTTGACTTTACCGTTAACAAACGAATAGAACTCATTCGTAGAGAAATGAAATTCTTTCTCAGATTCTCCCTTATTCGCTTTCTTTCTACTCATCATATTTCTGGCGACTTCTCATCCTATCGTCTTATCAACCTTATGAATCAGGTTTCCCTACTCTCATCCATTGGCAGTACCCCCCCCCCCCACTTTGCTGAACCTGATCTCACCGGATTTTCTGATATTGATGATGCTTTAATAATATCGGCACACTGAATGCGACACCGTCCGCTACAGAGTGATTAATTCTGTCATTACAGTGTCACGTGTCACGTGTCATTGTTACGTGGAAAATTTAACAACTTCTGATTGGAGGCTATTTGCTGTTTTTAACTTTCCTCGTTCATTCTTGTATCTTTTTAATTTATCTAAGTAGCTGTGCGCTTGAACTACTTACTTAACCAGATCATTGGACTGACATCTGCGAGGACAATAGTTCCATTGTAGATTCACAATGGTTTAAATTTCCTAATTCTTTTTTTACAATGCTTAGCTTAAATAAGTATGTCAAAGTTCAGCAGCAAATATTTCAATTGATAAATCGTTAAATAATGTAAAAAAAAAAATCGTGCAAAAAGTTGTTTATTGATATTACTGTTTTATAAAGACTTAGCAATATCTTCGGTGACATTGCGTTATTAGTTTGTATAAAGTAGTGTAAAAGAATATTTTTTATGTTTATTAAAATATTAGGCCAGTTGATTTTTTATTACAATATTTGAATGATTTCCATCATAAATGAACAGATTACCAGTCTTTCATTTTCTAAATTTGGATTTTAAACTTAAATATAAAAATGATTCTTTTGGTGTTAAAAAAGGAAACGATAGCTCATTGTATTAAGTCGTCAGTAGTTTAATCTTTCATAGAATGGCCTTTAAAAAATCAAACATACAAAGCAAAAAAAAAAAAAAAAAAAGAATTATATGAGACATTGTCACAAAGATTACTTTTTATATTCATATTAAATCCAGTTTTTTTTAGACTGACAAAAGATGAAATCTCCCGTTATGAAATTTTGTTGTTTTCTCGCTCAGACGAGAAAAAAAAAATCGTAAATAAAATTTGACAAAATTGATTCCCCAGTTTGGGAAATGTATTTTTCACGCAATGAAATAATTCAACGCGTTTATAGCGAGAAATGATGAAGTACAAATCTTCTACAAAATATTTTTAAAATTTTATTATACTTGGTCGGCCAGATTAAAAAATAACATGTCTTTCCCAATAGTATCACAGGTAGTAACAAAGAAACTAAAATGAGTAACTCATTGTTAAGGAAAGTTGCGCTTAATTAAATCCTAAATGCCGTTGGTTTTAACACATTAGCATCAATGGCATCAATTTCTTTTAAAATCTGCTTACATTGTATTGAGTATATTTGGTTTTAAAGTAAAACGTAATGATTTGGTACCACAAAGCAACCTAAGTAAGGAATCCAATGGCGTTATTTCGGCTTGTAGTTGTGTAAAATGTGTCAAATACTCATGAAACAAAGGAAAATAACTGTTAGTCTGTTAGTGTATTTGCATGCACAAAGCACACACATACACACACTTGCGCATCTCTCTCTCTCTCTCTCTCTCTCGTGCATTTGGGCATATTTCTCTTGGTGATAATGGTGATGGTGATAAATTTAGTGATCGGATTTTCAAAATAATGATGTCAGGAACACCATTACAATTTTTCAATTTTGTTCTAAACAAAACGGAATGAATTTCTGAAATGTCCTTCCCATTTCACTGATCTCTTATAAATAATCTCTCTACCTCTACACATGTAAACAAATGAAAATAAATATAGAGAAGTAAAAATTCAAAAATACACGCTCGCACACACAGATCAGGCAAGTAGATTATTGACAAAGATTGTTGACAAAATAATCAAAAGAAATTGATAGACATCATTTACTTTTTTCTCTAGACGTTTTTGAAAGAAAATTTTACAAATAATAATCAACTCATTTAATTTGAACTAATCTAATTCCCGGAAAGTATTGATTTTGGGAAAATCGATTTTTAATGCAATTCTAATGATTACAAACGGCACAAACTTTTGGAAGAGACCCCGGAAATTCTTCGATTGGGAGAAGCTTTATTTTTGCTTTACTTTTTTATACTTCATCGTATAATTTCTTTTGAAAAGCATTTTCGACTTTTGTATGAAACACAAATAAAACTAAATTTTAGTTTTTCTTTTCCAGCATTTTTATCATTTCGACGCAATTTCAAAACAGGAAGCTGAACTCGAAAAAATAAGAAACCAAAAGGAATTTTTCCTAATAGAAACAATTCAATCAGACGAATGCTGATTCTTTTAATTTAGATTCAATACAATAAAACACTAAACGATTTAACGAACAAACTATTGCCATTAGAACTGTACAGTGTATAATATTTAACGGGATGATAGGAATTCTTTCACACACTCATGCACACATACATACACACAAAAGAAAGCTGTATGAGGCTAGGTTATGCATTTAGATATATGTAGTGAACATCCATTTTATATAATTTTTTAACTACCCAGTAGCCTTAAGAATTTAAGAAAATATCTTAAGCAATGCAATATTTTATTTTTTACTCACAAAGACGCTTGTCAGAAAAATGTTAGAAAACTACCACTAAAATTAAACGTATTATAGTTATCTCTATTATTTTCTGATAATGTCGTATATGAACATCTATATTACAAAATACGCACTCACACACAAATCAAAATTCTTTTTAAAATACTGGGGGGTCGTTGAATTATAGTGAGGTTTCCATTTATGATTAGTAAATACATTTTTAATCTCATAACAATATCACTTGACCAATAGAAATTAACACAGAATTTTAGAAGTTTAGAAATCATTTTAATTTAAATTAAAAGAATTTCTTGGGAAAATTCATCATTCAACGAAAAAAAGTTTTTTCTTAATACACTAATTTCCATAATATATTTTAGTATTAAAAACAATTAAAATCTTTTTTAATTATAAAATATCTTAGTTTTATTACATTCTTTTATTTTATGAATTAGGGTTTCATTTTCTACACGATAGGGGACTTGTTTGACAAAAAATATTTGATGATTTACATTCTCCGAGGACTTTTTTCTTATAACAAGAAGAAAAATTCTGCGAAACAATAAAGATTTTATCGAAATTTCATAAAAATTAAACGAGAGGGCATTAGCAGATTTATAAAGATTTTAACAAAGTTTTTCTAAAAAGGAAACGTTACAAAAATAATTTAATTCATTTTTTAATAAGTTTATTTTTGCAAGATTTTATTTTTTAAAATGCGCTCAAATTTCTCATACAAATTTAAGATCCTGCGTTGACACCAAAAAACAAAATTCTAAACAAAATTTCCAAGGATAAAAAAAATTTACATAAAAAATCTGTTGATCCTTCCCTCTTAATAATAACGCGAACATTTTGACAAAAAAAATATTGTAACACCAACGAATATTTATTTATATTTCTTTCATAACTTTCCGCAAAAATTGATGCCAAAAAGGGATTGAGCAGAAGGGGGCTGAATAAAATTAATCGAATACAATCAAATAATGATATATGTATAGCTCCAAACCCAAGTTGTCGATGGATCGCAGCGGGACTTTTACAACTTGGAGTCCATTTCAAACCCCATTAAGATGACTATTGGCCAGGGGGCAGCGGTTTATGGGGTGATTCTGCTATCGATAAATGTCTCTTGAGCGCCTTTCTCTCAAGATATTCTTCTTTCTGGATAATTATTTGACATGTCCGTTTCGAGTAATTTGCTCCTGGATTGTTTCTGTTATCATTAATTTTGGTCAGTACGATAATAAAAATTAATAAGAAATAAGTAGCAATGCTTTGCTTTAAAAGCAAGCATTGCTACTTATTTCTTTTAATTTTTTTCGTCTGCAAATTACTGATAACGACATCCAGAGCAATTACTCGAAAGGACATGTCAAATAATTATCCAGAAAGAAGAATATCTTGAGAGAAAGGCGCTCAAGAGACATTTATCGATAGCAGAATCTACTACCCCATAAACCGTGCCCCCACTGGCCATGATAGTCATCTTAATGGGGTTTGAAATGGACTCCAGTTGTAAAAAGGTCCCGCTGCGATCCATCGACCAACTTGGGGTTTGGAGTTTACATATATCATTATTTGATTGTATTCGATTAATTTATTCAGCCCCTTCTGCTCAATCCCTTTTTGGCATCAATTTTTTGCGGAAAGTTATGAAAGAAATATAAATAATATTCGTTGGTGTTACATGATATTTTTTCTGTTTTGTAAAAATGTGAATCGATTTTCTTCACGCGTTATGTCGTCGGCGAGTAACTAATGTGGCAAAAGTTTCTTGGATTCTCTTGACGTCTTGATGCCTGAAACGGAGTTAAAACGACTGAGGTCACCTTGGCATGTAGCTAACTGCTTGAGCCCCAAAACAAGGTACATTATATTAGGTTTACAGACAAAGAGATAACTCTTGGCAACACTTCCGGTTATACATTAATTCTAAAATTTCATAGGTAGGATCATTTGTTTCATTCGAATCCCGTCTGTCACGATTTCCAGTCCTCAGTCATATCACCTTATTTACAGATGGCACAAACGATTTATCCTGTTAACAAATAGGGTAACTTTTTCTTGTCCTAAACGAGGTCCTCTTCAATTGCCCGGATAAGAAATTTGGAAATGTTAATGTCTGCAAAGAGAAGACTAACAAATCATTTATTTCACTTTGTCGAATAGATTTAGTATATTCTACTGTATTTTTAAATGCTGCATCACTTCTTGCCATTCCTGTCTGCAAGAAAGAGAGAGAGAGAGAGAGAGATAATCGCTTCATCTTGGTAACAAGAATAAGTTAACGAAATGGATACAGACCATTTCTCTGTCTACCAATCTCTTCTTAAACATTTCAACTCAGTAAACATTTCAAATCTGCTTATAATTTTAATGAATCCAAACTGATCAAAATATATCCGTTCTCAAAGGTTTATTTTGTACGTGAACAAATGAATAACTTTGGACGATATAAAATTGATGTATATATGTACGTATATATGTAAGAATAAAGGCATATATATATATATATATATATATATATATATATATATACAAAAGTGAACATTGAAGTCAACACTGAGAGGCGACAGTCTGTTTCATGCTAGACGCAATCGTCAGGCCGTGAGTGTTTCATGTTTTTACTCTTTATATATATATATATATATATTTGTAAAACACACACACACACGCATATATATATATATATATATATATATATATATATATATATATATATGTTTGTAAAACAAAATGATAGCGTCTTTTTCGACCCTTTTTTTCCAAAGAAAATTAGTGACACCTTCTCTCATGACTTCCTTCTCGCTTTTTCTTTTTATGTGTTTTTCTCCTCTACCCCTTCTATATCAATATATAACTTTTGTTAAGTTAACCGTTTAAATGTGTCAATGTCTGGACCACCTCAAGTAATTTTAAGTATGAAAGAATAGAAATATTAAATTACATCTAACTCACTCATGTCTTCTCTCTCCCCACTCACTTCCTCACTTCGTTAATTTACATATGCTTAATACGGCCCGTCAAAAATATGTAAATTTCTTTTCATTTTTTCGTTTCAACCTTTGGAAGTAAAGTCTGATGAGCCGCAGAACTTTAAAAGGGCTGTGGTGAAATAATTTATTACATGGAACCATCTGTTTTTATTTAAATTATTTGCTCTGGATTTACATTGAGCTCTCTGTATTTTATCCTCCTTGGGTCTACCCATACGGATTACCTAGTTTTTCCTAAACTATATATATATATATATATATATATATATATATATATATATATATATATATAAAAGCATGAGTAGCTCTAAGAAGAGCCTGCCCCAAAACTTTTTACTGGCAGAAAATAGAACAAAATTCAATAGAACAAAATTCCAGGTAAGCAATGAATGGCCACGATGCCAGTTTCATCCATTATCACGCAATCTTCAGGCGGCCAGGATATTTGCCCAACCTCCGCACGATGTCTACCACCCCAAAGGCAGAGAGTTTGACAAAAACTAAGAGCTTCGCACGCGGTTAGCTCTCGCTGCCTGCCCGCTCTGAAATCAGGCGGCCAGGGTCTATTACGGGATCTACGGAGTATTTTTACCCAAGCTTACGGGCTCGGATTTGCCCCACATAAAAATTGGCTTTGTGCCACATCCTACATCGTGGGGAAGTTGGGTAAATACCCTGGCCGCCTGATGATTGCGTGATAACACATAAAACTAGCAGTCGAGGTCAGTCATTGCTTACCCGGAATTTTTTGAGTGTCTAAGAGAGGTGATGTCCAAGTAGGTGTGAGGTACAGTTAAGACTTCAATTTTTATTACTTTGGCTGTTGCAGTTCATCCTATTAATTATAGACGCACACATTAGAATGGAAATTATATGTATAAGGACGACGGAAATATCACGAAGGGCTTTAAGCACACACACACAAACACACACACAAACACACACACACACACACACACACACACACACACACACACATATATATATATATATATATATATATATATATATATATATTAAGAAATGGACAAAGTCCGACAATTTATTTATTAAAGACATTTTTATGTTTAACGTTCTTTTTATAGATACAAATATTTAAGTAAATGCTCTGTTTATAATAAACAGTATTAAATAACATTTACCGGCCTGAATGTCCGAGAAATTTTCATAGAAAATATTAGGCACGTCAAGCTAAATCACGGTTCCGTATAGGATGCAGGTTCGAATCCTGTCAAAGGACGAATATTTTCTATGAAAATTTCTCGGACATTCAGGCCGGTAAATGTTATTTAATACTGTTTATTATAAACAGAGCATTTACTTAAATACTTGTATCTATAAAAAGAACGTTAAACATAAAAATGTCTTTAATAAATAAATTGTCGGACTTTGTCCATTTCTTAATGTATGACGTCATTTGTTTACATTCGATACGCCAAGAGCAGATATGAATGTACGAGATTCATGGAAGATTGAAGTTTATAAGCAGTAAATTCGACCTTGCCTACCGAACGCTCCTTTGTGGCCGAGTCGGTTAAGGCACGTCAGCGTAAATGACGGTCCCGTATAGGATGCAGGTTCGAATCCTGTCAAAGGACGAATATTTTCTATGAAAATTTCTCGGGCATTCAGGCCGGTGAATGTTATTTAATACTGTTTATTATAAACAGAGCATTTACTTAAATACTTGTATCTATAAAAAGAACGTTAAACATAAAAATGTATTTAATAAATATATATATATATTCATACATGTTTCATTAAATAATATAGGCAAGTGTTGACTATTTATTTTATGTAAATTCTTTTCATAACGTATGATAAGCTTAATAACATTATGATTAAACGAAGGAAGAAAATCACAATATTGAGACATATTTTTTAATCCAATCTAAGCTTTCAGCTTACATAAGGCATTATCAAAGATGACAATTACTGTACAATATATTAAGCAATATACGGACAAGACAGTGTTGATAGTCTGTTTCTGTTTACACGGATGATTTACTAGCGACAATAAACACATGCATATAAGACGCTGGAAGCGAAAATCGCACCACAACTCATGACGTCACACATGACCACGCGAGAGTGAATTCGAAAAGTATTAAGTATTAAGTATATATATAGTGCAGTTCAATTTATATTACAATGAATCATTCATACAAAAAGTAAATTAGTAAAGTTAATGATATAAAATGGCAAAATACTTTTGAAAATAGAATTTTTAAGCTGCATTAACCTACAAATCACTCGATGAATGTTATGATCCTTGTTTTTAAAAACTACAAGATGTATAAGGTCATTTTTTAATCTGCAAGTACTTTCAACTGTACATTCAGTCATCCTCAGGCATGGAAATTATTTTGTTTTTAGTAGAATCCAAGTAGCATCAGAGATGAAAAAAATTAAATGCGAATCGAATTTTTTTTTTTTTTTTTAAATGTGTTATTGTTAACGGATACAAACTTTTGGGGCATGCAGTCGCAACGTTAAGTTTGAATCTTTTTGAAAATTTAAGTACTTCCAACTGTACATTCGTCTCTGATGCTACCTGGATTTTATTAAAAGCAAAATAATTTCCATGCCTGAGGATGACTGATATTTATAGTAAAAAACGCACTCTCTTAAATTTAAAAAAAAAAAATTCAAACTTAGCGTTGCAACTGCATGCTCCAAATGTTTGTATCCGTTAACAATAACACATTTCAAAAAAAAAAAAAAAAATTTTCGATTCGCATTTAATTTTTTCGTTTCTGATATTATCTGGATATTACTAAAAGAAAATAATTTTCCAAAAAATAATTTCTACTTTTTGTATGAATGATCCATTGTAATATATATATATACACACACACACACACACACACACACACACACACACACACACACATATATATATATATATATATATATATTGTATATGTTTGTATGTGTGTGTGAATGCGCATGTATGTATGATAAAATATATTTTAAGTTATGCGATATTTATTACTGAAAGTGCTCAATATCATAGATAGAGCGTATGTAAATATATAAAGTAGACACTGAGATCAACAGCGAATGGCGGCAGCCTGCTTCATGCTTGAATATAATATATACTTGAAAGCGGGGAGAACCTCTCAGCACATGCGCTTTCTGTCTTTATTTTACACACACTCTCTATATCTCTCTCTCCACACACACACACATATATACACACACGCACACACAAATATATATATATATATATATATATATATATATATATATATATATATATATATATACATATATATATATATATATATATATATATATATACATACATATATATATATATATATATATATATATATATATATATAATTGATTCAAAATGTCTGTTGTCTTTAATAATATTTGCCCCATAAAAACATTTGCTGCCTAAATGCACAGAATATATATATATATATATATATATATATATATATATATATATATATATATATATATATATTGCCTGTTAAAAATGAGCCAATGAGGTTTGATGTTTTGATCTTGAAATAATTTTTTTCATCTGATAAAGTAGTTTTTTCATTTAGATAACTCTTGCTATATATCAATATTTCAAATCTTTCTCTTAAGGTCACTGGTGCGCAAACGTAGACGTTAATGGTATCCGTCGAAAGACAAATACATGAAATCATTGCGTTACAAATATATAAATCGCAGATACATCTGTTCATGTTATTACACAAGTGGAAGGATTAGCTGCTGGAAACTTAATATAATGTTATCACTTAATTATATGCATAGAAATCTGGAAGATATTTTCCTCGAGTAACGAACGATCTGATCCTTCTGTGTGAAAAACCGAAGAACGTCTTGGTTATTTTATATTAAATTTCATGTACAGACCTTTTGCGACTCATCAGGAGGAATTTCACAACTTATGAATCTCGCTGAGCTCAGTCGGCTATCGTAACGACACAAGCACATACGCAACCTGATAAGAGAGGGCTTACGGCTACATCATGTTGAAATACCAGCTATGATCATCGAAGTTAAGCAACGTCGTGCCTGGTCAATACCAAGATGGGTGACCGCTTGGGAATACTAGGTGCTGTAAACTTGGATGTGCGGATGGTGTAATGTATAATGGAATATAATGTATAATCGAAAACCCGAGCACCAATCTCTGTTGGGTTCGCTATATTCACTTGCTCGCAAGTAATATTGGAAAAGCTATGAATTCACTTCTTCTTCCTCTGGCTATGGGGTAATTAGTAAGACTTGTATGACTAAATCATTATGATCTCCCCTCAAAAATTCTTGCAATCCCCAAAATATTTTCAGGTTTAAATAAGCTGCTAAAGAAAACGAAAAAAAAAACAAAACATCAGAGCATCACTTTTTTCAGTTGCATCCAGCAGTTCCTGGTCGAGAAGAACATCTCCGTACTGGAACAAACTCTTCTTTTCCCCAAGATCAGGGGGAGCCGTTTTAAGGCATTGAGGCCATAAAGATGTCAGTAGCAACGGAGCAGAGGACCATCCAAAAAGATCCCTTGCAGCATAGAAGCGTACCAAAGAAGAATGCAAAAGTGCATTAAACTCGAAGGGGAAATGATGTAGCTTGTTGTTTGAAATTGAAAATAAATTCTTGTGACACTGTTACTTCTCAAACAAACTACACACACACACACACACACACATATATATATATATTAGGTTGGTTCAAAAATAATGTCGTTTTCTCACATAGTAACATATGTGAGAAAACGACATTATTTTTGCACCAACCTACTATATACAATTGTGTATTTAGGCAGAAATCCTTCATTTATGCATGTTTCATTAAAAACGACAGACAAGGTACTACAGTTAAGCTTTTTATTTAATTTTTCTTGTGTTCGCACAAGAGCTTTCTTTTTTGGACACAGTGTGTGTGTAGAAACTGTTCAAATGTTCTATAGTTCCGAGGGCTTTCGGCTATACTTTTAACCATTATCAAGGATGATTTTATTTTTCGGTTTAATTGAGTGTGTGCTTTATGTGTATGCTTTTAGTGTGTTATAGAGATGTTTTACTTTCCGAACATGGTTAGCACATTGTGACCATGTTCGTAGTTAATATTGTTAAGAGTTGTTTTTTTCTTTTTTATTATTATTTTTAATCTTTTTTTACAAGTGGATGAGGTTATTATGCTTGTGTTTTCTACTAGTATATTTCGAATGATGTCTGGTAGGGTTGTGTGTGTGTGTGTTTAAATGGGTTCTAATAGAGCTCTGGTCAGATAGGTGTAACGTAAGGCCTCTGGATAGGCATGTAGTTGTGTGCCCGATGTAATTATTTATGAGTTCGGTTTGATCAGGAACACAGTTCCTTAAGGGGCATTTGAACTCATAGATAATGTTCTTTCGTTGTAATTTTGACCTAGCTGGTGTGTTGTTATTTTTGAGGATAAGGTTAGCTGTCTTAAATTTTTTATAGTAGATAATTAATTTAATTTTTTTATTCGGGTCAATTGGGGTATTGTAGGTCTTTATAATATTTCAAAGGGAAGATTCATCTTGTTTGTAGTTAATGTGCATTTGGTTTTTGTAGAAAATATTTATGTAATTTTTGACTGTTCACTATCATTGTTATTTACTTTTGGGGAGAATTAGTCTAATTTGGTGTTCTATAAGGTGGTTAGGGAAGCCATTGTTAATTAGTGTTTGTTTTACATTATTGAGTTCTTTAAAGAAGAGTAGTCGAGAGGATGAATTCTGCTGTGCTCTTTTTAGGAAGTTTTTTTATTACTGCTATTTTGTATCTGAGTGGGCATTCACTTTTTTTTTCACGTTAAGGTGGCAAGAGTTTCTGCTAGTGGTTTTTTTATATATAATGAGGTGATAAAAGTGTTATTACTATATTCTACGAGAACATCTAAGAATGGTAGTTTGTTTATTTGACTAAGTTCATAGGTAAAGTTAAGAACAGAGTTTTTCTGAAATGTGGTCTTAGTGTATCTATTCCTTTAGTGTTATTTGCTAACATAAAAATATTGTCTAAATAACGGACATATATTTTAGGTTTACCGGCCAGTGTAAATATCATATTTTCTACATGGGGATATATAATAATTTGAAAGGGGATATATAATAATTTGAAAGGGGATATATAATAATTTGAAAGACATGGACCGAGTGGATTTCCCATACTAACACCATTAGTTTGGGTGTAAATGTTGCCATTATGGTTATAGAATGGGACTTTGGTTGCGCATAGCAATTTTTTTAAGTATAAATGGTTTGATGGCTGACGGAGGGATAGAATTATTAGTATACACAGAATTGAGGATAATGTCAATGGTTTGATCGACGGAGACGTTTGTAAATAAGTTTTCGACGTCAAGTGACGCTATCCCTTAGTTTGGTTTGGTAGTTTTCGAAATTTGGCGGAATTCGTGGGTGGATATGATGCTGTAATTGGTGGGTAGGTATGGAGTGATGATATTATTCAGGAATTTTGATAGCTTGTAGATCAGGTGTTGGGATCTGGGAAATGATTGGTTGTAGCGGGTATCTGGGTTTATGAGTTTTTATATTTCCATATAAATATCCAGGTTGGTAGTCTCCAATGATTTTTTAGATTTTAAGGGAACCGACTTCCACGTTGTGGACTGTTATTAGTTTGTTGACGGACCTTTTTAAGGTCTCCGTGGGGTTCCGATTCAGTTTGGTGAATTTAGTTTGGTCGTCGATAATGTTTTGTAATTTTTCGTGGTAATCGGCTTTATCCAAAATTACGTATGTATTAGCTTTGTCAGCTCGTCAGCTGTGTCCCAAAAAGAAAGCTCTTGCGCAGACACAAGAAAAATTAAATAAAAAGCTTAAGTGTAGTACCTTGTCTGTCATTTTTAATGAAATACATACATACATATATATATATATATATATATATATATATATAACTGCGTTTGGGGGAAGCAATCCCTCTTTTATATAAGTTTCATTAATTTTCAGTCTTTTGAAATTACATGACCCGGTAACCAACAAGGGAAGTGCAGTACCTTTTCAGTCGGTTTTAATGAAACTTACACACACACACACACACACACACACACACACACATATATATATATATATATATATATATATATATATATATATATATATATATATGTGCTCCACACCCAAATCTTTATAATGTGGATGAGTTTAGTGATTATTTTCCGAGTTTTATCAGATGAGATGCACTGACTTTACTTTTTACTATTTTTACTATGCCGGTTGAAACGTACGTGAAATTTTAAGCTGTCTAGGTATTGATAAGAAATTAATTATGTTCTAGATAAATTCTAATATTTACTTCATATACATTTGAGAAAATAAATGTTCTTGATAATTTTAAAGTTAAAGTCGTGTCATTCATTCTTCAAGCGTCGTGTTGTTGGGACGGAAGTTTACAGACAAACGTACTGGATGAAGGAGGCGCAATGCAATGTCAACTATTTTATCTTTCATAACAGCGCCGTAGATTCTTTTTTATTAATTTTGCACTTCTGACATCAGATTTTAAAACTTGTTTATTCAGTTATATATCTGACAACTCTCGGTGTCGAGAAACCTTGAATCTACGCCCAAAGAGTTATGTCCTCGGCTGCTAACAGCAGCGCAGCATGTGTTATGGCTCTACAGGCCGACACCTATGTCACCTTGTTGTTTTCTTTCCTTCAAGCACGCTTCTCCCCGGCAGCAAGCCTCCGTTTCTTCTCTCTGAGTTCTAGCCTTCGTGTCACCAGCGTCAGCAATCGTTGGCAATGTCATCACACCTTTCGATGTTTATGTCCATTGCCCTCATGTCACTTTTGCAGAAGTCCTTAAAGCAAAGATGAGGTCGTCCTCTTGCCGGTGACCAGTTCCCCAAATATAAGGAATGCTTGGTGCAGTGTTTGCAAACCGCATTTTAGGATACCTATGCTACATGCTCCCAGTGAAGAAGACAGATTGTGGCGGGACAGCACATCATTAGGTGGGACAGTGGTAGCTGTCCAGTGAGGCGCGATGACTTCTCCTTCCATTGAAAGCAACCCCTGGTGTCTTGCTCTAAGCCAATCAAGCGTTGACTTATAACAGGTAGACTGTTGCTTCCTGTGTTTTACCGTATCCTGTCCAGGGTGTAGGCCTAGGTAGGATTTGATGAGAGAACGGCGGTTACCCATGCAGCACTTCCCCATTCTTCACGCCACCTATGCTGTCCAAGAAAAAGAGAGAATCCAATCCAATACAGCTTAGCACCAGCATCGTCACAGGAGTTGCCAGAACAATGTTGAACATAACATCGGATTGTCTAATGGGCTCCAGTTCCGGATTTGTCCTTAGGACGGTTTACTCGCGAGCCTTTCCTATGATTAGGTATGGCCGCAAATTGTGGAAATTTAAAATCAGAGTTTTCCTTAGATACCCTCCCGGGCTCACTAGTTCCATCTACTCGAAGTATATATATATATATATATATATATATACACACACACACACACACACACACACACACACACACACACACACACATATATATATATATATATATATATATATATATATATGCATAAAAACACATATATATTTTATACTGGATGTCGGAGTAAACAGTCCGTCATCAAATGTACCACTTTAAGAATTATTATTATATATATTTTAAATGATAATAATAGAAATCAATAAATAAATAAGAAAAAAT
Organism: Acanthosepion lycidas; assembly: GCA_963932145.1. Lineage (NCBI taxonomy): Eukaryota > Metazoa > Mollusca > Cephalopoda > Sepiida > Sepiidae > Acanthosepion > Acanthosepion lycidas. Next base: position 39,619,923 of record OZ010600.1, on the reverse strand, counting down.
AAAAGTATAAAATTATCATCAAATATATGAGAACATTTATTATTATCAACATTAACTTCAGTAATAATAAAAATGATAAAAAATATTTGAAAGATAAAAAATAGAAGAAAATTGACTATTCTCAACCAATAAATACTATTGAATTACTGTGTTTCATTCCGTTTCTGTTCAGTTTATTTTAAAGGCTTGATATTTCTCCACTCCGTAATTTATTTTGTCTTTCTTGCCTTTAGCGATCGAGCTGCTTGATTCTGTTTGGCGGCAACGTACAATGGCCACTCTTATTTTTCCGTGCGGTGGATGGGACCTACTAACGTATATTATTTTTAGTTTGAATGTTTGGTCGTATTTTATTTTTCTTATTGGGTTCATTCCCTCTTCACCCTGATTTCATGTCATATATTTTTAGCTATTTTTATAAGAAAAAAAAGAAAAGAAGACATTTCTATATATTATGCAGCTTTTATGCCTTGGGCGTTTTAGTAGGATCCCCGTGAATATGCGGTATTGTGGTATGTGGAGCATTGAATGATTGATGAGTTCTTGTGGTGAATGAGTAAACTGTAATGAATGAACGGGAAGCGAATCAGATTAGCTAGGTTTAGGATAGTCAGTGAATTCCAGATTCATCTCAGTTCCCTTTCGGCCTTGTACCAAAATTGTATCTTTGATGCAATAAATATACAGTTTATTTTAAAGGCCATAAAAGGTAATTTATATTTGTTTTGATGTTCCTGTTGATCGCTCTCACCTGTTTCTACTGATGGGTTTTGTCTGCAAGCAGCGACAACACTACATTCTTTTCAGATCCAAAAATGGCGCAGAAAACTTTCATTTATTGCCGAAAATATCCGCATAAAATAAACCAGAAGAACAACATAGAAGAAATAAATTACTTGCAACAGATGCTGCTTGGTCGTGCATAATATCTCGTTATCATGTGTGCGTTATGTTTATAAATACACATATACATCTACATATATGCATACAACTTTATCAATTCTGTGTGTATATGAACGTTTAGTATATGTATATGTGTATGAATATATATATATATATATATATATATATATATATATATATATATATACCTTAGAGAGAACAAAATACGTACAAGGGTTAGTGGAAATGCTCCTACGCTAATGGAAATTGAGACCACTTCAAAGCACTTCATTTGGAGCCTCACAAATGTATCTCAGAGTTTCGTAAAGAAGCTGCTTGCAACATTCAATTTCAACGACAATTTTAGATTTGGAAAAAGCCAAAAGTTGCTGATTGCCAAATTTAGATAATAGGGGCACTGCCAGAATGAGTGGATGTGTGGGAAAATAGCAATTGGGGAAGTTCGGATTAAAAACTCATGAGTCCTGGGGCATAAATCCAAAATGTCAAAAATCCGTATCCACAATTCGTAATGTACAACTACCTTCTTTACCAACAAAGCACTAAGAGTCGTCATCTGTCGTACAAAATAATGTTCTTTTATTGGGTTAAGAAAGAAAAGTTGTGATTGGTCCAGATTGGTAGGGAGGTGAATTCAATTACCATATTTCCAGGCCTATTAAATCAACCCGATCATACTTCGGATTTTCTTTTTTTGACAGATAACACGAATTTGTTTTTGTGGTAAGGATTTGTTTTCTTCGTCGCCATAGAAGGTAATGTTTTGGACTGTATCGGCGCTGCGAGAACGAGTTGATGTCATTTTTAAACTGCAAAGGAGAAGCCGGAAAGAGTGGATATAATAATTTCGACTGGGACACTCCGAGGCGGTGTAATTTTTAGCAAGTTTGTCTCGCTACAACGTTTACGACTGTGTAGTGAGTTCGATTCTCAATGGGTGCCCCATACTTTCGGCCTTGTGCCACATCTAATCTACGCTTGAAAAACCTCTATAATGATTTCGGCTGTACAGATGCCACTAAAAAGAGTGAAGGTAATGTTTTGGATTATAAGGCTGCTGGTAGAAAGAATGGATATCACGTTTTGGACTGTAGGATTAATGTCGGAAAGAGTGCATATTTTTTTTTTTTACTGCACGGGTGCTGTTAAAAAGGTATGGATGTAATATTTACACTATATTACTGCTAAGATGGATGGATGGAATTTTTGGATCTGTAGGGGTGATGTCAGAATGAGTGGATATAATGTTTCAGACAGTAAATATGATACCAGAAGGAATGGATGCAATTCTCGGGCTACAGGAGTACTGTTAGAAAAAGGGATGACATTTTTTTCGATTATGGACTTCTTCCAGATCGAAGTAATATACTGATTTGCAATGTAAGGGTGACACCAGAGTGAAGAGATATAATATAGTAGGACTATACGGCTTCTGCCAGAAGGCGTGTATATTATGTTTTGAGCAGTACGGGAGATGCTAGAACGAGTGGATGTAATTATATCGACTCTAGAGCTACTGTCAAAACAAGTGAATATCATGTTTTCGACTGAATGGGTGTCATTTGTTCGACTTTAGAAGTGTGGCCAGAACGAGTGGAAATAATTTTTGATCAGTTGTGGTAGTGACAGAACGCGTGGATCTGATATTTTAGCCTCTAGGGGTGCTGCCAGAACGCGAGGATGTAATATCTTGGTCTGTAACTTTGCTGTCAGTTTGAGTTGGAGTAATGATTTAGCTAATAATGCTACTGCCAGAACAGGTTAATGCAATGTTTTCACAAAATTTCACCAATGTTTTTTTTTAATTCTTTTACCTCAATCAGGGCGATAATTCAACTAGAACACAAGGGGTTACTGGAAGTAAAAGAGAATGAAAAGACTAGTGATGAGACAGGACAATACAAGAACAGGTTTAAGAAAGGCAGTAGATTGACGGTGCATTTAAAATTTTGAAGATTGTAGGCAGCAAGAAATCGGAAGTGCGAGAAAAGAAACTATTAGAATGAAACTAACGGTTCCATCTTAGCTATTTCAAATGATGAGACCTAGTTGTCAATCTAATCGTACGCTTAAATTCATACGGTCGAAGTACTAATGAGGAGATATCATTAGACTAATTGCCATGAAAATATTTATAGAAAATGTAGAGGGAAGCCACGTCATGGTGTTAAAATTGTTAGTTTAAACATTCATAATGGTTGAGCTTTCTAATTCCCGCAGTCTCAAGCACGAATTTCTTTTTACAGGAATATATATATATATATATATATATATATATATATATATATATATATATATATATATATATATAAGGAAATGGACAAAATCCGACAATTATTTTAAGACATTTTTATGTTTATACATTCTTTTTATAGATACAAATATTTAAGTAAATGCTATGTTTATAATAATTCAGGCCGGTAAATGTTGTTTAATTTGTCCATTTCATAATTTCATAATATATATATATATATATATATATATAAATGTCTTTATATATATATATATATATATATATATATATATATATATATTTCCAAAAGGATAGAATCCAGGTAGAGCTTAATGTCCAGTTCAGTGCAAGAATATAATTATAAAAGGCTCAAACACTAATATTCTATTGGTATTTTTGTAGTGATTTTATAACATATTTGTTATAATTTTTGAATAAATTATATATATATATATATATATATATATATATATATATATATATATATATATATATATTACTTTATGTTGTTACGTTGTTGCACACCTGGATCAAAGCGTAATCTTATCAAACACTCGCGTGTGCACACGTATTTTAAATTTAGTATATTTATGGGGGACACGCGATCACTATCGAGAAACGTTTTTAGAAACTGTCAGCCTCCATGCATATCAACCGTGAAAAATTTATTGTGTACTTCGACATAAATGAATGATTAACAATTAAACGAAAAGTGATAAAAACCTTCCATAATAACAGAGCCGATGAGCAATTTAAATTATTTTCACAGGGAATTGATCATAGCAACATAGGTAATAAACCCAATTTAAACCGCAGCATGTAAACTATTTACTTATTTTACTGTAACCAGGTAGACTCCAATTATATAAAAGAGAAAAAACAAGTAATATATAATCCATAATTAACTTTCTCTTTCATCATAGATTATAAAAATGTAAAACTCTTAACCTTGTGGTTACGAAAATCTCTTCTTCACAAAAACTACTTTACAAAAGGCCAATGTTATAAAGCAGTCCTTATCTTGTCCTTTTACTGTGTCTCTGTATAAAATTTCTCTCGGGAAGAATGTCCTCTCAATTCTCCAAACAAAGTGTCCTATGTTGTAAACATATAGATCAATTTCACGGCATGCTTTCTAATATCCATCAGATTTTTTGTCGGGTTAAGAATACAATAGTTCTCAACGAACAACAATTAAAAATTCAAGAAGATCACGACATCAGTGAACAGTAATCTATTATCAATAAAGAAAATTGCTTAAAATTGGGCGCCCACGTATGAAAATTATTTCGAACCGTAAGGACATTTTTAGCCACGAGACATTAAAATTTATCCCGCAGTCATAGCATGTGAAGTATGTCAAACTTTGGACCATTAACAACATAAACGTTACATTAATTCGTTCTCGATTTTTTATTTTCTTTCCTCGAAAACAATAAACGATGCTCGAAATTACTTGGAACATAACACATAATTTCGGCAAGGCCCTTTACAAATTTCATGTGATATCAACGACTTATTCGACACTAGGAGAGACCCAACAAAATCTTGGCAGACTTCAGTGTTTGTTCTTTTTAATAAAAAAGTTTAAAGGATAGATTGCATTCTAAACATATTATGTGATATATATATATATATATATATATATATATATATATATATATATATATATATATATATATATATATATGGATATGAATGTTTGAGAAATTATAAGAATACAGGTTGTATTCCTGTCGGAGAACGCAAACAAGTTTCTACAAAATTTCTCGAAAATTCAGGCTTGTAAATGGTAATATTGTTTAATTAAAAAGCAAACCATTTACTTATATAAATTGTATCTATAAAAATAACGCATAAAAATAAAATATATTAAAATAATTGTTGGACTGAAACCATTTAATAATATGTTGTCATTGTTTATGTTAAGATACGTTTCGTGAAAAGAAATGATCGACGGAGAAAAATCGTCGAAGATTGTTTATAAACAGTAATTCGGACATTGATAACCTGACGCTTTTCTGTAGCTGAATGGTACACCATGTCAGGTCAAATGACGGTTTTCATATACGAATATAGGTTCTATTCCTGTTTGAGAACGCAAATTTTCTATGAAATTACTCGTACATTCAGTCCGGTAAATGTAATTAATACTGCCTAATTAAAAAACAGAGCATTTACTTAATTAAATTGTATCTATAAAGATAATGTATAAACAGAAATATATATATATATATATATATATATATATATATATATATATATATATATATATATATATATATATATATATATATGAGATAAAGATATATATATTTTTTAGATATATGAAGAACAGTATTGTGGACATTGTGTAGTTTACTTTCTTCCTGATGGGACGAAACGTTTCACAATAAACTTTTTACATTTTCCCTATATATATATATATATACAGTGACGTTCCATATCACGTGACGTCCGCGTCTCGCGAAGGACGCTACTTGCTAACAAAAAGTAATTTTAATTTATTTGTAACAAACAGTTATTTCTGATGAAAGATTGAGGAGAATTTGAAATATCAAATATATATATATAAATAAATAAATACTTTCATAAAATAAAACATAATTCTTTTAATTTGCAACTTTTTATATATATATATATATATATATATATAGATATATAGATATAGATATACAGAGAGAGAGGGCTCGATGGATAAATTGTCATTTGCATTACGCAAAATTAAAATAACACTGACATCTCATGTTAACAGATATATTTACCAAAATTGCACAAAAATATCTTGAAATAATAAAGAGTAAATTTATTCAAGAAAATCGTCATTGGCTTCAACTATAATTTCCAGACGTCTTTGGAATCTCCTGCAACTCTTCTGGGCGGTTTGTTTGTTTAAGTTGGTGGATGCTGCCTTAATCCTTGCCTTCAGTTCATCTTTGGCGTTACAAGGAATTTTTTTGGTCTCTCTCTCAGCTGTGTCCCACACATAATAATCTGCAGTCTGGGAAGCTAGGTGCTCATATGTAAGAGTTGCTGTGGTCGCAGAAATTGTCTGACAGTCATGACTGGGTTCTCCTGCTTGTGTGGCATGGTGCAGAATCCTGTTGGCAGACACCGGGTCTTCCAGCTGCCACCCTTTTGACCCAGGGTAGCACTACCTCCTAAAGTCACTTGATCTAGGCATCCATGTTGAGTGTGTGAGGCCCTCACCAACAAATTCAGGATTACACACATACGTATATGTGTATGTGTGTGATTTTGCAATGTATATTTACTAGTATATTTAACATACAAGCATTTATACATGTACCGGCACACACAGATACACACCCACATGTATACACATATATACATATATACTTGAATAGCTGTCACACACCTCTACTCATGTAAATGTGGACATGCGTGGGATGGTTATTTTCGACATCCCTTATTAACTATTATCTGGCCAATATAAGCCCGCACTTCCATGTCAACGTGCACACGTCTACAGCAATACATTTGTGAAAATGCTGCCAAATGTGAATACTAGTGACAAAGGCTGACATAATGGGAAAGGCCATTTGTCTGTGTCATCTACAAATCCATGACCACTTCTAGAAAGTCCTGTCTTGATTGATAAGTCGGGGGATGAAGAATTTCTCAATTGAGACAAATATATAGCGACTGAGATGAGAGAGAGAGAGATAGAGAAAGAGAGAAAGAGGAATGATGTTAAGAAACACATCATAAGAGAGGGAGATATTATCGAGAGAGAAGTGCAAATAAAAACACAATGAGATAGTGAGAACATTAGCTAGAGAGAAGTGGGTAAAAAGAAAAATGCTAGAGACAGAAGGACAGGCAGAATTCCCAGAAACAGCAATAGATCTTTCAGAATTAATTGACGTTTTGGAGTAAAAAGATTTTCTGCAAGTGTATCGCGACCTCAAATTTTGACGATAATGGGAGGCAAATCAAATAAAACAAAAAAAGTTCACGACAAGCACAAACGATTGTTTTTCATTCACCTTCGTGACCTCGAACAAAGTGAACTCACGTGTGGTACGGCGAGATGTCACTGGCGTGTCACATGTACTGCGCATATATTCAAAATGTGATATGCTGTCTCTTTTCTCGTATTCTTCTACTGCTGCCCTAACCAGTCTTCTCCCTTATCGACACTGTTACCAATTTTCATACCGCTCGACATGTTGACATCCCATCACCAATCTTAGACCAAATGACAGTGAGTAGAACCACAATAAAAGCGAATTAAAACAAAAGGAGCGGGAAGCACCCGAAGTATCTCTGGTCGCTCACTCAACGGAGAATCACTCGCTTCGAAAAAGTCACGTGATGAGATAACGTTCACTGAGTGAAGAGAAACCGCCCAATAGTTGGACAACCTAATTCATTTGAATCGTAGATGAGCGAATGATGAGTGAAAGAGTAAATATGCACCTAACCGTCATTTATCAGAAGTGAATTTATCACAAGTCAAGATTCAGAATTTCGATTAGATTTAAGTAATTCAATTAGATATCAAGGCGCGCACATATATTATACACAAGCACACACACAAGCACAGACGCACGCAAATACACACATACTTTCTCTTTCTCTCTTTCTTTCCTCGTCGCGTAAAAAAAGCTCAGACAATGATTAGATCTTGTTAAAAAATACTTTTTCTTTGTTCATCTGTAATTATAACGCCGCCAGTTGTTATGTAGAGCAAATCTGAAACTCAAGCTAGATTAGAATTAGGACTGTTATCAGGAATCCGTTTTACTGAAAGCAGTTTCTTTATTTTACTTAGAAGGACGTTTTTGTAGTGATCACGTTACAAAGACAATTGCATTAAGTTTGTCTCAAGTACGGTTGACTATATTCTTTGTTTTCGGAATAATTCTCCTTAATCTAACGTTAGTTTAGGCGATTAATTCCCCAACTTCTGATGAATATTGTCTCGTTCTGATTTTATTGCTACTCATGGTTTCTTTATAATGTATACTGTCATACTTACTGCTAATTCATTCCGTCGTTGCCATGGGAGTAGTACTATATTTATTAACCCCCTTTTTGTTCGCGTTTTCTTATTTTATAAAATTACATTGGTAAACTTATTGAGGAGATTGAATCGTACGGGAATCACTATATCAAAAAAAAAAAAAAAAAAAAGAAAAGAAAAAAGAAAAAATGGAATCATGTTTTGTCATTTGAAAGGAATAGCAAGATGACGTAATTCCCAAACTGCAGGATATTAATTCAAATTTGAGATGAATACATAAATAGATGAATATGTTACCGGATATTTGTTCCTGAAGTAAGTTTACAAATGGCACATGAAAAAGAGGAAAATGTCGAATAGCTAAATAAAAATGAAAAAGAAAGAAAAATACAACACGCATTCGAGACAGTTGGCAGGTGTGGTCTGTGATTATAAGGAATGGTTCAGAAAATCTGAGAGTCAAAAGAAATACCATGACAACGTGACATGACCAGATTATAAATATACAATATTATAAGCAAGCAAGGCACTGCATTGGCTTTATCAATCTGGAGACGGCAGGAGAATTGATCGGTAGAGATATTGTGGCACAAAACTCATGTAACAAATTCGTTGCAATTTTTTACGAGACAGTTGTGTGACTACAGCACAACAGCAATTTTTTTCAATAATAGCGAAAAAATGTTTTCAAATATCTTTCATGTGAGAGATCTATCTAGTGAAGTTATGTAGAAAAGATTCGGGGTTTCTGTAGTCAATGGGAACCTGCTGAATGGAATTTGTTTTATGGGAGAGAGAAATCTATTGGGTTGATGAGAAATGTACAGCAGTTCTAAATAAAATATATTCATATACTTATTCATATATATTGATATAATTATTATTCAGTGATTAGATCTATTTCCCCGTTAAATCTTCAGACAAATCGTCTATTCCTACATTTAAAGAACGATTCCGGTTTTAATTCGATAAATTCTTCAAGGAATGTTTCATATCTTGAAATGGTTGGAATCGTTACATGGAATAAAACAAGCGATAGTAACAAATCTGAATAATACGTCGAATGTGGAAGAAATTCCCATCCAGAAGAAATATACTTTTAATCGCCGGTGATTATCTTAGCCAAATATAACCTTTTTTTTTTGTCTGAAACAATAAAGTTGTTTAAATGTTCTTTTCCGTGAGTTTGCGCCAGAAGTAAAAAGCTGTGTTTAAAGATAGTTTTAATATTTTTACCTCGACTTATCACATTTTTAAGATTGGTTGACGAAATAGAATTTGTAAAAAAGTCTAGGAATTATCACTTTGTTCCCATTACGACGAATTAATATTTTTATAGTTTGTCAAAATTCTAATGTTTTTTACATCTGAAAGTTATTGCTTTTTAACCAGCTGTTTCGAATCCCAAGCCATAAACAAAAATTTTGTCTTTCACACTTCAGCGCTGATTGTCGATTTGAAAAATACACGATCCCAAAGGTATTTCCATTTATCACTCAAGTTGATATTTTTATATTCGTAACATCGGTGCCTGTAGTTGGAGACGATGTCCAGTATATAATAATGTTTTTAATAAATTAAAGATTAAAACATGAAGACTTTCTAAAATGAAACTCCGAAGATCTATTAGACAAAAATAATTCGTTTACTCGCGTTGCTATTCTAGGAGTTGTGAATTCCTCAATACCAACTTTGTATAGCAAAGAAACCCACATCGTGTTGAAAGTTCATCATAGCAGATTTTTTTTTCCAACTTTCTTACGTCTGACTTTCAGAGGTCAAGTGGTTTCCTTCTTACCTTACCACATATGCATAGTATGTTATAAATATAGTTTTTAGTCAGGGAATTCTCTCGTATTCTACTTTTGTTAAGAAAGCTGTAAAGGGTAATTTTGCTCATCTTTGTAACCTTGACAAAAAATGCCATTGGTGAGTAAAGAAGCCGAAGGTGATGAAATATATCGACCGATATATTAAGTCAATCTCGTACGGATTTTATACTTACGTATAATTGTATTTCCTTCTTCTTTTTTATGCGCTGTGTCCCTTCAGGACGTCTGCGATCAAGGCCCTCCACATCTTCCTGTCTCTTGTAGCTCTTAATGTTTTGTCTTTTTGTTATTTCTTCCAAACCTTGTTGTACCAGCCATTTTCTCAAGCCCATCTAGTATGTTACGCGCTGCTTGACTCTGTTCCTCTTGCTTTCATTCTGTCCCGTGAGTTTCAGATTTTCCAAACCCTCCTTCTTCATTACGTTCTCCAAAAGTTTAAACTGCCTCTTCCTGATGTTAAGTATGTTTCCTTTTTGTTCCCATTCTCTCCTTTTGAATCGTTCTTGCTAACATCTTCGGCCCATCATACCATCAGCATCCTCCTGTAGAACTACATTTATACAAAATGATTCAAGTTTATAAACACTGTTCGAGATGTCGAAGACTCTTCTGAAAGTTATGGTCAATACAGAAACAGATATTGATTTTAATGCTCCAAAATTCCACGACTTGATTGTCTTAAATTAGGTAATGACATGAAATTTACCTGGTTTTTGTGTAACCCGCAACCTTTGGTCCAGTGAGAGCAACAGAAATGGCACCCCAAGGAAGGATTAACAAAGAAGATGCATTTAATACGGTCTGTCGTAAGGCAGGTTGACGATAATCTCCCCCGGGGCGGAGACAATGGCGAAAGCATTTTGTCTTATGACAATTGAAATGAGGACCCCATCAAGAAGAGATTTTTTATTGGAAAATTCTTATCACTCAGGTTATAGTGTCTAGTGATAAGAATTTTCTAGTTCCAGTGGATGCAGGAGGTGGAAAGATTATGTTACATTAATTTTCATGCCAGGAAGGTTTGCTTGTGTTTGAAATCATTCGAAATCATATCAGATATGTTGGTTTGAACATCTCGGCCACTGAAGCTATTGAGAGAACCTTTTCTTTGTCAATGCACTTAACTCAACGCTTCTTCCTTAATCGCATCGATCGAACATTATACAGCGAGTATTTCAGATAAAGCTTCAGCCAATAACTTGTAAGGCTATTGATTTATTGATTCAACCTTGTATATTCTCTCTCCCCCCCTCTCTCTCTCTCGCTTTGTATGGATAGTTACTATATTCTCGATTTAGAGTTTACTTGCCTTAAAATTCTCTTATTCAAAATTTAGAAAAATAGTTATTGCCGATTGTTATGCTTACGAAGAACGACTACGGACCATGTAAAGAAGGAAAAATGTTTTCTTTGTACAATACCCAAATATGATTGGCTTCTTTAAAGAATGTTTAAGATACACGTTTTTGCGTCCTCGCTGTGCTAATTTTGTAGGAAGGATATTTGTGCGAGATCTTAAAACACGTTTTCTCCATTTTAATATCGACGGATGATGGCCTCTATTTGCAAATTTATCATATATAATTTATCATATATAAGTTCTGTCTCTGTAACCACAGATGGTCTTTGTCGATTAGGCAACGCTTTGTAAGGGCGTACTAAGTTGCTACTTCAAGGTAAAGAATCGTAAGTGAAATGGTGTCACGAAGAGATCGGTTTGTTTTGTGCTATGTGTGAGTTTCTCATATGTTACTATTATCTTGACATCATTTCAAATTTTAGATTTTAGCAAGAATCTCACGTATATTACAACTTGTTACTCGGTTCACTTTTGACAGGATATCAACGATTCAAAGATTGTGGACAAACAAGTTTTAAGTCGGAGAAATTAAATAAAAAAAAAAAATCCCCCAAGGAATAGCAATTACGTTATATTAAGATCTGTATAGAATAATAAGGTTTAGTTAAATATATAGTCTTTGATGTGATGATGATTTAATTCATGGAACTGACTATGTTTTGCCGATGCAAGAACAGAGATATTTCGAAGTCGAAAAAGAAATACAATCGCTGTAATTGATTTGATATTATTTTATTTTATACACTGATTTATTCGGATGAAGATTCAGATTAATTTGACTGACTTTGTAGGGTAAAGGGTATATATATATATATATATATATATATATATATATATATATATATATATATATGGGGAGAGAGAGAGAGAGAGATAGACAGACAGACAGATTGACAGAGAGAAATAAATGAATATCATATATACAGAAATAGAGAGAGAATGTGCAATGGTTTCGAAGGTAAACCGATTTCAGCTACGTATTCAGTCGTTTTTTAAAAGATGTCGCTAAAAACCTTTTCACACATCTAATATGTTATATATATGTCAGCAATCTAACATCTGCTAAAGCAAATAGCTTATTTATGAACAGTATATGTCAAATCCACACACGCACACACACACACACACACATATATATATATATAGTTATTTTCCAAGCGTAGCTTAGATGTGGCACAAGGCCGAAAGTATGAGGCATCTAGTTTCGGCCTTGTGCCACATCTAAGCTACGCTTGGAAAATAACTATATATATATATATGTGTGTGTGTGTGTGTGTGCGTGTGTGGATTTGACATATACTGTTCATAAATAAGCTATTTGCTTTAGCAGATGTTAGATTGCTGACATATATATAACATATTAGATGTGTGAAAAGGTTTTTAGCGACATCTTTTAAAAACGACTGAATACGTAGCTGAAATCGGTTTACCTTCGAAACCATTGCACATTCTCTCTCTATTTCTGTATATATGATATTCATTTATTTCTCTCTGTCAATCTGTCTGTCTGTCTATCTCTCTCTCTCTCTCTCTCTCTCTCTCTCCCCATATATATATATATATATATATATATATATATATATATATATATATATATATGTATATATATATATATACAGACACACACACTAAAATACAATAGTTTGAAGCCACCCCTAGTAATTTTTTAGATTGGCCCCAAAAGTAGTTGTTTTGTACTTTTAATAAGAGATAATTATTATACATGGTTAAAAAAGTGAGAAATGATTTTTTTTTATTAGAAAATTTATAATGACAAAAAGAAAAAAGCATTTTATGATTAAATTTTGCTCATCAAAATATCCTCCTTTAGCCATGATTACTGCAGCACAAGTTTTGGGTATTTGTTGCAAAGTTTTCTCAAAGTATGAGTTTGATAATTGATTCCATTCTTTTTTCAATGGCCTCTTTTTCATTTTGGCGATGAGAAGATTTCACTCTTCTGTCAAATTCATTCTATGCTAATTCTTGTGGTGGCTTCAAACATTTGAACTGTAGTATATATATATATATATATATATATATATATATATATATATATATATATATATATATATATATATATAGAGAGAGAGAGAGATGCATACATATATAGATATATAATAGAATAGTAGTTGCATTTTATAAATGTATTCTCAAACATGTTTCTTAATTAAACAATTGTCTCCCTTTGTTAAATTAAATGCCTTTGTACCCATTCTCATTGCAGGTATACTGTTTCCTTAGTACAACAACGAAAAACCAAAGATAGTTTTCTTCCGATTCCCTAATTTGTAGCCATATTTGTAAACACCCCCCTCTCTCTCTCACTCATCGAATTTATGGACATGAATTTCAATAAATTCAATAAATTCTTAGCCAAGAACATGACATATAGGTTGTATATATATAAAAAAACAAAAAACAAAAAACTAATGGATGAAAGTTTATTTGCTTTCTTTCTGTCAGATGTATATGTTGGAGGGGGGGGGGTATATACGATGTTATTTTCCCGTAAAAATTCGACTACATATACGATGAATATGGAAACTCGTTAATTGAGAGAATATAATATTTTAATGTGAAACAAGTAATATAAAATGAACCAAAAGAAATGACGAGGAAAGATATTTCAGAGTTCGATGATATGAACAATGAGACACCGTGAAGAAAATGAGAAAACACCGTAGTGTCATAGCAACACTACAAAGATGACAAGATATAGAATTTGAATCTTTTTAAATTACAATTACACGTTTAAATAGGTTTTCAGATAATCATTTACCATCACCAGTATTTTGTTTTAAGGGTAATTATAATTTACATTATTTTGACAGATAGATAGATATGAACTGACTGAAATATATATATATATATATATATATATATATATATAGCCGTTACCATAGTAATTTTAATTTTAATAATGAATATGCTTATAAAACGCGTAAATTTCAGGAATTAGTTATTCCAAAAAATTTCGCTTGAAGATGGAACAGAGCTTGGTACTTTAATTCAATTTAATTCAAATAATTATATTGAAGTTTTCGGCTCTTGTTTTGAAACATGAGAACTCTTATGTAGCGTTTGGAATCATATTTTTAAATAAATAATTATATATATATATATATATATATATATATATATAGAGAGAGAGAGAGAGAGAAAGAGTGAGCAAGAGAGATAGAATGTACAATATAGCACAATGACATAGATGCAAAGATTTTCAGGTAGTTAACTAAGATACTCAGGTCTACCATGTCAACTGAACCTGTTTGCCTTGGCTATTTTACATGTATATCGAGAGTAAATACAGAAAACATACTTGCTACAGTCTCAGGCAATAACCGGGCTAAAAGCAAACAAATCCTACCGCAAATGTATTAGGTTGTTACATAAATTAATTCGATTTTTTATAATTTATTTTAATACTTATTATTTATTAACAGTTATGATGAATCATTCAACAAGGTATTCCCCTTCATTTTTATGACCTCCTTCCAACGATTCACTAACTGTTCAATGCCTCGACAATAGAAATCAATAGGTTTTAACATGAAAATTCCATCAAGCTACGTTTTAAGCTCCACATCATTGTTGAACGAAACAACCCTCAAATTGTTAGAAAGCGACCAAAAGGTGGTATTCTGAAGGGGTTAAATCGTGAGAATATGGTGGGTGTGGCAGAACAATCGAGCTTTTTCTTTGTATACACGTTCAGCGTGGTGTTGAGCTAGTAATCTTGCGGCAATGGAAGAACGCTAGAATTTGTTTTTATCGGTCAATGCATGTGGCACCCAGACGCCGTGTTTCTGGACCTTACTCACTGAGCGAAGATGACGAACGACAGTAACATGAGAACTTACCATCATCTGAGCCAATTCCTTAGTGGTCTAACGCTGTTTTTCTTTAATTAGTGCATACAATTGGTTCTTATCAAACTGAAAAGGTCGGTCAAAATGCAGAGGGTCTGTGAGTTCGAACTTCCCCTCCTTGAAATGGAAAAATCATTTTCTGTGTCATTCTGTCGACAATGAAGTCTTCTCTGTACATAGCACAAATGTTTGGAGCAGCTTTGTGACCTTGATTAAAACAAAGAGAAGATGTCGAACATGCTCATTTTTATGTTTGACATTCCATCTCAAAGGAGTGTCTAATCAGAAATAAAATTTCAATAAAGTTAGACAACAGTTTCACAGGATGATTAGAGTTACTAAGAAGTAAAAAATGCTACGAGAGATTATTATTCGAGATCATTCGCAAAACATCAGAAAAAAAGAACAAATAAATGTAACAACTTAATATATTTATGGATTTGTGAATTGTAAACAAATAAAAAGCGAAATAAATGGAAGGTATAAATAAAGGAGATGACTGTAATAAATAAAGTGGAAGAAAAAAGAAAGAAAAGAAAGAAAATAAAGAAAGAATATTTGATAATTACAAACCAGAAAACTCCCGCGTAAAAAGAAAGAAAAAAAGGAAAAGGAATAAAATTAATGAAAAGGTTAAAACTTCTTAAACAAAATGGAAAAATACCAAAAAAAAAACATGAAGAAAAAAAAAAAAGATGAAAATCTATAAAGAAATTTGAAAACGAGTCAAAAGATCAGGAAAGAATGACATGAAATATTATATAAAATCTGATAAATAAAATATAGAAAATCACAAGTAAAAATGAAAGCGAGGAAAAGATGAAAACCGTACATTTATTTGTTTATTTAACCTTATAAGCCTTACTAAATGGATTTCATCTCGAAACAGACGAATCACGAGGTCTTGATCTCGAAGATAACTTGAAATCATCGGCTTTTACGCACAATTTATACAACAATGACCTAAGAAAGAGAGTAGATATTAGAGTACATAAAATAGTCGATCATAACTCTTTTGGTATTGAGAAGATTTACGAAAGCTCACAGAATATAGATGTGTCTGTGTAAGAGACATGTCATGTCGAAGTTAAAGAAGAGAGAGAGAGAGAGAGAGAGAGAGAGTATTTTTAAATTCCCTTTAGAGAATGTAGCTTCAAATGCATTAATAATGATATTGATACACCTACCATCGCACACTCATATACAAACACACGTATGTGTATTCATAGTTAAAGAATATTATCTACAAGACATTCATCCATTGAAATAGACACACGTACAGTCACTAACATAAGTATCATACATTTTGTAAAAATGAGACATATATAAAGGGTGCGATGGTTAAATTGTCGCCATTTTATATTTTTCATCCGCGTATGCGCGTTGTTTTGTTTTGATTTTGTCGACTTCAAAGTATAGTAGAGTCAGTTGAGCACCGTCTGTGAGAAGAAAAAAAAACAAACGAAAAAAAACATCATGACGCAATTAACGAAGTTACATTAAAAACAGTAGATAGCAAAGAAAAATATACACCGGAGTATCTGAAGGACTATTTACACAAAGTATCTTTTAATGGTAAATATGTGAACAGCAAAATACTCTCTAAACATGTATGGGAACATAAAAACAAAATCAAAATACGACAAAAATACCATGGAAATATATTTACTTCTTCGTCCTCTCTACCAAATGATTTTACATATGTACATTTCCAATCGGTAAACCAGGATTCATTCGCACTCATTCATGAGCATTCCTATGGCGCTACCGTTTTCTCTGTACGAGAATATATATATATATATATATATATATATATATATATATATATATATATATATATATATATATATATATATAATGTGCGTTTGTTTTTAATAGAAAATTGTACGTGTATGTGATTCCATCCAAAATAAAAATGCTCAGATATCATGTTTCCGTTTCCGTCTCTTTGCCTGTCTGTTTGTCACTCTCTCTTTCTCTCTCTCTCTCTCTCACACACACACATTCACACATACACAACATATGTAGGTATTAACTAAACTTAATCTAATATTTCACATGGCCATCTGTTGACTGCCATCGTTACAATAACGGGATTAGTTTGCTAAACATGCACACACGCACACACACACACACACACACACGCACACTGTGTCGTCAAAAAAAATGCTATTTGAAGTGAAGGATGTGCTGGTCATGGAACTGAACATTTGAAGTCAAGGACATCTCTTCAATGGTTTGCGTCTGTTTGTAATGGTCCGTAAACTTGATGGGAATACTTCTGGTAACTAACAAATATAATTTCTATGTTTCGTTACGCCATGCATAACTGAAAATGACGATATGTGAATTTTATTCTAATACCCCCCACCCAGTAAGGCAAACGGAAACAAAATTTGAAATTCAAATGCTGTCATTTCAATTCTTCGCCTATTATTTTTTTTTTTTTTAGTTTTTCTGGCTTTATTGGTATGTATAATTTTTGTTTTAAATTATAGATTTATCATAGTGATTAATATTTTAAGTAGAATTCAAACACAGCTTATTTCGTAGTAAACATGTTTTCGATCTCCCCATGCAGCATAATTGTTGTATTCTGCATGTTATAGATATATAACTACAGCAAGCCGCGTCAAGCTTCATCTTCAGTTAGCTTAAACGTTTTTTTTTTGTTATTTGCAAAGAGAAAATAAAGATGTTTTTATTACACAAAACTGACTTTGAATAATGTAAACGCGTTGGTGGCACCAACATCATTGTTGAACGATTAAGTTAACTGAAGAACATATCATGGCCTACATTATTATCGCGAGCCAAATAAAAAATAATTTATTATATGGCGTTTTGTTGTATTTCTCCTGTCTGAGTTTTCTGGTTTGTCTGCTTCTCTGTTGATTTATTTCTGTACATTTTGTCAGATTTTATTAATCTGACACCGTGACATAAATTTTTATTAGTATGACATAATTACATAGATTGAACTACTGTTCAACGATAGCAATAATTGCTTGAGAAGTTTTATTCACTTCACCTCTTACATATATCATATTTTATGATGCAGACCAGTGTTTTCATAATAAGATAGTTATTAACCAATCAATACTGATAACATATTCATTATATACTATGTGAATTTCAACCTGTTTTTATTTTTAAAAATATTTGCAGTAATGTTGGTGTAATATTTTATCATGTATTTCGAGGGTTGTTAATAATATTAACTAGGTACCTCCATTTTTTTCATGGGAACAGCATAGCATGATAAAAAAGGCTCAAAACTCAATAAAAACAATGAAAATATTTATGTTATTATTAAAAGGAAAGACCAAAGTATTTTAAAATCATTTTTTGAATTTTTCTACTCCTTTCTAGAACGTTTGAAATGTTGGTTACAAATATTTTGCTTATATCAGCGGCTGACCAAAGATAAAGTTTTTTTCGCGCTTTTTCCGGTGAAAATCACATTGATTTGGAAATTCTTTCAAAATTCAAATAATTGACGCATTTTAATGAAACTTTCAGAACATATTCAGAAATTAGTTGTTTTTTTTTTTTAGAAAATCTTGTAAAAAATATTTTTCGATAAATAATTAATTTTAAAATTTTTCATTTTTAAAAAAATTTAATTGAATAATTTATAATATTAAAAAATCGTTTAAAATGCTGCATTGCTTCAAGTCGACAGTTTGATGATATTGTTAAGTGAAAAGTACATTTACGAATAGAAAATTGAAAAACTCATAACAGTCGTTATGAGACAATATTAAAAAAAAATTTTAGTGTATAAACGTTCCCAATTTCTACCCATGGGAAAAAAGATCACATAATTTACGTGTCGTCTGACGCACTGCATTTTTTCACTTCCCTTATTCAGTTCTGTTTCATCATTAACGTCTTTACAAATCATCTTTTAAAAATTTCAAATCAAGTTTTACTTTTTCTTAAAGACTATTTCACTAAATATTTTTATTTTATGTATTTATTTTGGTTTGGGTCATACTTCAATTAATTCCTTTTTTAAGTTAGGAAACTAAAGAACCTAGAGACAAAACGCAAATTTCATAACGCATCTTGAAACCTAACTAAAAGTCAATAAAATATTAAGTAATTATTGAAAATATATTACTTCGTAAATTTATATCAATTCTAGTCATCCATACGGGCTGTCATCACCTCATAACTTTATTACGTCAATAAAGATCAAAGGATATCAGAACACATTAAGAAATGAGTTTTTGTGCTATAAGTAAGTAATATTTATTTCAAATCAGATTAATTTAACATTAAATTTTCTAATTTTACTCAAATAACATATATTTTATTTTTGGAAGATTTTTAAAACCGATAATTTTGTTTTGTTTACAAATTTCTTAAAATTAAGAAAATGGCCGCTTTTAAGAAAATTTAAAAAAATCGAGCATATATTTGACATTCCAATCTATATCATTTCTATCTGAAATACGCCAGAATATTTTACTGGAAATAATAAATTTAATCATTTAGCTTTCAATGAAAGCTAAAAAAAATCTTCAAGGATATTTTTTCATATTTAAAAATTCATTTTAAGCCTTAGGTATCTAAAATTCAGTGGAGGTACCTAATATTAACACACACAGACACACACACACGAACACACGCGCGCGCATATATATATATATATATATATATATATATATATATATATATATCGTATATTTCTGCGTATAAGCTAACCTCAGCCTCGGTGCGATAACCAATAATGTACATGAAAAGATTCACAATATCAAATAAACTGATAATAAAAGTAATAAAACCATTTCTACCTTATATATTATTGTCATTACTTCATAATACATTGCCTATTCGAAGAATAATTCCATATCAATGAAATGAAGTTGTATTGAAACATTTATTCAACACATCTTGGAAGACAGTCAATTATCAGCACTTTTAAAGATGATAATAACGATGTCAAGATAAATGCAAAGAATCATACCAAGTTCTTAGATAAGAAGGTTTTTTTTCCTTAGTACACATTGAAACTAATAAGTATCTACATGTTAGACAATAATACTTCACATTCTGTAAAGCTGATTATTGCTCACCTTGTTAAAAATCTTTCAAAGACAACAAATTAACGAATTGGCCCTTAGCTTTCTCAGAAAAAATTATAGTTAATTAATAAAACTAAAACGAGTTGTATATGAGAAAGGAAAATAATATTCAAGCAAAGAAGATCTTTGGGGAATAACAAACACTTCAGTAAGTAAAATCGAGATAGTAGAAAAAGTTAACAACGAACAAAAGATCAGTGAATGTTATAGAATGTCAAGGAGTCCTGATTAAAATATAAAATAATAATAATTTATCGAGTGAATCATAAAAGTTTGTTTATAAATAATTCCAAAAGATACAACATATTTAATTAATAATATCTCATATGGTATTGTTAATTAAATATATGTTTTTATGACCTATATCTTTCGGAATTATTTATAAATTAAAAGTTATGATTCACTTTGCATAATAAAATCTGGCATCTACTAAAACAAGTTATCAGAATTTTTTTTTTAATAAGGATAGTTAACTCATATAGTATTTTGCTCATATATTTTGAATATTTACATCAATTGTTTAATAGCAATTTTATTATGCAAACATTTGGATATTTTGTTCTGCGAGCTGACGCAGCACCAGACCAGGTCATTTGAGATAATTTTGATTTTTTGAGAGAAAGTTTTTCTCTCTAAAATAAGTTTACAAATTTTTTAAAGTCTCTCGATTTTTTCCTATCTATACTCCTCAACAAGTGACGTTTGTGGCAGTTTGATGTTGAACTGTGTAAAGTTACATTTGTTAAAGTTAAGTATTACCAATTTTTGGATAGTCTCCTATATTTTTGAAGTGAGATCTAAGATGGTTTTAGTCTGGAATTTATACCAAAATATATAGACTATTAATGAATTTAAACATCGTAAGCTATTCTTTAATTCTATCATACTTCAATGCAGTGAAGATAATTTACAATTATCAGGTAAAGGACATTAGAAATTGAAAATATCTTCAAGGACCTTCAATTGGAAACAATGTCTTTGACAACATCATCCACAAGCCTTAATCTTTCACCGTTACCTAAATACAACGCTCTTGTGTCATGTGAATCTCTGGCTAAAATGAATTTTATATCGACCATGAAAAAATGCAAAGGACTTGTTCCTTCTTTCTCATTCACCATATACTCCACACTAGAAAATATGATACCATATTCCAAGAGTTACCATGTCGAAGAATATTATCGATTTGAAAAAATATTTCAACAGATTTCTCCTTATTTTGAAATCCAGAATGAATGCCTTTTTCACTTTCAGCGCTTGTTTTATGATTCATTAACATTTTCTAAAAATCTAATCATATGAAGATCGTTTGATTTTCTTTCTATTTCATTATTCTTAAGCATTTCATCGTTTCCATGTTCGATACAACCACGGGAAATCATATAATCCAACTTTTTCGATCCGTGTTTGTAATGAGTAAGACGAATTTGTTTATATCTTTGAACAATAATAACGAAAAAGTGAACATTAAAATCAGTTAAAATTGACGTAAAACTTTACATTTGTTTGATATGTAGATTCCATGTGACCGGCTCCAATACTCTGCGATCATTTTCTTTCCATAAAATCTTCCAGGGAAATCCTAGAACTGCATGGTATATGTTCTAGCAGTTATAGGACAGTTTGATTATTTCTGGGGCCCATGTTATTTTCAATCTTTCACTTTACACTATTTCGTGGGTAACATGTCAAAATCTACAGTTGGGTGAAATACGTCAGAGGCACATTGACTTTGTGGAGCAGTTTATATTTTACGAAAGTGTAATCTGAAATGTATTATAATATTTTAAGTACCCTACTGTTTTATTCGTTTCATTTGTATGGAACCCAATAAAAACAATATGGATCCAATATAGATCCTTATAAAAAAAAAAAACATGTCGTCAAACGCTTCTTTGAATTGCATCTTCCTTGAGGTCTCTGCCTGTGAATTAGTAAAAAGCTTCCCATGTTGTATTTATACGTCCTAACAAAACACATCACTTCAGGCGTCGATTTCTAGAAAAAACGTTCCTTGTGTTGGCTGCCAATATAGCAGCGTGCTTTCGTTTTCCAAAACCGAAAAAGTAAAAAATGTTTCCAGCAAATTGCATGAACAATATTTTGTGAAGAAACGGACTCTCTTCCAACTGCAGATATTTGCTCACGGATTTGCATTCCTTATGTGCTTGCCAAGACAGTTGCGCGATATTTTCATTCCATTAGCAGCTGTGTATGATGGGTGATGTTTTAGCTGTACATGGAAAACTGTCTAAATATAAAACGAGTATGTGTGTACGCATTTGTATGATATAGTATAATGTGTATTTGCATATGGATAAAAATGTGGGCGGTGTAATGAATAACGGCTCGGAATGTGAAATCGGAGAGCCGAATTCGAATTACAGGAGTTAGGGTTCCATTGACTAGCGCGCATTTCCAGGTGTTCGTTACATTCACCTATGTGCAAATACATACTTCTTCTTTTAGCTACAGGTTAAATAGTAGGGAAAACTGGTGTCTTTAGACTTTGTTGGCAACGAGTCTAGAAGAAGTACAACTCTCAATTAAAAAGCTGCAAATTATGTACACCATTTCTCTGCAGTCACTTCTTGCGGAAAGTGTGACTGGTTAGGTGCAAATGTTCACCACGATAATTAAATCATATGATGCGAGTAGTCAGTTCCGTTCTAGCACTCTTATATGTCTAAGACGATGGGAAAATTCATCATATATGCATACAAGGAACACTTCGAAAGTAATGGTTAATATATATATTTATATTCAGGAAAATGCCACAGATACAAGACACACAATGCCATCATTGGATAGAGCAAGTTTTCAGATACAAAACACTATTTTCTCAAAAATTAATCTCTATTGTCTCTACATTTTCGAGTTGTTCTTAATTGTGTTGGGATCCCACGAAATGTGACGTATCATACATACACTGCAGAAACCCATTACTCATTATTGTGAGACCGGAAACTACCTACACAATAGACTCTTCCAGGCCTAGATTAAGTAGGCGACATAGCACTCTACAGGAGAGTGATAGAGAGTGATAGAGAGTCTAGTACGACTACCAGTGTTGGACACTAACTTATAGTAAGCTCTGCTTACACTATCTCTGTAACTAACCTGTTGTTAATATATCTTTCTTACATCTAATCCGTGTTCCGTGTTTTAATTCTGTGGGCCTAACTTTGGCACCCACATCAGTGGCGACGAAGGATTCTAGAAACGCACTCACGGCGAAACCTAAATACCTTACCAATCCCACATCTAGGTCGACGAAGAATTCTAGAAACGCACTCACGTCGAAAAACCGCAATACCTTGCCAGTCCCACAACAGAATTTCGTTCTCACCATATCAATAGCGACAGTACTCGAAAAATACACAAACTCCACGCGTTCCCACAGCAGTGTTGAACGTGAAATTAAGCTGGTATTAATACATTAGCGATTTAAAAGCTAAACACCCAGCGTCTACATATATTCCAATACCAAACGCCATTGACAAACTAGCGATTCGACATCTACGGAATATTAAAGTCTGTCCAAAACGAGAACGATTTCTACACACCCACACACACAGAAAAAAAAAGTTGTTCGTAAAAAAAAAACTGACAACACAAGATCAAGTACTACCAATGCACTCAAGTTTTCGTAAAAATCTATCGAAAATTTTTTTATGTAAATGAGTTGAACTCCGGCATAAAATAATTCTCCTCTCAAATTCACTGAGGTGAGTTTTCTTCCTTTTGTACCTTTCTAAAAAAAATATATATATATAAGTGTGGTGAAAAATTATTCAATTACGTTAAAATTAACGGAACCACGGAAAAAAAGCTAAACACACATAATTAGTTTAGTTTAACTATTGTCTGTCCATATTTTTTTTTCTGTAAAAGAAAAAATGGAACAAATCTGTCAAGATTTTTTTGTGTACCTCCTCTTAGTACACGTGTTTCAAAGCAGCAAAAAAGTGCTGTCATTTTTAAATATGGAAGATTTGTAAAAAGTAGTTGCCCAAATGTTAAAACTAAATTTGGACCAGCACAAAAAATCAGAAGAAAGACAACAACTATTTTTGGATTTACATAAACAGCAAATGGAATTCAAAAAGATTACGCTTCAGAATGCTGAACTACAACAGAAACAACTTAAAGAATTACTCGTAAATGCCTTAAAAGGCTCAAACTCTGAAAAAGATACAATACTCTACAATTCAATGGAAACCTTTGAATACGTACCAGAGGAAGACAAAACGTTCCAGGCTTTTTACAGGCGCTACGAAGATAAATTCAACGTAGACTGTGAACAATGGCCCAGTAAAAAAAGGTACGTCTACTATTGAGAAAACTGGGAACTACAGAACATAGTAGGTTCGTAGACTTCATACTACCCAAGAAAACGACTGACTTGGATTTTTCAGAGACGATTAAGCTCCTATCGGAATTATTCGGGCCTAACACAACCTTGTTCCACAAACGTTGGAAATGCCTGAACACAGTCAAAGACAACCAGCAAGATTTTCTAACGTTTGCAGCATCGGTGAACAAGCTATGTAATGATTTTAAACTAGCCGAACTGACTGCTGATGATTTTAAGTGCTTAATTTTCGCACAAGGTCTAGTATCTGCAGAAGACGCCGAAGTCAGACGACGGGTACTGACTAAGCTTGAGAACGAACAAGGATTGACTCTTCAAAAACTGGCAGAGGTCTGTCAAAGAGTAATATCTGTAAAGCTTGACTCAAACACTATCGAGGAATCAGGTGTGACTCAGATTAATAAAATCAGAAGTAAGTCTACCTACTATTCCCATCAAAAAGACAAAAGGCAAATCTCATGTCCTAAATTACGCAGTAACCAAAACTCAAATAGGTTAAAGAAACCGCCCGGACCATGTTACCATTGTGGTGAATGGCATTGGATGAAATTCTGTCCAGTTAAGAACAAAAAATTTTGCAAAAATTGCAATAAAAGTGGGCATACTTTAACTTCGTGTTGGTACGCCAACAGAACGAGAAAACCCAAAAATATAATTAGGCAAGCTCAATCTGACAATATTATTGATAAGAATTTAAGAAAATATGTAACTGTGGATATTTTCAATAAGTCCATTAAATTCCAGCCTGACTCGGGTTCTGATATTTCAACCATTAACTGGCGTACTTGGCGAAAATTGAACAAGCCGACCTTGTTAAAAACGAATAAAACAGCAAAATCCGTAACTGGCGAAAATATTAACATTTTAGGCGAGGTAATACTTACAGTAACACTAAATGGAGTTACCAAAAAGCTCAAAGTCTACGTATTAAAAACTTCAGACAACTTATTTGGAACTGATTGGATAGAAAAATTCAATCTTTGGGATTGCCCAATGAGTACATTTTGTCGCAAGATACAAAGTACAACGTCCAATTTGGTAAATCTTAAAAAGAAACTCAAACAACAATTTCTCCAGGTTTTTTCTGGCGGCCTTGGGAAATGTACTAAAATGAAAGCTAAGTTCAAGGTGAAGGACGGTGCACAACCGGTATTCAAAAAGAAACGGAATGTCCCTTTCGCTGCTCTAGAACAAATCAACAAAGAGTTAGATAGACTCGAACAAGCAGGTATTCTGTCAAAAACAGATTTCAGCGAGTGGGCAGCACCTACGGTCTACGTAAAAAAGAAGTCCAATCAAATACGAGTATGCGCAGATTTTTCCACAGGGTTAAACGATGCCTTGCAAGATCACCACTATCCTCTCCCAAGCCCTGAAGAAATTTTCAATAAACTCAATGGTGGAAATTTTTTTTCTAAAATTGACCTCTCGGACGCATACCTTCAGATAGAGGTGGAAGAAGAAAGTTCCAAATTGCTCTGCATAAACACCCATAGAGGGTTGTACAAATACAACCGGCTGGCTTTTGGAGTAAAGGTTGCGCCTGCAATTTTCCAGCAGGTCATGGACGCCATGCTGGGCGATCTTGACTACGCAACAGCCTATTTGGATGATATACTAGTTACAAGTAAAACTACGGCAGAGCACCGGAACCATATAATAAACGTATTCGAAAAGATATAAGAATACGGATTTAAGGTTAAGGAGGAAAAGCGTGACTTTTTCTTACCAGAGATTAAATACTTAGGTCACATTATAAATAAAGATGGTCGTCGGACTGATCCAGAAAGAGCCAACGCGATCAGAAACATGCCGGCCCCAGATAACGTTCAAGGGTTACAAAGCTTCCTCGGCCTAGCTAACTTTTACCAAGGGTTCATTAAGAACATGCAAAATTTGAGAGAGCTTCTAATCCGTGTTCCGTGTTTTACTTCTGTGGGCCCAACTTTGGCACCCACATCACTTATCACTTGTGTACACATTGTTTGGTCTCCATAAAAATTCGTCAAACGTCGATGAATCTCAATGGGTGGATATTTCTCTTGTAGTTGGTTGCCATACCACCAAATTTTGCTCGTATCGTGGCCCAATATATTATGAGACATTACTTTATTACAGTTAGGTTCACCATGTACAAGTTCAGGGGGTGCACTCGAGGTAGGGGATTACGTTAAGGGGTACTTTATGTGGATATGAGGAGAAGATAACGGTTAACTCTAGGCTTGAATAGGTTAAGATTGTAGTGATCGAGGAATCACCCTCTTGTGAGTCGGATCCACAGATTAGACTTGGCGGAACCAAGGAATGTAGTTTGTCCGAGAACTTTCCCTTTAATTTAATTCTTCTCCAACAAGGACTCGGAGACCCTTTTGAACTCTATCAAGACTGGAAAGTAAAGACTGGATATATATATATATATATATATATATATATATATATATATATATATATATATATATATATATATATACATACTTATGAAATATACCTTTACATGTATGTATATTTATGAATGCATCTACTGAGGTACATATACACATATGTAGATATATTACATTATATATAAGTAAATTTAAATTGATATATAAAGATATAATGCCATAAATATAAACACAAGAAAACTCTCCCCCTCTCTCACACGCATATATATTGCATAATTAATTTATATATATATATATATATATATATATATATATATATATATATATATATATTATGTGTGTATTTGTGTGTGTGTGCATATTCGTATTTACATGCTATTGCATCGTTTTACATATCTCTCTTTTTCCCTAACTCAATTTATCTATCTGTCTATCTATCTATTAGTAGTAAGCCTTTACGTGCTTTAAGTGATCATGTGTGTGTCAAAGTTTGTACTTCTATGTTCAAATCTTACGGGTGCATCTAACTTTACATGCCTGCTTGTGTCTATCGTTTGTCGTGGGTATACAGAGTAAAATAGAACAAAAAGTAAGAGGTTAAAATGAAAGAAAACAGGAAAAAAAATTACAAAAAAGACAGAGAAAGTAGAGGAAGAATGAGGAGCTCACGTGTCCGGGTGATGTCTCCCTTTTTCGTCCCTAATGACGTCTCGTTTGTCATTCTTTTGCGTGCGTGCAACGCGTGCGCGACCGCAGAATGATTGATGACGTCAGTCCACGTGTCATTACTTTAAAACGAAGCTCGCTTGTTGTCGACCGCAGATAAAGACAAAAAGTGCGCGTTGTGAGATATTGGAGAGAGTACGTTTTGCACTATTCACAATCACATAGATACACAACCTCTGGAAATTATATTTCCACACACTGAGTGACACACATATATTCACAAAAACATACACGGTGCATAACTGTTGGCCTATTTGTTTCTACTGGTGTGTAAAATACACACACGCACACACATCTCTCTCTCTCTCTCTCTCATATATATATATATATATATATATATATATATATAGTTTTAAAAATGACGGAGCGCATTCTTTTAAAGGAACATTTTTCGTGCAACACTTCTTCAGAAAGATTCAATGTAACAAAAACTTAAGCATACAAAAGATAATCATAAACGCCGAAACTGAAAAGGTGCATGGGTAATAAATAAGGGGCCACGACCAAAATGAATTTATTACTAAAACAATAAATTTATGCAAATAAGCTCCTAAAACAGTATATATAAAAGTATAAGTATAAAACAGGAAAAAAATGTACTCACGACCCACCCATAAGACACAGGGAACAAAGAAAGTTCTTCTATCTGCACAAAGTCGGTCAATGAAGATTGATATGAACAACTTCTAAAAAAAACTGACTGAGATTTGTGCAGTTCCCTAAACGCTTTAAAGTTAGACAACCCGGGTTGTTCACCAAATGTAGTCCAAACACTGACTCGCATAACCGTCAAGCGAATACTGTCACTGACTCCATCCTGTCTTATATCTGGGTCTCCAAACGCAAGTTGCTTCGCCGCGCATAAATTAATAAATAATAAATTCGCCCCTTTAAATTAGTAAATAATAGTTTTGCAGGCAGGACAAACCATCCTTTGCAAAAGATAGAAACACCGGAATAATATCAAAGACAACACGCAACTTGACAGAAGAAAAGCTAGAAGTCACACATGCTTACACCCTGTTGACAAGTGTCTGACTACTCCTACCCAACCATGGTAGTTTTAAATAAACTGGACAAAGACAATGCCCCCAAATCACGGGAGATTTACAACTATTAACTATCCCACCGTCCGTTTAACAATATTCTCTGTGTAACCGTTATCCCGAAAAATATTGTAAATGTTCACCAATTCCCCTTCCAACTTACCAGGTTAACGTATCATCAAAACACAGTGGACCAAGGTGAAAATTAAATTAACTTAACCGGACAAAAACATTCCAGTTGGTGTACAAACCAGTAATAGTTGGCGTACGATATACGCTGGTGTTAAATGACCCCTCCTCGCATTCAACCAGCACATCCAAAAAGGGTAACGCAGAATCACTCTTCCATAGTAAACAGAGGAGACAGATGGGGGGAATTAAGCTTATGGTGGAAAGCCTCCGCCTCCTTAAAGGAATGGAAAACAGGTTTATGGAAACTTTCAAATAAATGATTTTCATAAAAAACAATAAAAATATTGACCAAAACTGGTTCCAAGGGGATACTAATCGATATACCATCAATCTGGGCATAAATAGTATTATTAAAACTAAATTTAACCCTCGCAGTAGCCAAATGCATAAACTCCAGAAACAATTTTTCGGGATACTAGAAGAACGAAGATGACACATATAAAAGCATCGTCGGTATATATTTGTAATGTCTCCTGAATGGGATCATTAGTGAACAAGCTGACATTATTAAACGAAACTATCAGGTTGTCACCGAAGACAAATTGAAATCTCTAATAAATTTAGAAAATAAATGAAAAAAATCTTTTAAAAAATAAATTAAAAAAAAATGTTTTGTTGAAATATATATATATATGTGTGTGTGTGTGTGTGTGTGTGTGTACAAGCAACTTTGCTCTCACTGGTCCGATTTCAATGATTCAAAGTTCATTCAAAAGCCCAAGAAAACTTGGGCACAGGGAACAATTTTCGTTGAGCTCAGATTCACGGATGCCAGATTATGCGAGGTTAGAAGTATATATTAATATATTATAGTAGCCATTATCGTTTCTTTCATGTTTGAAGGGGAGTAACTCTTATTTCCCTTTTATATCCCAAATACCCCTTTTTATTAGAAACTAGCGTAAAAGCCGCCCTATTGGGCGGCATTTAAGCGAGCTTCTGTGGAGGACTCTTGGTTTGGCCATCATCACAATCACTCGGGCGGAGTAGCTGCGATAGGCATTTAAGTATTAAATTAATGTTTAAGTTTACTCTTTAAAAGTTCAACGATATTTCTTTTGCTGCCATTTAATTTAAAGACGATTTGATGTACGCAGATCCTTATTTTCCGTACAGAAAAATATTTTTATTTCATGGGTGACAGAACAGGGGACAGTTTATACGATAAAATTAATATAGTGTAAAATGGGAAAACTGAAATTGCAATTAGTTAAACCCCGTGAAGGAAAGTGAGAAGAAAGGACTAACCATCAATTATAATAAGACACAGTGTATGGTTGTCAGCCAAAAGAAAACTACAAATCGAAGATGTTAAAAACAAGCAAACACAGATGTTTAAAAATCTGGAAGTGTTAAAACAGACGACGGAAATGGTGACAATGAAATCCGAAAGTGCATTGAAATATAGGTACCCTCCACGAGATCGTTAAAAATCAGCATACACATAAAACATGCTCCAAACGTAAGGAAAACAGATTTATCGTCAAAATCGTCACGTAACTATTAAGAGGAATGATCAAAGTATTTTTGATTATTTAATTAAATTTTTTACTCCTTTTTAGAATATTCGAAATTTTGATTAAAAAATTTGTTATCAAATTTTGTCCTCTTTTTTGCGATGACAAACACATTAATTTTTCAGAATTTAATTCATAAATGATTGAAATTAGTTTTTTTAATTTTTTTATTAGAAAATCTTGATCATTTTTTTTTTTTGCATGTGTTTCAGCCCCTTAATTAATTTAATGAAAACTTGAAAAATTCAACGAGATAATTTTTAGTAACTATATTAATTAAAACCAGAATCCCTTGAAGAATTTAAACCACCGAATTATTTTTGCAAAATCGGACCCGGTCTTACAGAAAATCTGTTCCGAATCGAAAAATAAAAACGCAATAAAACTAAGACCTTAATTAAACGTTTAAATACTTTTATAAATAATGTATATTAAAGACAATATTGACTCAAGAAAGAACATTTTCAAATAAAAAAATGAATTTTTACAAGATTTTTAAAAAGTTTTTACAATTTTAAATTGAATAATTTATAAAATTCATTTTCAATGAGATAATTCTTAGAAAATATTGCTATTAAGTAAAATTATATTTACTAATCATATACTGTAAAGCTTATTACAATGTAACGACCACGATATTTTTAAAACAATTTCGATTTGTTTTTGTATACGTGCAGAATTTTTGAAGTATGGATGTACAAACCGATAAATCTAGCATTTAAAGCTCACGCGTATTAAGGGTTGTCCCCACTTATGGCGAAAAAACTTTATCGTCTGCTTCACCATACTTAACGCGTTTGGCTATCAATCAGATGTAAATAAATCAATAAATCAGAAAAACAAGGTCCCGTACTTAAGAAATGTCTGTATACAACATTTTATGCTATAAGTATATTTGTTTGAAATCAGATTGATTTAACGTTAAATTTACTAATTTTCCTCAAACAACGTTTCAGCCATATACAATTTATTTTTGCAAAATTTTTAAAACCAAGAATTAACTTTTGTTTACAAATGTGTCAAAAATGGCTGTTTTGATTTGATTTTAATGAAAAAAAAATCGATTCCGATCAATATAATTTCTGTTTGAAATACACCAGAGTATTTTGCCTACTGGAAATAGTAAATTTTAAATACTTCAGTTTTCAATTTAAGCTAAAATGAAAGCTTTAAGAAAGCTTTTTCATTTTTTAAAAATTATTTTAAACCTTACGTTTACCGAATTTGTAAAATAGAAAAAGATGCCTTCCAAAAACTAAACAAAGTACGCTTAAACGAAAATTTCGTAAGGCACAAAGAAATGATTTCTGAAATGCTTTGTAATATCGATCTTCTTATATAACAAGGAATACTGGACACTTTCCTCACAGATGAAGAGAGGCGTTGAAGCAACGGAAATGAGAATCTACAGAAGGATGATGAGAATATCATGGACAGAACGTGTAAACGACGAAGAAGTTTTAAGGCAAATGACAACAACATCGTCACTTATAATTAGAATGAGACTGTTGAAGTTTCTTAGACAGATGATAATGAAAGAAAGTTTGAAAACTTAAGGGGAATATCGTGGACAAAAGGGACAAGGGAGCTGGCAGCTTGTAACCGGATAATGAGCTTTGGTGTAAATAAATGGCAAAACTGGAAATTGGAAGGATAGTAAAAAGACAAAAATTGATAAGAAGTACAAAGGATAGGAAATTATGGAAAGCCATGATCGACTATGTCCTGGATGGAAATGGTACAAGAAGAAGAAGAAGAAGAAGAAGAAGAAGAAGAAGAAGAAACTTGTTCGTTTTTATACCTTTTGTCTTGTAGGATATGATAATACAAATCTATATATATCAGGCTAACGGTAGGGATGCGGTTGAAAAAAATGGAACCCCCACCCACTAAGTAACGCATTTCGTTTCGAGAAGAATTGTTCCTTCTCGGAACGAAATGCATTATTTTGGAGTTTTTTTTTTTAATCAGTTCATTCCAAGGAAAACGATAAGGCCACTAAGACGCGAGGGACTCCTGGAAGTGAAAGAGAATGAAAAATCTTTAGAAGGATCCAGAAACCCAATCCTAAACCGGAAACAAATGATAAACCTCTACTCCTGTTTAAAAGAGTGGGGAGGAGTGTCAACCAGACGATAGGCGAACCCATCTCCTCCTATTTCCACTTTGTTATTCGTTTACCTTACACTTTGCTAGTTACATTTATCTGCTCTTTTCTTCATGCATTTCATAAATATTGGGCCTTAATGAAGCAAGTTTTTCTCTTTCTTTTATATTTCCTTCTTGCTGTGTGTTCTGCTCAACTGAAGTATCAATTAGGCTTATCTCCGATTCATGCTCATCTTTTCCTATACCGAGTATTGATATTTCTGCAGTTTCTATTTTCTCAATCAATTTTGTTAATTTCCATATTGGTCATTCATACATCATAGCTGACATTATACATTCATTAAGCATATTGATAAGGTGTCCTTTATTATACTTTTATTCTTGTGAAATGCTTATCATCTTAGCTATATGTTGTTTTCTTTAATTTCCGTTGTCTTTCTAAAATGTTATCATTTGCCTCTATTAGATGTTATTTCTCCATTTCTAGCTTTTCAATTATTATGATCTTTTTGAAAGCATTACATTTCAATATTGTTTTATTTCCATTCAATTTTAAACTAGGAGGCTTTCGTTAATCAGATCATTTAGTATTTTTAAAAATTTGTTTATAAGTTGTGTAATTTCATCAATATTTTTAGCTAAAATGAAATGTCATCTATGTATCTTACATACATAGGACGTTTATTAGTGTCATTAAGTATTTTATTTTCTGAATACCCCATATAATAATTAGAAAAAAAATGGTCGAATTCCATCGCGATACCGTCTATTTGAGTATAAATATTATCTAGGGGGTCATGAAAAGGTATTTGAGTGGTACATGCTAATAATATTTTTTTAAATAGCGGGTTTAATGGGTGGGGAGAGAAGTGTTATTTTATACATATCCGATAATGATGTCAATCGCTTCATGGACGGGAGCATTAGTAAATAAATTTATCAATGTACCAATTGACACCCCCGTTCAGAGATTGTATCTTTGATACTAATAATAAACCCACTACATATATTGATTTTACTACAACCACGCTCTCCCGTAGACTTACCTGTCATATTTCTGATCTCAGTTCCATTAAACAACATTTCTTAGAAAAACCTAGTCACATACATAATACTAGACAGATCTTAGTTGATATTACAACAATACTCACACATACACATAGTAAAAAAGACCTTAAGATATTGGAGGCCATTTACATTAAAACAAAGCAACCCACACCCAACAAAATTACATTTCAACCCAGTCACAACATATTACATTGCGTCTAAACATAATGTTCTGTTGATAAAATTTCTTTCTCTCATATGATCTTGTAGGATGTCATAGAACCGCATTACGAATTTCCGACCTTTGTCTGCTATTCCACGACCGTTATTCTATGTAAACATAACAGGATGTCATCTTTGATGGTGTACATCTATGTTGCAATGTCCATATAACTATTCTGATGAAAGCTTAGATCGAAGAACAGCATAAAAAATATCCAAATGTTGGACAATTTTTGTCTTTATTTTCTCCCGAGACGAAGGACACTATACGAAACTTAGAACGGCCCATGATCAAACATAATAGACATTCGGTGTCTGTTATATTTAGCAATATGTTTGAATATATATATATATATATATATATATATATATATATATATATATATATATACACATACACACAGATACACATACACTTATATACACACATACATAAATATAAAAAACATATACATACACATAAACCAAAAAATATAACTTTCAAGAAATAATGCAAAATAACTGTATGACTGCAAAATAAATACAAAAATATAATTCTCGTTATACGATAATTTAAATCTATTTTTATGGCAACAATTAAATACGATCTCATTTCTTTGGTACAATCGCTGACTAGTATTTTTATATTTAATTATTTTATTTTTTTCTTCCAGGCACAAATTACATCTATTTCTGAAGCTCTTTGACATTGACAGAATGAAAACAAAACTGCATTTTTTTTTTCGTCTGCTCACTACCATTTATAATTATGTTTACTTGATGATGATCTCATACGCACTTTCATGCCGTAAGTCAGCTTTCCAAACAGCTGCTATGTATAATAAGGAAAAAGATTATGAATTAAAGGTGGGAATATTCAACTTTTACTATACTACCAATATCTGCTTTGACTTTGAGAGTCAACAGAATAAAATGGGAGTCATTATTCTCGAATCGACAGCCATACATCCCCACGAAATTAACCCTTCCCATTCGACTCTCTATCGTGACACTGTATCTTTTGCTTCTAAAACTTGGAGCGGGTTAAACATTCACACGTGTTAGGTTGTCGGGATTTCTCTTTATCGATTCTCTTGTTTGGCTCAACGTCAACAATTCACTTGTCTGGTTCGACATCAGCAATTCTCTTCGGCAGCATGTCACGTGGCTTCATTCAGTGTTTTCTTGACATTGCCGGGCCCTGGCGTCCTCTGCTGACCTCTGGTCGCTTCTCGCTGCGATTGCCCCTTGCTTTAACCAAGCGTTCGATTTATACGCATCTCGCTTAACTCACCCCTCAAAGTTCACTACGTATTCATCCATTAAATATTTTCTCCGACCCTGGAGACATGACACCGACCCTAAATAAAGCCGTCTGATATTTCAAAATAATAAACTCTGTTTTTTAAAAAAAATGCTTTTCTTTTCCAAAACAATAATCTTCTCGTCAATAAATATCAATATTTCAAATTAGCAATTTCTTTTGGTTATCGATTTACCAAATCCAACCCAAATTGTTCATTTTCAAAACACACTCCAGATTATTTACATTTCTCCAAACCATATTTTAGACTCCATATTCCATTCAGCAATTCCTTTTGTTTACTTTTCTGGTTTCGAATAGATTCTGTCGTCGGCCAGCAGATGGCCTTCAAATACCAACACAGTCGACTGCAAGAATCTCTCTTTGTTTGCCGAAATCCATTACAACCTAAATAATTTCAGCGGCAATCGGCCGTATTTTTAACAAAACAAATTTCTTTTTTTAATTGCTAATTCTAAACTACCAGTGCCACGATAGTGTCACATGCCTTTCATCTCCTAACAGTGACCCTTTATAGTGTCACAAAACCGCCAACTGTGGCTTTGAATTGCTACCCCATGCTCCTTTCTTCATCTGACTTCTTCCTGTTTCCTAAACTGAAATCTTACCTGTGTATTCGCCATTTTGGTAACAATAATGAGATCATGTGAGCTGTGGAGGAGTTTTTGGAGGACCAGGACGCCTCCTCTTTCTTTGTTCCGTTTCCCTTCAGGACGTTGGCGATCATAGCTCTCCACAATTCGCTGTCCTTCGTAGTTCTTAATAAATTTTGTCTTTTTCTTATCTCAACTAAACGTTGTTTCGCTGTCCATTAGGTTATACGTTGTTTTCCTCTGTCCTTTTTGCCATCAATCTGTTTTGTGACTATCAAATTCTCCAGGATTTCTTTCCTCATTATGTGCCCTAGAAATTTCAACTGTCTGTTCTTGATGTTAAGTATAACTGTCCTTTTTGTTTCCATTTTCCTTAACATCGTCGTTGCTCACATTTTCAGTACATGGTATTCTCAGTATCCTTCTGTAGAAGCAGATTTCTGTTGCTTGAAGTCTATTCGTCATTTTTGAAGAGATTGGCCAGCATTCAATA
The DNA here is from genome assembly GCA_963932145.1 of Acanthosepion lycidas. Lineage (NCBI taxonomy): Eukaryota > Metazoa > Mollusca > Cephalopoda > Sepiida > Sepiidae > Acanthosepion > Acanthosepion lycidas. Next base: position 39,583,636 of record OZ010600.1, on the reverse strand, counting down.
CCACAGAAGAGGACTGATATTACATAACAGTTCAATCCCCTTTTCTTTGTTTCTAATGAAAGTTTCATGTTTCTTAATATTTTGCTTAGCTTTTGGAAGGTAACCTTTACTATCCTAATGAGTCTCCGAATTTCAGTGTTGTACTTTCTGACCTCTGCTAAAATACTTCTCAAATATTTAAATTGTTGTACTTGTTTGATCAATTTGCAATTTGAACCATGCATTCAGTCTTCTTGCAATTGATGTTTTTGCCCTTCTCGCTTTTGCTTACAGGTTTTATATGTTCATAGATCTTCCATAAAAGCTCAAACTTATGCGTTCACATGTACTCTCACTGTAAAACATACCCTGCTTTTAAAATATTCGCAAAGCGACATTCTAACATATAACCATAAACACCAAATTCACAGTCTCACCACAAATATACATTCACAAATACATTTCACTGAAATGTACGAAAAACAAAACCCCTTACTATCTCTTGCATGTATGCACACATATGTGAGTAAACACACTTAGCCTAATAACACGCAGTCATCAGACCAACCACAACAGAAAAAAGATAAAGAGGAAAAAAGTCTTAGAGTGACACTTAGAACTATTAAGGATCCCTCGTCCAGTTTATGTTATGTTGCGAGGTAGATTGGGTGGGGGGGCGCAAAAATCAGATTATCTTGATGGCAGTAGGAACAGTGCAGACTGGAGGATAGCAATAACAACAATAATAAGCAGAATAAAAAAAAACAGCAAAATGTATAAGGGGGTGCTGAAAACTCTTTGGTTCAATTTACTTACCCAAATCTAAAAAAATGTCCAATTGCCATCTTGGTCGAGTCGAGGATTTTTCAGTAGTCTCTCGTATAGAAAGTCCACAGGTACTTACAGAGAAATTTTTATAATTTAAAGAAAAATCTGTTTTCGGCCTGTTTATCGCGAATGGAGACTTCACACTTAGAAATAGCGCACCTGTATCGCCCACGTTTGGGGCGTTAAGCAAAGGTCATCCCAACCGGAGTGCAATGGAAAGGCCTCGATCTGGGACAATTTGATGTGAAATTTAGTAAACATAATTTCTTTTTATTTTGGGGTGAATTAATATTTTACTGTGAATTAACGGGAAATATCCCAGAAAATCATTGCAGACTACATTTGGAACAGTTTCATTGGAATAATCTTAAGATTTGTGATTTAATTTTCACTTTGTTTATACTTGGATCTTTTTTCCATCTTTCTTTTCCTGTAATCGTTTTAATAAAATTCCTCATTTCTTTCTGTTCTCTAAACAACAAGTTGGTGAATGTATATTTATGCAAGATCCATGAATTCCTGTAGGCATGAAGCAGAGAATTATGGGAAATTTTGCTTATATCGCTGTTTTACCACTGATTTTTTTTTTCTCATCTTTCGACATTTTCTTTTATGACTCTTAATTTTTTTTCTTCCACAAATTTCCGCCTCCTGAAAATATTTAATGTTCGTCACAGATAGGCAAAATAGGTCACTGGGGTCATTCATATAGCGGGAAAACTCCTTACAGAATTAATTTTGTACTCTGAAAAGAATAACATATCGAATTAGTTTATTTTGAAAGGGCGTCTATACTGAAGCGAGATCGTCTGTCTCTCTGTATGTATCTATCCTTCCACCTCTCACTCTCTCTCTCTCTCTGTCTCTTTCTGTCTCTGTCTCTCTCTCTCTGTCTGCTTCTCTCTCTCTATCTCTATTCATTTATGATGAAGATAAGGTTGCGGACGCAGAAGCTTTCTCGGGCAACTAGACTGCAGACCGATCGGTGACCACCTAATTATAATTATAATTAAGTGCAGCATTGGTTCCAAAAAGGGAAAATAGAAAGTGTTCAAGAAAGGAATAGTTGAACACTGGCCCTATTAGGTCAAGTCGTTTGATGTTGAGGGATTAGGGAAAGAGTGGGTCATGGTATGAAGGTGACAACACCCACCTTCACAATCGAACAGTGGAAAACTATTTAGTTAATGCAGACGACTGGTGACCAAGAAGTATGTGGTTGTGTTCTGATTACTAAATCTGGATGATGGAACTAAAGAAAGAACATTTGTATTTCAAGAACTAAATACCAATAATCATTATTGAAATTATTTACCCAGAATGGATTGTAGTTGTTACAATTGTTGACATTGATACATGATTGAAAATAATTTGTCAAATATTTCTTTATGCCTAGTTTTGTATCTTAGTTGCATTTTATAATGACTATTTTTGATGTAACAATTTATAGGAATACACTTGGCTTGAAATCTCATATTCAATACCCTCCAAGTAACTGAATTTTGTGTAAGTGTTTAAAATTTGTGCTTTTCGGCTGTCCTCCTATTTTCTTAATTTTATTTTAAAAAGTATCATCCACTAAGACACAAGGGGTTACAGGGTGTGGAAAAATTAGGAACAGAAATATTAATAATAAAGCAGGAAGAGAAAAGAGTAATCGGAAGGACAGTAGATAGCAATTGACATTGCATTTAAATTTTTACAGATTAAAGTTGGTAAGCATGGAGCCGAAAGGGAGTTCCACAAGCGAGAAATGCAAGAAAAGAAACTGTTAGCATTGAATTTACAGTTACATCTAGCCATTTCAACTGTAAATTGATGAGATCTCGATGCCAATCTAGCACTGGTCTTATATTCAAAAATTCTTGGTACCATAGCGAAGAGGTCATCCGAACAATTATCATGAAAGTATTTATAGAAAAGAAGACACAGCGAAACAACATTGCGGCGGTGACTGAAGTGATTTCAGATTCGATGTTTAGTTTCTTTTATCTCTAATATCAATCTTAATGTTTAGAACAATAAATGATTTCCAAGAGGTTAGAGGCTCTTAAATGTCTGAGATGCATACTAGCACCAGTTGGAATTAACAAAAACTGTGACTTGAAACTATTTACATACGATTTCAGACATTTGGCCTGTTATGATCTTTAACCAAAATGAAAGGTTCATTACCGAAACCTGTGTAGCACTTATAAAATTTGGAGTTATAACAGAGTAATAGAGACTAATGTGGCCGAACAAGCACGAAATATTGACAAGTACAACTTAAAAAAGGGTATACTAATCTGAACTACGAGAATGTAAATACGTGTAGTACATACGCATACTAGTAAAATCAAAAAAACATTAGGTAAAGCTAACTGTAGATTTAACCACTTGAATGTGTCAGTTTTTCGACAACAACTTTAAATTTATCGCTCTTATTTTAAGAGCACCCCTTACTGCTCTCCTTAGAAGAGAGCAAAGTATGAGCGTTGCTTTCGCCACAGCTCTCTTCAGCGCAATATACATTCGTTCGTAGATCAGCTTTAAGGTGGGCCAATTGGACTTTGAAGTACTTGCAGTCACTCTCTTTATATATATATATATATATATATATATATATATATATATATATATATATATATATATATATAATGTGTGTGTATAATTTTAAGCCCATATAGAAATAGTATAGTACACTTACAAGAATAAAAAAGAACAAATTATAGTTTTCAGTAGTTTTATTTATAGAAAAACTCTATAGGTTTAAAAAAAATTCATTATCTGTAATTTTCCATGGCACTAAATATGATATTTATAGCAAAATATATTCTTTTTTACATTACCTTTTACATCTGTTGATTAAACTAATATTATTATGTTTTTGATAATCCTTCACTTTTCCTGTTCAGTCATCCAAGTTTGTTACGGTGTAGTTTACTCAATGTTTCCCTCTACCCATTTTGCCTTCAATATGTTTGTGTGTCTGTCAAATTTTCTAACTCCATTTTCCTAATTTTATGTCCCAGAAATTTAAAAATGTCTCTTTCTGATTCTAAGCATGTGTGTTTTTGTGTGCATTTTCCTTAAAACTTTCCCGTTGCTCACATGTTCCGTCTATGGTAATCTCAGCGTCTTTCTGTACAACCACATCTCTGTTCTTTCAAGTTCCCTCTTCAACTGTGGGGAGATTGTTCATCATTCACTACCATATTGGGGGAATAGTAGTTCAATATTAATTTCTATTTTTCTGCAGTTGCATGATTTTGAAATATCCAATATGTGGCTGGGGTCTTGGGCTCTTCCTCTTGTTGTCAATCATACAGTCTGTCTGCTTACGGCCACATCATATTGAAATACCTGTTCTCTTACGATCACCAAAGTTAAGCAATGTCGAGTCTAGATGGGTGACCGCCTGGGAATACCAGTTGCTGTAAATTTGAATGTGCGGGTGGTGTAATGGATAACGGTACGGAATTGGAAATCAGAGATCCGAGTTTCAATTCCAGTCGGGTTCCTTATATTCAGTTACGAGCAAATACCATTGGAAAAGGTACAAATCTAGCTATTCTTCCTTCAGCTGCGGGTTAATTAATAAAACTTGTATCAGTAAATCATTATTATCTCCAAAAATTATTATAATCTAAAATATTTTCTGGAATTGCTAAGGTTGCTAAGACGTAAAAATCAAATCAGCCAATCGATCATACATTGTCTTCTTATAATTTATAGTTAATCTTTTCTTCTCGTTTTCCTTTATCACTTTGTGTAGTTCCCGCAGTTTTCTTACTGTGTCTGCCGGTTTTTGTCTAAGAGCCAGAAATATTTCGATAGGGACGTCTGATTTCGGTATTTATTTTTCCTTAATGAAATTTGATGTTTATTAAATCTCTTTTTGAACTCATGGCTTGTGCAACCTATATAGATTTTTATGTTTTCGGGATTCTCAATAGAATTCAAAAAGAGATTCAATGAACATCAAACTTCATTTAAGATAAATAAATAATATTAAATGACCCATGTCCTTTGTATATACATCAGAAATTACTAAGTTTATGAAAAATAAAAATTTACTGAATCAAAAGAATGAAATAGCTATTCTTTGCTGACATTATCAAAAATTTTCCTTAAATAATATTTAAAAATAAAATAATAAAAAATGGGAGTTGATAATATACATACTTATATTTGATATGTAATAATAATTCTCTTACATTTAATTGATTTAAAAAGAAATATAGCCTATTAGTAATTAAGAATAAAAATAAGATTTTAAAATTATAGTTCAATATAACGTATTCTAACCCAAACACCACTTTTAGAAAGAATCTTTCAGTATACAAGTACGAATTTAACGGGAAAAATTACCGAAAAACTTTTTGTCGTTGATAAAAAAATAAAAAAATAAAACAGACGACATGCGTTGAACGGATGTCAAAATTCGTTGAAAAATGCAACCCTACCCTCCCTAAATTTAACCTCTTTTTCGAACGTAACTCATAATAATACAATACAATAATAGTTAATAAAAGTAACACGCTACCGCCCCTGTCTAAATGATTGGATTTCTCTATCCTCGGAAACAAAAAATTATGAATTGTATGTGGGTTTAAAACTCAGTAAATTTAAAAATAAGTTATTCCAAAATTCGCTTGAAGATGAAACAGAACTAATGTTTTTAATTCAATTATATAATTAAATTCGAAGCTTCGGTTTTTCCTGTGTAGCGAGAAAACCATATTTTAAATCAGTTAATTTATAATATTTATACTGTGTAAATTTACATTGAGCACTGTTTTGTAAAAATAAAAATATCAATACGAACTCCGGATTATATATATCTTACTGTTCTTTCTTTTTATTATTATAATATATATATATATATATATATATATATATATATATATATATATATATATATATATATATATATATATATATATATATACCTCAGGTTACGTCGTTTCGAGTTAAGTCGTTCTCGATTATACGTCGTTTCTCAAAAAATACATGGAAACTAAAAATCAAGTTTAAGTCATTTTATTCGAATTTACGTTTGTTTACCACAAATAATGAAATTGTAATATCGCTAGAAAAGCATTAAAAGCACATAAAATCATGTTACTTTACAATAAATAAGAATAAATGTATATAAAATCATATTAAAATACGTACATTTGCAGTAAATGTTAATATAATCATCATAAATTCTAGAGAAGGAAATATGAAAACGTCTGTGTCTCTGTGTTGTCGTTTTATTTAGCAGTCTTTAAGAGGTCAATATTGGCATTTTCCGCGGTAGTTCCAATATCTGTTGTTTGGCGTCCTTGTCTGCACCACTCGTGATTCTCGCAAAATTGAAATCCAGTTTAGTTTAGGCATACGCACGTTATATGTCTACTTATCGCCTAATCTCTCATTCTCATTCATGTGTGACTTTGTATTTTGCCCCAATGACTCTTAAGAAAATTCCTAGTGCAAATGCTAAGCGTCATGCTATAACACTGGACGATTAATCTACTATGATAAAACGCCATGAAAATGGTGAAAAGGTAATATATCGATTGCTCGGACAACTGTATCCACGATTGTTCACAATAAGGATAAGATTTTGGCTCATATAAAATCTGATACCCCAGGGATGAAGAATACTGTTATCAATAAGAAAACAGGAAAAATCTTTGAAGAGCTGGAACAACTTTTTTCTCTTTGGATTGATAGATTGAATCATCATCATGTTGCTATTAGTCAAGAAATCATTCAAGCGAAAGCGTTGTTTTTGCTTGAGGACCTGAACAAAAATACCCAGATAAGGAAGATGTAGAGTTTAAAGCGAATCAAGGCTCATTTATAAGATTTAAAGAACAAAGAAGTTATCACTCTATTAAGAAGCAAGGTGAAAGTGCATCAGCTGACGAACAAGCAGCAGCCGATTTACCTAAACCACTGGTTAAGATCATCGAAGAAAACGGGTTTCTTCCTGAACAGATATTTAATGTTGACGAAACTGGATTATATTGGAAAAAATTGCCAGACCGTTCTTTCATTTCAAAAGAAGAAAAATCAATTCCAGGATACAAGGTCTCAAAAGAACGTGTGACCCTTATGTTAGGAGGTTAATTGTGCTGGGGATTTTAAATCAAAGCCATTGCCGGTGTATCATGCACACAACACCCGTGTCCTGAAGAACGTAATGAAGACATCTCTTCCTGTTATATGGATGGCTAATCCAAAAGCATGGATGACTGTTGTTATTTTTGAAGATTGTTTCTTTAATCATTTTATCCCGGCAGCAGAAAACTATTGCAAGAAGAAGGGGACTGCTTTTAAGATATGATTAATAATTGATAATGCTCCTGGCCACCCCCAAAATATTGTAGATTTTTCACCCCAACATTACCGTCGAGTACTTCACACCGAACACCACGTCTTTTATACAACCAACAGATCAAGGAGTCATTGCAATTTTCAAGCGTTACTATATGAGGCGTACTTTGCAGCAAGCAATAACTGCAACTGATCTTGATGAGTCATGCACACTTCGTGACTTTTGGAAGAAGTATGACATATATAAAGCTGTACAGAACATAGTGGCATGGGGTGATGTTCAGAACACGGCTATGAATGGTGTGTGGAAAAAATTATGTCTGAAATTCATGTATGATTTCAAAGGTTTTGATAATGTTGAAATCAACAAAACCTTGGTGATCACGAGCAAAGAGCTGGAAATGGATTTGGAGGATGAGGATTTCATAGATTATTTGAAAAAGACAAACAGCTCCTAATGAACTAGGATTTAATAGAGCTCAACGAGTAACAAAAAAGAAGGATTCGAACCTGAGCCACATCATTTTTCCGTAAGAAAATGCAGAAAATATTTGCTTTTTTTGAAAAAGGACTTCAAATCTTCGAGGATATGCACCCAAATGGTCAACACTTTCCAAAAGTTATGCACGCTTGTCACGAAGCTTGTGTTCCTTATCATGTAATCCTTGAAGAAAAGAAAAACACAGTTCAAGGAACTCTCGACCAGTTTCTTATTAAAAAATGTATCGAACAACAACAACAGCCAGAATCATGAATCTGTTGATCCACAGCCATCTCCATGTCGACGATGTAAATAAACAAAATGAATGTAAATATTGGTAAATTTAACATAAATTACTTTATGACAGTATTTGTTATTTAACATTACAGAAGCATTTTATTTTATAATGTCTTAGAGCAAAACACATTTACAAATAAAATAAAGAGTGCGCGAGGTACTGTAAACATCGCCAAACTGTAAACATCTAAATCTACAAGTACATACATCTACAAGTATGTACATGTATTCGTAAACCTAGATTACTTTTTTTCTGTACCATCTTAAAGACTAAAATTTATTTGTTTATAAGCTTAGAGTAGATTCTTATTGATCATATATTATTAAAAAAAATGCATTTATAAATAAAATACAAAAGTGGGAATGCTTATTTGCGGTTTAGCTTAGTAACAAGTAAATTCGGTGACAAGTAAATTCGACTTAAGTCGCTTTTCGACTTAAGTCGTCTCTCTTCGAACAAATTACCGACGTAAGGTGAGTTATACCTGTGTATATATATATATATATATATATATATATATATATATATATATATATAAAACTTTTTCTCTCTCTATATATATATATAAAACTTTTTCTACTTTGCCAATATATATATATATATATATATATATATATATATATATTGACAAAGTAGAAAAAGTTTTCTTGTGAAGCTTTTCGTCCTTTAGGAATTCATCGGACTAAATTTGTTATGTAGGCGCGACTACACATGCGCAGGAGCGCAGGATGTTGGGAATTTAAAATTTAAATTTTTTTTATTTTTAATCTAGCTATTTAATTTATATTCTTTTTCATTTTCTTTCCATCACTTTTCTTAGTAGATATCCCATACTGTGATAATAGAAGTTCTGTCAGAAATGGTGAATGTTGTAAGAGCCAGGGTGCAAATTTTCTGTAGATGACTCTGCGTAACAAGAAACCTTTTTCCACTTTGTCATACATTTTTCGCCAATATATATATATATATATATATATATATATATATATATATATATATATATATATATATATATATATTCAACTTTATGTTGTCTTAAGTCACTGGTAACTATTTCAACCTAACAGATATAATTAAAAAATATCGTTAAATTAATAGAAAAAATCGATGAAAAACTTTTCTTTCAAATAATTATTATTTTGGTCAGGTACTACCAACTTTAACAATTGCGAACTTTGTTTTCCGATAGATGTTATCTTTTTTAAGAGCAATGTTCCGAAATTAGTGCTGAGTATCCAAAATGTCATATGCGCAATCTTCATTGAGTGCACAGAATTTGTGCAAAAATGGGCCTCATCCAACATCTACTTTGACATAGCAAAGAAGCTTTGATTGAAAAAAATAAATAAGTATCGAAAGAGAGAAATAACTAAAAAGTGGTAAACGTTCCTTGGAATTATTTTTCACTCTGAAGAGATTTTCATCTGATTTATGGGTTATTTAACACTCTCTACAGGAGGAGGTAAAGAAATCCGATGTCTTCCCATAAGTCAAAATGACAGTTTAGGCCCACTAAATGTGGGTTTTTCGCTCGTAAATAGCATATTATTGTTCAGTAGAGAGAGAGAGAGAGAGAGAGAGAAAGAGAGAAAGAGAGAGAGAGAAAGAGAGAGATAAAATGAGAGAATAATTGAAGAAAGAAAGAAAGAAAGAAAGAAAGAGATATGAGATTTAATTGGAGAGAAATTAAAAAAGAAAACAAATGTGAGAGAAAAGGAAAGAAGAAATAAAAAGTAATGAGAAGAAATAGGGAAAGATAATTTCATGCAGAATATAGAAAAAACGAACGAATAGTCAAGAGAAAACGAATGAACACAAGAAAAAAAAAAAGAAAATATTAAGGAATGAAGAATAAATTTTGACGGAAAGTTCTTTGTTTATTTAGAATTAGAATCATTTTTCCAGACTATTTGCTTCTTCAACAGAACTTTATTCTACTTTTTTATGGGTTATAATCAATTAAAAGACGGAAAATCTTTGATGAATTCATATCAACTCGCATCATTTAATATTGTCCGATTGATGACAAATACAAAATACAAAATCCATGGCGATAGCATTACAGACATGAAAAGAAAGAGTAGCAATCGATCTTTCATCAAAACGTTCCGAGAATCAATTTTCAAAGGAATTTATTATTATATTTGATATCAGCATCAAAGAGGAAAGATGTTCGAAAAATCTGTTCTGTATAACTGATTTAAGGATGAAGTTTTTGACAAAAGAAAAATAAATAAATAAAATATAGCAGCTGAGAATATTAAAAAATGAACAGTTACAAAGAAATGATAGAAAGAAATGCGATCAATAATCGCTATGTTAGTGACTTCAGAGTTTACAATAAATTAATAAAAAAGGAGGAAACTATAGAAAATAATAAATAAAATATATAGAATAAATTTAAAGATGAAAAAAATTCGATGATGCAATAAACAAACAGACATGTGACCCATTAAACTGATTGTCATCGAGTGTAGCAGAATTAGACCGGAAATAGCGCTTAACGTGCAGAAGTGTTATTTTTCAGGATAAAGGGCTTCAAATCATTGAATTTCGTGTTGGTTTAGTCAAACAGGCGTTAAAACAGAAAACTTTGGATATTGAAATATAACTTACTACGTGTTTTATTCTTAAATTATAATGGCTTTCTGTAAATTTCCGCATTTACTATGATATGAAATATATACCCTTAATTACGATAATAAACCAAAATACAAATATGTCGAACGAAATATGCTTTAATTTAATAATGTTGAGGTTTTCTGATCAGGTTTTGGCTAGCCAATGATGAGAACGGATAAAACAAAGTTTATTTAATCGAAAACTACAAATTATCTTGTAAGAACTGAAGAAAGTTATCTCTTTCTAAATACAAGTGACTAAAGATTAACATTTTATTCAGAAGTTAGTGATTTTTTTTAACCGAGTGAAAAGTTGTCTACTTTGTAAATGCTTCGGTTGCTACTTTTCAAACGGGTATCTTATTTTCCAAGTCTGTTACAAGAGTAGCAGAAATTAAATCAAATATTATGGAAGTAAGAAAATCGTCGCTTTTCTCGATGATATCGAACACAAGTGCTTATTTATTTCGACACAGGGACTGTCTAAAAGAAAAATTGTACAATTGAAACCAGAAACTAAAAGAAATGATTTCACTCGTCATTTCATCTTATGATTTTCTTTATGTGACTATTCAGTTTCAGAGTTTAACTATGCAATGTGGATCTCTACTAAAAGGGCAGCCTCTAAGAAGCCTCTTTACCCGGATAGATTTTTTTTCTTCTGTACAGTAATGATAAATAATAAATCATAAAGGAAAGAAGACTCGTAATTAGATCAGTCCGTAGCCTATAGATAAATAAAAAAACAGCTATTTTATACAATATTTCTTAACATAATCTCCTTTCTTGTCAATGCCTTTCTTGTCGTTTGTTTGTTTAGCGACATATCAACTCGTTATGATTCATTTAAAGCCGAAATTTAATTTCTCTTACAAAAATGTATTGCTGGTAATTTTTTAATTATGAAAATGTATTTTTATATTTGCATAACGTTTTGACCTCAGTTTGGGAGTTAGCTATTTACCCATATTTGAGACACTAACAGGTTCTACCACTCTGGGTCAGGGTGGACCTGAGAACAACAGCAACTAAGAGGTGGTCCCACGGTCCTCAAAAACTCCAATCTCCCGATCGGAGGGCTTTCTGCCGGATGTAGGTCAATGCACGGTAATTCAAGGGTGAATGTTCATCACCTAGATCGAACATTATACAGTGAAAATATTAGATCAAAATTCAGCTAATAATGTGTCATGCTACGTACTTACTGATCCATCCTTGTATTTTTATATGAAAAAACAAACCCAAAGTGCTGAAAAATTAACAACCCAACACACTCTGACTAAATGTTCAAGAGATCATTTTTGGGAAGGATTTCTTCAGAGTACTGAAAAAGTATGACCTAACCCATTTTAAAAATCTGACTAAATGTTCAAGAGATTATTTTGGGGAACGACTTCTTCAGGGTGCTGAAAATTATCGTACCAACCCACTTCTAAAAATCTGACTGAATGATTATTTTTAGGAAGAATTTCTTGGTTGGGACGAGAACATTTTAGCGCTTTACATTCAGTCTTCTAAATTATTCTAAACAAAATCTACAGATATAGAGATATATATTTTATTAAGTAAACTAACCACTAAAGGCGGATTCATAGCTCGGATTTAAAAAGAAAATTGTTCTTCGTCAAATGTGTAGTAACGAGTGAACCATCTGGTGCACTAAACCTCGCAGCCTTCAATCTTTTTCTTCTTTTTTTTCACTGAAGCATGCACACATGTGTACGTTGAGCAGTAGACGCTTACATATATCGTTTTGTCCCTTTGCACCTGCAAGTCAAAGTGACTGGAGGTTGAGTGTTGGTGGTGATGGTGATGGGGAAGTAAATACCCCAAAATATCCAAGCGGGTCACACAGTACGCATAGGATCACGTCGGGCACAAAACTAGAATTTTTTTTCACTTTTTATGGACTTTTCCAGGGTGCTCCTGATGCTATGAAAGAACACGTCAATGAGATTGTGTCAGGGGCAGAAAACCTAGGTTAGGGTTCGGGTAGGTTGAAAGCTCTGGGTGTCAGACACGGTAAACGTTGAGAAAGATTTATATAGCCGAACCAAGCGCCCACCCTGAACGTAGGTGTCAGCAACCAGATGTGAACAAGCATTGACACTGAGACTATAAAAAACAAGAATTTTCTAATACCACTTAGTTATTGCAGATTTTACAAATTAAAACTAGTTGCTCAGTAGTAAAGGTTTTCTTCTTGTCGAAGTGAGCCGATAAAAAGATTGATTCTTACTGAATGGAAGTGATAAACAATTTTAAAATTCCCCAAGGCAGGTATAATTTGATGTTTATATTCTTAGAAAAGTTTGAACTCAAATCTACCTGCTTCAAGTCAGTTTGAGTCACCCTGATGCACAGAACGACGAGAACTATAAGGCATGTTTCACATACTTCTATTGTTTAGATGCTTATTCGAATTGGAGATTTTACAAGTATTTAATTGACTATGTTTTATTTTATATCTAAAATTAGTTACCGTTAAGAATCTCAGTTTTTTTACAGCATAATTTTCTGTCCTTTTAAAATGTGATTATATTTTAGCTTAGCTGACATTGTATCAAAATTCAGGCGAAATAAAATTGAAGATAAATGTAACTGCGTCTGGGTCTGTCGGTTATAGAGATGAAGTCTTTTCAGAAGGTCATTAGTACCAAATGAAGGAGGTCTCGTTGGACATGTTTTCCTTTGTTTTTTTTTTGTTTTTTTTTGCACCATGGAAAATATACTCATGTATAAGACGACTTCATGTATTTTGCACGAATTTTAACCCCACCAGAAAAAATTATCTGTGTGTTGTGTCACCGAAAATGAATTACCTGTGTATAGTGTAAGTCCCTATTTTTTGCGTAAAAACACTGATAATAAACACTTGCACTATACATGAGCGTATACAGTATATATACCATAATCCTTTGTGAATAAGACGTACATTTTTTAATTCAAAATCGTATCCAAAGTCTGCTGCGTCTTACACTTTAGTTTCGAACTCAATCTCATTTTTCCAGGACTCAAAACGGACAAAATCGGGTTAAATTGGAAAAGGGAAATAAATCTTTCATAATTTTTCTCAGTCCCGTACAGTTCCGTAACTTATCTGTATTTCGTTGAGTCTGAACACCTATGTCAGTTTGGAAATCATTCAAATATATATATATATATATATATATATATATATATATATATATATATATATATATATATATATATATATATATATATATATATTAGTTTTACGTTCCGAGGACGAAGGCGTGTTTGAAGGGTTTGGCGTGGACGACCTTCCACTCTCCGATTTCGGATGACCAGGAGCAGAGAAAAATCACCTGGGTTCCTCATAAACTGTCCTTTTCAGCGCTATCAACAGGACTTTTCAGGACTACACAAACAATTTCGACTGTCAAAAAAAAAAAAAAAAAAATAGAAAGAATTAAAAACAAACAAAGTTTATATTTATTCAGTTTTATTTCGATTTATTTTCTCCATGTCTTTGGGCGATTTAATTACCTTATACGCCAAGTGTCATGTTCACGTAATGCTTATGAATCACAAAAATAAACAAAACGTCCCTTTTTTTTATTTTCCTTTTTCCCAAGTTTTAATGACTTTCTTTGCTTTACATCAGGTACGTTTTATACATGAATATATACTTTTTCCCCATGGAATTTCTCTGCTATTTTAATTGTGTCTTATACTCTCTAGCGATCTATACGTAAATGATTAGGGTATTCTGATTTATTTGAACTCCCTCTATATTAATACCTAACTGCCTACAGTATTTGTAACCCTATCTATAGCTTCTCTTTGCGTATTATCGTAAGTTGTCATATTCAAGTGCATAAATGATTGTCAGGCGATGGGAAAGCTGTCTATACCATTTGGTGATATGACCAATTTCTGAACTTATAGAAAGTTTAGAAATTCCATCTCTCCCCAACTCATAACTCTGTTACGATGAGTAATTACTGAAATTTATGCAGATTTTCCATATTGCAAATTGTTAGAACAGTGATTCCCAGCTGCCGTGTTGCGGCATTACCAGTGAATAAGTATTAAACTGTTTTCAAATAATTCTTTTCACTATTCGTCGATTATGTAATTCTAAATATTTTGTTTTAATATTCATTTAGACGAAATGAGGGTCTCCTTATCTCACATTCGACCAAACAATGAAGAAATCGCGAAAAACACCAGGTACAGGTTTCACACTAAATAAGTTACACAAATAGGTGAATAGAAACATTGAAATAAAGTAAGTTCATATTTGTGTGTGTGCGTTTTTTCAATCTATGTTTTTATTTCATTTAAATGTATTGCTGTTAGAAAATAACATTTCGCTACGTGTGCTGTGGTATTTTTATTTGCCCTTAGGTGTGCCGTTGCTTAAAATGGTTGAGAAACACTGTGTTAGAATATCAAGCAGAAAAGCACAGGAAGTGAAAGAAAGAAACCATTTTTATGAAAATGAATAATAATGTTATCTATATTTGTTATCAATCTGTACGCAATGATAAATCTGAAGCTTGCTGTTCTTTGCTATTAAACTGCATGAACTTTTTTGTAGTCAGTTTTTCTGAAGGTTAACAAAGCAACCTTCATAAAATCCACTCTTATTTCTCTCAATGCAAAACAGAAGTGTGATGTTAGTGAGGACCGAAAGCTCACATGACTCACATAACCATAAATGCTCCTTTCTTATCGGATTGACGAGAACAAATTTGGCACAAACTTGCGTCTCTAGAACATTCAGTAAAGATTGACTTCCCATGATGCAGTGGTTCCGAAACGGTGCGGTGTGCCTCAGAGATGTGCTGGAAAAAAGGATAGCAGGTGGGATGGAATGGTTGAAAGATAATCAAAGATCTGTGTCTAGATTTCTGAGATGAGGTATTATGTACATTATTTACATTATTCGGACTATTGTCCTCATCTTTGTCGCCATATTTATCACAACGTTTCGGCCGTTGTACGCTCCGGCCTTCTTCAGGTGGTTGGAATTTCGAACTGAACCCCTTATTTCGCTCACTGGGGTAAACTGTTCTACTTCCACGTGCCATGTTTTGATGGATGTCAGCTATCAGTTATCTCCTGCTAATTTCCCTCTGAAAGTTCTCCACTGCCTTAACCGGGTATTGAACTCACACTATTTGGGTCCTGTCACTGGATCTAAGCAACGCCTTTATCCACTGTGCCATGTGTCCTTAATAATCAAAAATTTAGCCAAAAATAAATATGATTTCAAAATTTTAAATATCATTATGGATTACTTGTAATTGCATACATGAATCCCAGTATAAATAGTTATAAATAATTATTGAGCGATTTTATCAGTGTGATATTTTTGCATTATATCAAGTATTAAGAATATAGTAACTAGGGTCCGCAAATTGGAGGAGAGAGTTATCAATGTTAATGTGTTGACTTCAAATCCGCGGTTATATCCCTTTAATCCCCTCTCTGTTGTTTTTTTTAATGTACTTTTGTATCACATAAAATTTGATGAGGTGCGAGCAAATTTTCTTTCTGAAAATGAGGCCCAGCGAAAAATTTGGGAACCACTGACATAATCAATGATCCAATAAGCAAAAACTAATTAGAATTAAATGAACTGCTAAATAAAACAGATGTTTTTTGACTTTGCAAAATCTTCAGTGGATATTTTCCGAGACGATGAGGAGTTTAAAAACAGAACAAACCTTAAATGAAACTGTTTTCTCGATGTTTTTCTTTCGAGAAAAATGACATGAAACTTTTCATAAGAATTTTAACATTTCACTTTACGTCAATTTTATTTTAAACTGCAAACCTTTGCATATCCAGCATAATTTTTACGACTCTCGACCTGATGTGATCTACAGTGATTTTTAATTTTTCATATTATAGAACAAAAGAACGAGTTATTGTTACTGAACCACAAAAAAAATGAGGACATATCTACAGGAAATGGAATATGTGAAATCTATTTCAATCCGTCGGAAGTGAAGGAGAGAGTAACAGTCTAGATTCCTACTCACAGACTTGAGCCGTTGACCATTGAATAGAGTGACAATTACTGCAATAACATTAGCAAAGGCGACTAAAGTAACGCTATACTATACTCGAAAAAGTCGAATATGAACTCGAATGTCGTACGGCTGCCTTAGGCCACCTATTTACTGTGGTGAAAGCTCAGGCGACTGCGGTGTTCAGCCAATGGTCAAGGTTGGTAACTAGGACAGATATTCTTTGTGGGAAACTAGTTTTGCGCCGTTGAGAATATTCATATTCTAGAATAAAGAAGGTAATAGAATTAAAAAAAAAATAATATTTTTAGAATTAGAAGTCATTTTAGTGGTTTGTGTGATGATAAAAATAGAATGTGATCGTCGTTGTACAAAGTTGAGCTTTCTGCGTTTACAAAACAGCAGTTCTACCTTCAACATGACTCACGTCTGGTTTTGTGATATATCATCTCTCTTATTTCTTTTTATGACATCATTATTCAGTCACAAAAATTGACAAAAATTGGAGGATCTTTGTTAGGAATTCAAATGTCCTGATAACTTAAAACTGATGTAGATGAAAACGGTTGTTTTTATGCATTTTTTTCCATTCTTCACATATAGCTTCTTAAATTAATTTTCTTTCACCTGACCAAAACTGAAAGTGAACAGATGTGGCGAAGATTTCGGTTAAGCCTAAAACATTCAACGTTTACCTCCATTCCATTTATATTTTCCACCATTTGTTTTTAAACGTCCCTCTTTATGCATCCGTTGAATTGATTTGCGATAACATATCAACGCTGTCCAGAAGGGATTACCTGAAAAATGTCGGAAGTTTTCCTTGACTCGGTTACTCCGGACATTAGAAAGGAAATAATAGCAAAAAATCTGCTTTCAATTTTTTTCTGACAAATTCCTCAATTTTTACTCTCTTCTTTATCAGACGATATTACAGTGGCAAATTATAGCATTCTTTGACGTCCGTTAACGTTGCATGTGGATCTTTTATCGAATTTGGTTTAAGTCAACAAATGTATTTTTTTCAATGTTGAGTTTTCCTTTTATCATTAAATTTGATTAAAATGTTCCTTTTGCCAGTTTCGGTGATTTGAGTAAAACTTGAGACTCCTCTGTTTTTCTGATCCATTCAACACTTTCAAAAGATCCGATTTGTATCGTTTATTCAAATTTAATTTAATATGCAAAACTTATTTTTATTAGAATGACGTCATTCTCGCGAACAAATGACTTTTATATCGTACCAGCTTCATGATTCATTTCCAATTTCTTTTTACTTATTACTAGGGTCGACTGGAAAGTGCATAGGCTGGCAAAGATATAAATGTAAGTAGACACACCAGTTAGTAGATTAAAAGACTTGCAAGTGTACCGGGATACAACATCTGGTGGCTAGCTGTTGTACTGGTGCGTCTACTTACATTTATATCTTGGTCAGCCTATGAACTTTACGGTCAACTCTCGCATTTCCATTACGACACAATTTTTAATTTCTTGTTGGTAATTGTAAAATTGCAGACTCCTGAGAATTCTAAAATTTATTGGTGGATATGATGGCATTATAAAAAGTGATAAAATTCGTTGGTTGAGATAAACGTGTTTCGGTTCTAATTGAAAATTCATAAGATAGAATTCATATTCTGTGATTATAGTCATTCAGATGGCTGAGAATAAAAAAAATGAAACCTATTCTGTATTTGCAGTTTTTACAGTTAGCGTTCTATTTTTCAAAAAGTGCCGACATTACATTTTTAACTAAAATTTATGCTTTTTGATATCCTGTCCACATTCATAACGATTACACTTAATTTTCGTTGCTCTTACTATTGGAGGTTTAACATATTTATGTTGGTTTAATTCTTCCAGGAAACAACAAAATTAGCTATTACTTTGTGATTTATTAACCCCAGGCGAAGTTTTTATGTATTATTGAAAAGACAGTTGTATTTTTGCAAATTAACTCTGGTTACACTATGACTATTGTGGATTTTATAAAAACAAGACTTCTCGATACTGTTCATCCTTATAACTTTGACTGTCGTATGTTTCGCCGACTAAACTTTGTGTGCATATGGACACTTTGTGTGTACAAAATTCAGTTGATAGTAAGAGATTTATCTCTACGTAGAAGACTCTTCTCGATTCCTTACTTTTTATGGGATCACCAAGTAACTTGTCATATTTATGTGGGTGACATATTTTCCTCAAGAAAAATGTTTCAGAACAAATGCCACCAAATTCCTTCTGATGTCACAAGCAAAATTATTCCCATTTTGTGTCTGTTAAGTCATAAATCTTTTTCTTTTACCCTAATTAGTGATTATTAGACACGTGCCAGAATTGTATGGCACTGCCAAAATATGACAACTTCCCTCGACCTATTCGGATGTCGTTCAACGATCTGTGACATCGTGCAGGTGTTTGTGTACCTATAGATAATTAAAGGACAATGTGTTAAAATCTATCTGTCATATATTTGTGGCAACTTTTAGGGCAAGTTTCAGTGCGAAAAGTTTGTGTTCGATTTTAGATGAAGGTTACGAACAGTGTTTACACTCTTATCGTAGATTGGTAACATGCATTCTTCTAAAAAATGATGATCACTTTGACGATATTGGGATTTGCTTTACATTTTTTATCCATCTCTCTTACTCTCTCTCTCACACACACACATGCGCTGATAAGTTAAAATTATCCGCACTTTCGACATAACATATTTGTGTTATGAGTGCGGATAATTTTTGACTTTCCTTCATATATGGAGTGTCCAAAAAAAAAAAAAAAAAAAGCCATGAATAATTTTAAAATATTTATGTATAAGACCATTTTTTTTACTATTTATTTTTTTCTAAATAAAATTTAGAAAATTGTAATAATTTTAATTTAGTGTATAAACTAGTACGAAATGTGCTGAAAAGATCTCAGCAGAACCAGCAAACCTTTCCAAAAATATATCTGATGTTTGCTCATTTGGTCAGATTTGGGGAAGTGGTTCAAGCTTAGCATTTTCAGCGTTCATAATAAATACCATGATGATAATCTTTCAGATAAGTACTTGTAAAAGTGGAGCCACAAATCAAATATAAATATTAATTTGGCGTTGAGATTGAATTTTTTTTTACATACCTTTCTCTTTATTTAAAAAGGATATTTTTTTATTTACATTAAATTTTTAAGTTTAATTCCATTTGCAAACAGGGTTCTTTTATTTATGTAATTAGTCGTAAAAGAAAAGCTTACGTTAAAGATCTCTTTAAAAATTGAATCCTGCAAGATTCGGATCCATTATAAAATGTTAAAGAGAGTCACTTACTGCTGTATCACAGTGGCTTAGAAATATTTAAATCTAACATCCGTCAGTTATGTGCCAAGCCTGATACACGCTTAGGCAATCATGTATCTTTCTATACATGACTGACGATGCAGATTTTTTCCCGCAGTAAGTTGCTATTTTTTTCTGCGGTAGACCAGTTGCTATCCAATGATTATATATGATGAAAAATGCCCCAAACTTATTAAAAACATTTTTATCGTCAAAACCTCTTCAGTATTATTAAGAGGAAAGACCAAAGGATTTTTCGATTATTAAATTTTATTCTTTAATTCTTTCAAAAATTTTGTTTAACTTTTCTTTCTTGTGTCTGCGGATGATTATGAATTAGAAAAAGGAAAATTTAGCGTCTTTTTTGCAGTAAAAAAAACATTGATTTGAAAATTATTGTAAAAATCAAATAATTATCGGATTTTAACGAAACTTTCATAACATTCACAAATGAATGAAAATATTTTTAGAGACGTTTCTTTTTTAGAAAGAGGCACGGTGGAGTAATGGATAGCGGATTGAGAAATCAGAGAACCGAGTTCGAATTCCATTCTAATTCATTACATTCACTTAAATGCTAATACCCTTGGGAAAGATATGAATCCTCTTCTTCTCCCTCCAGCTATGGGTAAATAGCAGGAAAGACCTGGTTCTATAGTCTTGGATGGCAACTGGTCTACGGCAGAAAGAAATGGCAACCCACTGCGGGGAAAAAATCTGCCTCGTCAGTCATGTATCGAAAGATACATCATCGCCTAAGCGTGCATGACGCATAGCTGAGTTAATTTTAGAAAAACTTCGAAATATTTTCTTTTACATCTGTCACTCTCAATGAAATTTCGAGAAATTCTCTTTTTGGTCGCTTAATGTTTATATCAGTTCTAATCAGAAGTTCCCCGGAGAACTTAAATAATCAATTGCTTTTGTAAAGCACCCCACCAATTGCCAAAAATCCCATCGTAAAATAAAATAATACAATAAAACTAAGACATTAATTACAAAAGCTTTTAAATGCTTTTATGAATAACATATATTATGACCACTGTTGTCCTAAGATAGAATTTCTTTTTCGATGGATAATGAATTTTTATAAGAATTGTATTCATCTTTAAAAAAATTTAATTAGAATAATTTATAGTTTTAAAACTTTCAAAATTCTATATTAATTTGTAGCGATTCGTTTTATATTGTTATTAGATAAAACTATATTAACTAATCAGAAATGGAAAAACTTATTACAATTCTCTGACCACAATATTTTAAAAAGAATTTTGATTTTTTATGTCTGTATAAATACAAAATGTTGTTATTACGGACGTCCATAGACGACATTATCAGAAAATAAGAGCGGTAATTATAGTAAATTAAAAGCCAAATTACCTAAAATTCAATAAAATCTTAGATTACTTAGAATATTTTCATAATTTTAAAGATTACTGGGTAGTGAAACATATATATATATATAAAAGGCGCTCACGTTATATTCGTCAAGTAATTTTTACTGATGTATCTATATGTTTAAAACTTAATATATTTTTCTTTCAAACAATTTATTATTAATACGTTTCGGATAGATAGATAGATAGATAGATATGAATGGATTGCGATAGCTAGTTAGCTAGAGAGATAGATATCATAAGCTGCAACTGACATGACAGATTTGTTATTTTATTACAGTAAAATGTCTAAAGAACATGAATGTGCACAAAAGAAACTAATTATATAATAAACTAGCTTTAATTAATTTTATATGTTTTTAACTTGCCCAGCTGTGTCGTTGAGATATTAAAGAGAAAAATAAGAGCAAACATCCCTCGACGAATGTCAAAATAAAATAAAATAGACATTTGTGCGAATTTATAGTCATGTTTATAGGAAATTCTAAATAGAATGATAAAAAACACAGGTATTACGTAATTGCTTTGAAGGATGGCTAAACGGAACACAGATAATGAGGTCTTCATTGAATAGTTCAAAAAACAAAAGAAAATTCTCTGTCATGTTTCTCTCACAGATTTTTTTCACAACACACGCATACGCATGCACGATATAATACCATGATATACAGGGTGCGATGGGTAAATTGTCGCCATTTTATCATTTTCATTTCGTGCATATGTGTTGTTTGTTTTTTATTTTGTCGATTGCACATAAGGTCAGTTGGGCACCGCCTGTGAAAAAAGAGCACGCTGATACAGTTCCCTCCACCAGAAATTTGGAAACGGCATGCCGTACTGCTTGACATTCGCGTCGAGAGCTCCAATATTAATATTTTGGAGTGTTTGTGGCTGAAGCCAATGGTGATTTTATAGAATAAATTTAATCTTTATTAGTTCCATATATTTTTGTGTAATTTTGGCTATATATATAATTTGCGTTTGCTTATATGAGCCATTGCTCCCATATCGGCGTGGGGCAATACGTGGTCTGGGGTTTCGGTGATTCCCCTAAATCCAATAAAGGTCCATTGTTTAAAATCGCTTACGCTTGCAATTTTTGTTAAGACCTCCTCTTTTGCCGGGTATGGTCACAGGATATCGATGCACCCATACTACTACTCTTATCTATTGGTATCTTACATTAACACCTTTAGAAGGGCGTTAATAATACCTTAAATTCTATACCTGTTTTCCACTTCAAGTCGACAGATCGCATCTGCGTTGACCCCAGTCACTCCATATCCTGAATCATCACTTCTTTAACGCCCGTCTGCTTTCTATTGTGATTTGATAACCAGAGTTCTTAATGACCATCATTCATCAATTGTCAATATTGCTTATTTGTAAAATTACCGCTTACGCACTTTCTTGTCGCATAAACTTAAGACGTTCTTGTTCTCAGCTCCGGGTCATTCGACCACCTTTCTGACTGAGCCCGTCCCGATTATTTCCAGTGCCTTTCGTAATTAATTACTCTCACACTTGCCAAATTGCTCTATCAAAACATTATCCTTTCCGCACTTCTCATTCTCTGAGAATTTCTTCTTAAAAATAAAATCTTTAAATTTCTTCATTGTAGCTGATCAGTCTATCCTTCATTATATCTTCTAATACCTATTTTCCAGCATTAAATATTATAGCTGATTAGTCTCTTTTAATCCTTATTTTTCAGTGTTAAACATCTTCCAGCATTAAATAGTGTCACACGTCTACCGTAAACTTTAAAATTAATAACTCAAAAACGAAGGATTTGCATGGAGTGCATTTGAGCGAGAGACCAACAAAACTCCTTGTAACACCAAAAATGAACTGAAAGCAAGGATTATGATAGCATTCACTAAATTAAACAAGGAGAACCTCCAGAAGAGTTGCAGAAGATTCCGAAGTCGTCTGGAGGTCGTGGTTGAAACCCATGGCGATGTGATTAAATAAATTTATTCTTTCCTATTTCGAGAACTTTTTGTGTAATTTTGGTAAGTCACTCTAGTGAAATGAGAGGCCTTCAAGACGATGAAGCTAACATGGACAGTTTGATTGCACATGTAGAGTTTGACCAGGAGACAGGCTCATATGTGTCATCTAACAAAAATAGTGTTGTGGTGATAGAAGCAACACTGGTCCCATTTTCTCCAAGGCCAGACCCCAGAAATCCTGAAGATATTCCAGGTAATCAAAGCACTCGTTTGAAGATCTTCCCAGACAGTGGGGCCACCATCTGCCTTGGAGGACCCAAGCACCTACATTGCATGGGTTTCAAGGAAAGTAACTTGATCCCATCAAAGAAAGTTATTCGTACAGTAGGTGGATCAACCCTTATAAGTCAGGGATGGTTACCTGTTCAATTTAGTGTTGGAGAAATGTCGACAAAGCAAGCATTGTATATCTGCAATAACATTGATAAGATATATTTTGGCAAGGCCGCCTGTATTGATGTAGATATACTGTTTCCTCACTTCTCACGCGTATGACTATGACAGCCCAGAGCGAATTAAATTGGATGACCAATGATCACACAGCAGCTGTGGAGGAAAAGCAATCCACAAAATTTCAGCTATCAGTTCGCCCTGTTAATTCCCCTCTCCAAGTTCTCCACTGCCTTAACTGGGTATTGAACTCACACTCTTTGGGTCCTGTAACTGGATCTACCGCCTTTATCTACTATGCCATGTGTCCTTGATGTTAAACAATTTCGGGGCTTCTTAGAGTGATAAGAGTGAGTTTTCCGAGCTTTCATACTTCTTAATCACCATTAGATTCATCCAACTCTTTCTTAATCCTGGTACTGTCCTCACATTGACACCCAAGCATTCTGAAATGTTCATATTGGAACTCTCGGCGCGTATGCCAAGCTGTACAGCATACTAAATTTCTAGCGAGTGAATTGCGTCTTGATGCTGTTTTCTTCAAAAACGTTGCCCAACTGACCCTACTATACTTTACAGTCGACAAAAACAAAAACAAACAACGCGCATGCGTGAAATTAAAAATACGAAATGGCGACTTACCCATCGCACCCTACACACACACACACACATGTATATATATATATATATATATATATATATATATATATATATATATATTAAATGGAAGAGAAAAGTAAAGTAGCGGTGGGGGCTAGCTAGATATCTAGTAAGTTTGCTGTCCACGCCATGATTTATTCCTTTCAAGGTTCCTTGTCTTTTTTTAGATTTTCTTAACAACTTTCTGTCATGCTAAATTTTCTACTTAGTCCCTTTATGGAATGACACTTTTACAATTATAACTTATGTCAGATGGTGATGAATCACGCTTCCATTCAACCACGCGTTTTCTTCTTTGTGTTTATCTGTTCCTTTTCTCATTCTATCTCTTTCTTTGGCTTTTTACTTATGTATTTGGTGTTTATTTTCTCTCATTAGTGTTCGGTTAGACTCAGTCAGTTTTATGAACTTTACTCACCTTTCCCTCTTCCTTTCCCTCTTCCTTTCCCTCTTCCTTTCCCTCTTCCTTTCCCTCTTCCTTTCCCTCTTCCTTTCGCTCTTCCTCTATCTCTAGGTCGGATTGTTGAATCCTTCAAAAATAGATTTGTGGAAGATAATAAAATGATTATCCTAGATATATGCGATATCCTTACACTAGCTGTCAAAATGAACCAGCGGCGTAGCACTGGCGATGGTATCGAATGATTCAATAATATACACAACCAAAAGAAGAGCACCTTTTTGAAGTAGGGCATTAAAGATTTTTACCCTTAAGTCACATGGAAAATATTAGACAAGACGATACCCTTTCCAAGCAATACATGGATATTTCAAATCAGAAAATACAGATCATTAACATTGTCGAAAATCAGTATTATCCTGTAACAATAAAGTTAATCTATAAAAGGATTTGGAAGATGGAAACTTAGATATTCCAATAGGTTCATGTGATTAACACCATTTAGGCCCGTGTGCTTGTGCGACTATTTATGTTATACAAGTTAACTGGTAGATAAAGAATGCATTTATGCAATATCCTGACATATCTACGAGACGACACACACGTACATTTTTTCACTGTAAAATGAATGTAAAGAATGTAAATGTTCAGTTATATATATATATATATATATATGTGTGTGTGTGTGTGTGTGTGTGTGTGGTTGCATAAAGTAATAAATTAAAATAGAGGTAAAAAATAAAACTTTTTGTGAAAAAAAAGTTTCGCACAGTAAATAATCATACGGAGATCGGATTTTTACTAATAATACCATCTACACCAGGATTCTCACCAGCCTCAAGAAAAACTGTTGATGAATCTCCCCCATCTCTGTTTATTTCTCGCATCCGCTGATGAAGGACACAGGCGTGCCCGAAAATCCCGAAATTGGAAGCTTAATTTCCGTGCTTCATTTTTGTCATTTGGTTAATAATTAATAAATGTTTTTCGTACTGATTATATCGTTACCCTTTCGTTTGCCTTTGTTTTATTAGCCAAGCTATCTACTCAGTTATATATATATATATATATATATATATATATATATATATATATATATATATATATATATATATATATTGTTATGGTCCTGGTTAAGACCAAGGAAGAACAACACGAACATAAGAGTAGAAATAACGAAGGTATATTACACGAAATAATAATACAAGATGTGGAAGATGTTAGTATGACTGTCAGTCTGGTTTGGAGTGAACTACTATCAACTCGATTCGATATTTACTTGCCCCCCACCACCACGAGGGAAAGATATGGCACAAGGCCAAGTTTAACGTGGGTTTCCCAAGCCCGTAGGCTCGGCCAAAAAATGCCCGTCGAAACTGTAAAAACCGAATCGGGTTGGTCAACCTCCCCGAACGAGGCTGTGCCCTTCAGTGGAGCCTCGTCCGGGTTCCTCTCTGCTCAGAGGCAGAGACTTCGACCGTCAAGCCGAGAAGCTCGGCTTGATTCGACCCTCTCTCTTGAGAGGCGTAGTATACAGTGTTAGGAAGAGTTCATTCTGTAGTTATAGGTAAGGACCCATGACATATATATATATATATATATATATATATATATATATATATATATATATATATATATATATTTATGCTATCTCGCAGCCACAGCAAAATGTACATAGCTTCATGTGCGGGCATTGCCGAATACAAAGCGTCGTCCCCACAGCAGGGCATCTATCATGGCGCATCTCTTATCTCAACAAAATATTATTATTGCTGCTCTTCAAGAAATTCAACTTCCTGGGAGTGGCCAAATAGAGGAAGTAGAAGGTTGCTAAATTTTTTACTGGATAGGTAAGTCACCTGAGGAGAAAAGTGAGTTTGGTTGGTGTTTGCTTTACTATCAGAAGTGATTTGGTCAGACAACTTGAATTACTTCCTGTCAATCAGTGACAGGCTCATGTCACCTAATATGAAAGTTGCTAAAAATCGTTATTGAACTTTTGCTGTTGTTATGTGCTAACGCTTTACTCTTAAATCACATGACATTAAAGAAGAATTTTATTCATGTTTCGTGTATAACTTAGAAGAGTGCCAGCTGGTGATAAACTTTTCTTAATGGATGATTTCAATGCCCGTGTGTAAAATGAGTTCTTGTCATGGCCCAATGGCCAGGCATGGTATCGGAAAGATCAATTCGAATGGCCTTCTATTATTCCCTTTGTACACAATTTAGCCGCTTTCTAACTGATACAGCCTCCCAGCAACTGAATTCTCTAAAAACTAGCTGTAAACACCCAAGATCAGGTCACTACAATTTGACTTTATGCTCATATGCAACTCAAATAAAAAGAATGTAAACTTGACTTTTACCATTAGGGATGCCTAATCTAATCATAAAGTAATTCGCTCTTTTCTAAGCCTGATCCAGAGAACTTTTAGTTAGCACATTTTTCCTCGTTGGTTGGTTGAAAGAATGTGTATGTAAATACGTTAGGGTTATTTATTTTAATGACCTCTAGATTATATATATATATATATATATATATATATATAAACAATTCAGAGGTCATTAACATAAATAATTTAACATTTAGTAATTTAATATTATTTAACAGTTAAAATATTTAAAAAAAAAACTAAATCAAAGCACCTTGTCTGTCGTATTCAATGAAATGTGCATGAAAGAGGGATTGCGGCCTAAATACACACACACACACACATACATACATACACACACACACTCATACATACATACACACACACACACACACACACACATATATATATATATATATATATATATATATATATATATATATATATATATGTATACGTGATGACCTCTATTTCTTTCTGACGTAAGCAACAGCAACACTGAACATGCAGATAAAAATAATATCAACATTTCTATAAAAATCAAATATACGTTAATTATAAACAGGATGAATTTACTCTGGGAAACATTATTAAGGAATACACAACTGAAGTCGACCAGAACAAGAAAATTAAGTTAATTATCTTTTATAAAAAATAAAAACATCTAACCTCATCTTCAACAATAACAACTCACCTACAAGATCCAAATTACAGACGACCAATATTATTTATAAATTTACAGGCTTTAAGGAACTGCATTTCTGTTCAAAACAAATTGATAAAGTATATGAATATTGGACATACTACTACAGGGTTATTAAGAAGATTTACGTTACAGCTCAATTGGGACCCGTTTAGATTCACATGGAAACCTACTAAATACAACCATAATATGTAAAAACAGTTAAAATAATGGAAACTTTTATAATAAAAAAGAATAAGCTAACACTCAATTTCATCTATGAATATGACTACTACTTGCTAACCGTGTTTGGAAAAAAAAATTGAAAAAAATATTCCCATCACTACACATATATCAAAATCTACATATTCAGTTAAATATAATTTAAAAAATCATCCTTGATAATGGCTAACAGAATAACCGAAAGCACTCGGATATATAGAACATTTGAAGACTTTTTACAACCTTTATGTCCAGAAAAGAAAATACTTGTACGAATGTAAGAAAAATTGAATAAAAAGCTTAATCACATTACCTTGTCAATTGTCTTTAATAAAAAATTGTATAAAAGGCAGCTTGTTGCCCAAATATGCAAAGTATGTGGGGGATATTTATTCATTTTTTTTTAAATTTTTTTTTTTGGTATAATTTTTCTTTCATGCATTTTTCTTCTTTATTCTAAGTATTGGTATTTATAATAATGTTTATTCAATTTAAGCTCTGTGATTTTATTCATAGCAGGAATTTCTTATGATACCTGCACTTGGAAATGATCTTGTTCTGGTAAGGCAATTATCACTATTTAGTCCACTTGACAAAAGTTACAACATTTTAAATTGTTGCTAAAGATCGGGTTGCTTTTCTTATTTTACATTTTATTTTTTATGTATTTTGGTTTGTGTTTTTCATTTTTTTTTTATTTATTTATTACGTCTAAAGCAAGGAAATGAAGTAACTAAGACGTAAAGGGTTACTGAGTTACTTAAAAAAGTAAATACCATAGTTTCCTGTATCACGTTATTTTGTAAGCATTTAGCGTTTAGTGGTTACTCGTACTTTGCAGTAACAAGTGAGTATAGAGGGTAGTTATAATGTACGGGTGTTTCTTATAAAACGATTTTTTTTCTTATTTCCCGTATATTTTTATTGTAGTTAAAGCTTATTTCTGTTGGATATTCTGTGCAGTTTACTTGAAGTGTTTATCGAGGGGTTTGATGAATGTTTTACATATATTTCTTTTTACATTTTCATAAAATGATTGGCCAAACCATATGATTCCTCTATTTCTGTTGTACCTTTTTTGTTTTTGTTTTGTTAGGTGTAAATAAAGCTTTTGCCTTAAACCATTGTCTTTTGGTCCTATTTCATATTTATTTTCATTGAAAATTTTTTCATTTGACGAGTTGTCGGATAATTTGTGGTTGATGAAGGGTGTGGTTGGTTTATGCTGAGTGGGTGGTTGTAAGAAGTGTGCATGTGTTTTGTCTGTACGGATGCTATATAAATCTATGGAGGGTTAAATTTCTATATAAGAAGCCTACTTCTTTTTCGTTTTTTTAACAGAAACAACATCACCCGAAGACTACCAAGAGCATCAACATCTAAAATGGATAGCATATGTAACTTAAAGAGAAAATAATGACATAATCAATATGTTAACATTCTACATCACTTCAAATAGAAGGTTAGGAAGGAAACTACCATCACTTGAAAGAGCGATAACAGCTATTGGACCTGAGATACTTGCTTTCTTAAAAAATTCTATAGGTGAAAGTTTTTATAAATTTCAACCGAAACCAGTACTGGCTGATCGGCCAATGAATGCAAAATGTTTCCTTATGAGGGAATGGCTAATATTACCATATTATTTAATGTCGATTTCGAATCCTATTAGAATATTTTATAATTTCTTTTCTGAATTTTTTTTTTTTTTTGGTTTGTTGCAATTTCCTAGTATTATGAGTCCGTCGTCTCAGTACAATCTTATGTCTTTTTGTTAATGGTCCCAGTTAGTATGGGTAGAATATATATTCCAACCAAATTGCCAGGACGATTCGTCTTATCTTCCTATGGTTACGTCAAATATTATCTCGGTACACATTTTAACTAGGCTGTTATTTACTTATTTTTTTTTCGGACAGAAGTGATAATCGGTAGAGTTTTGATAATTTTTTGTCGATCTGTTTGTGATTATAGGGGGAAGGCCTTAACCAATATAAATTCAGTTATGAGTGGATAGAAATCTTTAATATTAAGTTGGATGAATGCACAGACGTGAACGTCTTTTACGTTAAAGAAACAATTTATTATTGGTCTTGTGATTTTCCATTAATTTAGATCTAAATTTTTTTTTAGTTCAGGGTTACTTTTTTTTTTACTATAATTTGACTTATCTTTCGATTTTTTGTTGGCTTTATGCCTGCATAACTGTTAAGCTTAGAAGTATTTTTTGTGGACTTTTAGTCTGATGAAATGCTTAGAGTTTGCTAGACAGTTTATGCGAAGTTGTTTAATTTCTTTGGTTTAGACATTCATTCCGTGTTGCTTTGGGCTGTTCTCTGTTTATTTTCTTTATATTTTCTTTAAGTAAATTCTTGTGTTTGTTGGCCTTTACCTTCTATATATTTCTAGTATTTTTGTGTTTTTTTTTTTGTTCGTATTAAAATTTTAGGTGAATTTTAATTTTTATATTGCTTATGTCCTTTTCTAGTTTTATTTAAGTTGTCAAATTTCATGTGTCTGATTCATGTTCGTTAGGGGTCCTTTTCAAAATTATTTAGTTTCTTGTGTTGAGGTAAGCATTTTCTTTTTGTTTGGTGTTTGTCTCAGAAATTTATGGTGAGTGCTAATTTCCGAAAAGGTGTCTAAAGAATTAGCCCCCGATTACCTGGCTGTAAGTTGATTCTGACATAACGTCTGTCGTGAGTTGCTGTGACATTAAACCTCAGTATTTCCATTCAAAAGTATCTTTCTTGATCCTTTATGATCAACAAAAATGAAGAGTAATAAAAATGTCTTTTTTTATCCACATATGTCATCTTGTGAAAAGTGCACAGACGTGCCTGTTTATGTTTAATATTCCAAGAGCAGTCAGGCGTAAGATAATATATAAGTAAATTCCGATATCTGCATTTATAGATGTATATCTACTCCTGTACTGTATGAGCGACTTTCTCTAGTTTGTCGTAATGAGTTTTTATTCATGCATATGTCAATGTCTACTTGCAAGTAATAAAGGTACATGTTTCTAGGTGAAGGAGAATTTCTTTTTTTCTGTTGATGACGGCATATGTATTTGAACCGGTTTAGGTAAGTCTTGCAACTTCATATTCAATCACCCATTTTAATATATTTTGTGTGAATGTGAACCTGTGTGGTTTTATCTACGCATACATTTAATTTTATCATGAATATATTATATATATATTTGTGTGTGTGTGTGCGTGTATGTAAGTGTAAGTGCATATATATCATTGCCTAACTATGCATGTGTGTTTATGTGGCGTGTTTGATATGCAAAGCCATTCAATCGATTTAATGGAAACGCATGTCTGCTTCTCTATTTTCTTTTTGCCGACAGAAAATAAAACATTTTCCAAGTTACTTTCATTTTATCTTGATGGCATGTCCCTGCAGCGACATAGGAAATGGGATTCGTGGTGGAGGGAGGAAACATACAATACTCACTCCCCCTCCCTTTTCCATTCTTTGTTCTTCTTTGATACTGAGCACTTTTAAAAGGTCACTGACCTTCATTTATTCTCCTCTTGATCAATTTTTTATCGACATTTTCTTGTCTTTCCTCCTCCTCTCAATTTTCATTTTTTTACTTACTTTTCTTCTTCAATTTATATTTTTCAAATTCTTTCTGTACTTGCTTTTCTTCTTTTTTCAGTGACTCTTCATATTTCTTCTATTTTTCACAATTGTTTCGTCTTTTCTTGCCGTCTATTTCGTTTTTAGCTTCTCATTTGACTTAACTCCTTCAAATATTCTCCATTTAATATAATTATCCACTATTATTTTCACTTTTCACTTTCCATTGTATGAGTTCTATCCCCTTTTTGTCTCTCTTTAAGTTCTTTTTCATTCATTACCATCCCATTTCTTCCCCAGCCTTACTCTCCTTTCACAAAGAGTGGCACATCAAAAGTACCGTCTAGCTTAAATGTATAGCAGAAAGGGAATATGTTCTGTAATTCTAGCAAAGGAAACAAAAGGTCTGGCAAACAATTTGCAGACAGTTCAACGGGTGCATATTTTCGCAAATGTCTAAAAAGGAAATCTTGATTGAAAAAAAAAAAAAAAAAAAAAAAAAACGCGCCCACGTTACTGAACGACAAAATCTCCTCTGATATGACAGGATCCGACTTTTATGGCAACTCGTCTTCTTTAAGCAACTACCATATGCAGCAATATCACACCATGATTCTAACATCTTAACTGACGAGCATTGCGATATACTAGACAAGATTATGACGTATCAATCACATCGATTCTTTTAATAGGCATTATTCGCTTACAGCTTAAACGTTCTCTTGAATATTTTGACAGAGTTTCTACGCTGATGTCTGTTATTGCAAGTTCATTCATGTAAAATCCAAATGGTGTCATCAGTAGATCCGTGGATAATAAGAAAGTTAATACTTTAAGAAATGCAATTTTTAACTGTGTATTAATATATAAATATTATATATTAATATATAAGTATTATATATTCATAGATAAATATTATGTATTAATATATAAATGTATATAACAACTAAATAAAAGGAAAGAATGAATCAATTGACTGATATTGGTCACAAACTACCTTTCACGAACCACCGAAAATTTGACGTAAAACACCAAATAAACCTTTGGGAGCTGCTTTTAGAAAACAAAAGCTATACTAAAATCAACAAGAGTACCAATCCATACCAACATGATGGTGTACCATATATACATTTTTTCACGCATTTTATATGGCTTAGATTGTGTGACATGAACTCAAAAACCTTCATCTCAAATTGAAGCATTCCCAAACGATATGATGTGCATCATCACAGATCAAAAGCTGATGGACTAAGTGAAAATAACCACTCTTAGAAATGTAAGTAATTTACCTTCACTCTTGAACATCATCCACAGCATATCCTAGAAACTATTTGAACATATTAAAAGATTTAGTGCAGTGCTGTCTAAATTGTATCTTTAGGGCATGGTGCCTGGAAAAAGAAGTAAGGGAAAACAGAAAAGAGTTATAGGGATAATATAATTCTGTGGTCATCAACTATTGAATAGAGTTTGTTAGTTTATTTAGTTGATTCCGTGGTACATATTAAATAATCTTGCTTAAGATTGTAATAAATGGCGAAAATAAGTCATGTTAGTTTGCGATATGTCAATGATGACATTATAGTGATTGCCTTATCATATCTTTCATTTAATTCAGGACATTAGACGAGCCAGCATACATTCACAAATCAAATAAAATGTTAGTGTAGTAATTTTAATTCTCATTTCAAAATATTTTCCAAATTAAAATAAGTCTGTACTTTTCGGAATTTAGCCCTGCCAGTTAGAAAATTCTCATTTGTTTTATATTTGGAATGATAATGCAGCGTCATATTTGAACAAATTTTGAAGAATTTGATGACAATATAGTAACTGTAACGAAAGATTTTAAATAAGAAAAGCTACTAAACAATGCAAGATAAAGTACTATGCAAAAGTCTTAAGCAATTTTAATCTGTAAATTTTTAATAATTGCCATCTTATAAGTGGTTGTTTTTATTGTGCTGTCTGCAGATAAAACTTTGGTCATATTGGAGTCATTTAAAGACTTAATTATCGTATTTTTAGTAAGGGTGAGTAAAGGAAATGCGAGACGACACCCAAAAATGACCGTGCAAATTTTCTCGGCTACTTGACCTTTTTTATTTTCTCTTTTCTGTTCCTTCTCTAAAATGGCAAATATTTTTTCGTAACATGACCGATGCATATAAGGTAAATTCTGATATCGAATACTTTCATTCTTTCATTACTCGAAATAATGGCGAAAATTTTCAAAGAAACTAGGATGAAGAAAGTGAAAATGTCCAAGAATATGAACCACCGAGCAATCGGTAAAGATCTTGGAATGTTAGGAAGCAGCATTTCAGAAATCCTCTCAAAATCACTGTAATCGTGTCGCCTTCGAAAGTTGCATAATACGGAGACTAATCGGGACAACCAAAAGTTCAGTAAAAGAAGACCGATGGATGAGGGCATCTTTTTCAATTTGTTGTCCGAAGATAACATTAAGGACATTAATTTCATCGAAGAAACCAGCTTTAAACAAAAATCATTTGAAGGTAACATTACGTTGGTTTAAACGGTATGTCTGCAGGATGCAAATACTTAGGATAAGATCCCATTTTGCGATGGAAGAAGATGGTGCTGCATTCTAATAAGTGTGTACGTATCAGAAGACCGACAGGAATGCGAAATGGCCCACGAAAACAGTGATGTTTTGGCGGAAAGAGTCTGATGCATTAGGAATGCATAAAAAGAGATAGTTCACAAAAATTGGTTAAAATTGACGATAGATTGAGTAGTGCCAAATACATCGTGTTGACGAAGGAACATTTGATAGCAGACTTGGATGAAGACGAGATTCTTTAGCATTAAAAGCTTCAGTATCACATATTGCATGCAACAGATGAATGTACCACTGTCGTATTAAAAGTTTTTTTAAGATTAGAACTCTGACTGAAATCATGGCTCAAATGTTGGCAGAATTAATGGACAGAATTCATCAGAAGAATCCACAGGATCTTTAGTTAACCACAGGAAGTGGTATCTAGTACCTGTGAAAAGAATGAAGGATTTTATTTTAATGAAGAAATTATTCAAGCTACAAAGAAAATATTCATTCATTAAAATATTAACATCATCTGACTTGGTTTATGTGAGCTGGCTAAAATCTTTTGCGCGTCCATTTTTTTTTTTGGGGGGGGGTGGAGGTCATCTCGTATATTCTATGCCTCTTCATAATCCTTACTAAAAATATGATAATTAGGTGTGAAAATGGTTCGAACAAGGCCAAAGTTTAATCTGTAGATAAAAAAGCAACCACATATAATATGGGAATTAAAATAATAAAAAAAACAACGACATATAAGATAGGAATTATTAGAAACTGGAGTTTTTTGCAACACGCTGACGCATGTTGAAATCATCACAGTAGAATTGTTGGAGTTATTTTTTGTCGAGATTTACAAACTGTACGTTTCGTTCAATTTCGCAAGTCAATCGATGAAATTTGAATAAGCTAATTTGGAAAAATACTTTAACAAAAACCCTAATTCGTGGTTTAATAATTTCTTTAATTTAATCTTATAGGACTTCGTGATAAACAAGAATTTTTTTTTCTTTTTAACAGCGAAGAATAAATTCGTAGTATTTCTTACTCGTGAGCATGCAGCATACAACTGGCCATGTGTAAATATTTCTTTCTGGAGCTAAATTCCAACTATATTCAAGCGTTTGGCCTTGTAATTTGTTTATAGTTCTCGCAAATGCAGGGACAACTGGAAACGGGAACCTTGTATATATAAATAAAAAAGATATGCAAAAAATATATTGCATTTTTATTAAATAAGTATTCGCTATCATAATCATTACAGTACTTTAAAAATAATTGGAATATTTTGTACGTTAAATAATAAGACTTTTAATTTTTCCAAAGTAAAATCAACTGTACTTTGCACCCTCACTTACCTG
Organism: Acanthosepion lycidas; assembly: GCA_963932145.1. Lineage (NCBI taxonomy): Eukaryota > Metazoa > Mollusca > Cephalopoda > Sepiida > Sepiidae > Acanthosepion > Acanthosepion lycidas. Next base: position 39,548,125 of record OZ010600.1, on the reverse strand, counting down.
TTTGCATTTCTCCCCAAAAGTTGCTTTTGATTTGTTAATGTATGAATATTTTAGAGGGTTTGACGGACTGACGGACGGACTAACGGAAGACACAGAATTTTATATATAGATTGACAACAGTTTAAAATTCCTACAATTTTTGCACGGTACTATACTATAATTTCTCTCTTTATTTTTCTATCTATTCTGATATTTTTAGTGAATATTGTCCACCAATATTCATAGACATTGTTTTTTATCTTTTAAAAACTGATTAATTTAAAACTCTTATTCTATTATGCTTTGTAATCTTGATATCAAAATTACGTTTTGATTGGCAAGAGGCCAACATATCCTATTCACAGGTACGTATCTCCAATATCAGCTTGCGCACTAATATACTACTACTACTGCTGCTGCTGCTAGTAATAATAATAATAATAATAATAATAAATGAACCGGATGCTACACCAGGCTTTTGATCTTAGCTGATTGGCGATATAAGCATGTTTATGTTTTGTTCTTAGTGAATTAAGATGGGCTGTAGTAAATATCCTTTTCAACAACACAGATTTTGTTGAGAGTTGCTTGATACTTCACCAGTTGGGCATGTCCTCCAAAAGCTGTCGCACTGTGCATTTCTGTTCATGATCGGGAGTAATGAGACAGCACTACGGCAATTTAGTAAACGTAGTTTAGATGTTGCACAGGGCCAAAAGTATGGAGCATCCAGTGAGGATCGAACTCACCTAATCAGTAGTAATTGAGACGATTGCCATGTCGAAGTGCCCGAGTGAGACAGCACTATGGTCGGGTGCCGAGAATGTTTTTTTTAGTTTAAAGGATGAGGCAGCTGAAGCGACTTGGGAGTTACCTCTAGTTACTTGTGAACATTCTTAATCGAAGATCGTTTGAACGGACTAGATTACTCGACCCAAATGTATGAGGAAAAAATGAGCCCCACCACCAAAATTATGTGCTGCTTTTACCATGACCCGTTACCATATTGCATACGTTTGGCTGTGATAGATGTGCCTGGTATCAGACTGATCGGTATATGATCGGTATATTGGGCTTCGTATTCCAGCTTCAAATTGTTGGTATTTGGCATTCTCACTCAATAATAATAATAATAATAATAATAATAATAATAATAATAATATCGGAAAGAATTGTACAAGAATCTTGCAATCAATGAAGAGCAAAGGATCCGACTTGCAGAAATGAAAAAGTAAATCATAAAGAAATGTAAGAGCAGTAAACGAAACTGAATTAAATATACAAAATAAGTTTGAATGTTTTTTTAATCATTTCACCGAAAGCAAGGCAATAAAGCCACTAAGACACAATGAGTTATTGTGTGTGAGAGAATATGACAAAAAAACACTATTAAGAAGAGAGAACAATAAAAGAACAGGAATGAAGAAGACAGAAAATAATGATTGGCATTACATTTAAATTTTTGAAAATCAAAGTTAACTAGGAAACAAGAAGAGAGTTCCGCAAGTGAGACGTTCTACAGAAGAAACTGCTAGCATAGAACTTACGATTACATCTCGCCATTTCAACTGTAAAATGATGAGACCTAGCTGCCAATCTAGTACAACATTTAAGTTCATGCGGCCTAGGTACGAAAGAGGTAACCTCAGCAGAACAATTACAATGAAAATGTTTATAGAAAAGACCCAGGGAAGCTACAACGGTAGGAAAGTGACTGAAATAAATAAGAAACTCGAACAAGTGTTGAAAATAGAAAATTTCATGTATAAGATGCAGCTGTAGAAATCGCTACAAGGCCACAACAAGAAGGCTTGAAAATATATAAAATTAACAAATATTTTGATGTTAAAATTTGTTCAGCATCATAAATCAATCAAAAAACTATATTCAATAATTAAAGTAAATCAAAATTTGAAACAAAATCGACAACTAAATGATCAATATGAATTTAAAGAGGAAACACCAATAATGAAAACAAAGGCAACAAACGAAAAGTATAATTAAGATGTTAAACAAAATCAAATTGAAAGAAAAAAAAACATTACATGGTCGATAACCACTGCAAGCACATTAAACTGATCTCGACAAAAGTCTGCTCCATAATGGCTACAAAAACGGAAGGTTTTATCTTTGTAGCTGAAGATCAAAGCCTGCTAACTAACCGGGTCCATATTTAGATTCAAAGTATTGTTTCGGTGTACACGATTAGTAGATTATTGATCATTTGATATCTATAGCATAGTACGAAATGAATTTAAATGGTCAGATAGGGTATTAACTTTATTGGAAGATATGCTATCTTTATATCCAAAGATTCGCTAAAAATGAGCATACATGAGGAAAAATGTCCCAAACTTAAGTAAAAACAAAGTTATATCGTCAAAATCTTTACGTTATTATTAAGAGAAAAGACAAACTGATTTATTGATTATTAAATTAAATTTTTCATCCTTTTTAGAAGGTTCGAAATTTTGGTTAAAAACTTTGTTTTTCTTGCGCCAGGGGAGTGGATAAAGTTTACTGTAGGAAATTTTAGCGTCTTTTATGCGGTGTAAAACAGACTTGGAAATACTTGCAAATTCAAATAATTATCGGGATTTAATGAAACTTACTGGATAGTTAGAAATTATATAAAACAGACGCTTCAGTTATATTCTTTAAGCAAGTTTTTACAGATATGTTCCCTATAAAAAAATTTCCGGTTGTCAATCAAACTGTCAACAACTTAAATAAACACTTAAGTTCAAGAATGTATTTCTGTAATATTTTAAACTAAAAGTAATATTTGTTTGATTAATTAAACTTTAAGTCAACTAATATTTCTCAATAAATTTTCAGAAAAGTACATTTTATTTTTGAAAGATTTTTTAATAAAGAAAAATGGCTAAAATCAATAAATTTTAGAGTTTGTTTTTAAATTCCTTTCAATCAATGTATATTAGTTATGAAATATAGCAAAGTATTTTTCATATTGGAAATACTAAATTTATTTCTTTGAGAATAAAACTAAAATACAAACTTCAAGAAAGATTTTTCATTTTAAAAATTCATTTTAAATCTTAGGTATCACGTTTCTTTGGAGGTACCTAAAAGATACTCAATACAGAAAATGGTACCAGCAAAACCAATTGTAGATGATCGTGTTATATTATTTTAGGACTTCACTATACATATCAAACCTGATACTGTCGTAAAAGACTTCAAAGAACATCATGATGTATTATCAAAATGACTATCTCGGCTGATAACATCTCAGCAAAAAAATTTGAGAAACAATGAATATAAGAATATAGAAATAGAAATAACAAGAATATACATTATTTACAGTATTCGGACTATTATCTCTGTCGTCATATTTATTACAAGAATATAGTATTTAAACCCAAGCGCTCGGGATGATTAAGAAGAATGACCACACATACATACATTAAAAATAGAACGAAAAGAAAAAGAAAAAAATAGAAGGCGATACAAAAGAGTGAGAGTAGAAAAAATTTATCTTAAAAAATCAGCAGCAGTAGCAACAACAACAATAATAAGTGAATACAGTAAATAGGCCTTGAACAATATAAAAGCGAACATAAGTGTGTTGGGAAGTGAGTCACTCAGAAATGTGATTTAAGTTTGGCAATACAAACAAATGTTGTGGACATTTCAAAGTTCTAATATTCAGTTAAGTCATCCAAACCAAGATACAAAGTTAGATTTAGAGTAATGAAAGAAATAAAACTAATAATAATTATTATTATGGCTATCCTAATAATAAGATTGTGTAAATTGTTGGCTATCTGAGGAGACTTAATTTATTTTCAACCAAGACAAAAAAAACATTCTTGAGATCAATAATAATAATAATAATAATAATAATAATAATAATAATAATAATAATAAGGAGTTTCAAATGGGCGCAGAAATACAAGTAAAGCACAATACACCGTCTGAAGCTGCAAAATACTTAAAAAAGAAAGCAAAGACAAATGCAACCGACCAGATACAGAAACAATGGCAAGATAAACCACTTCATGGCCAATACTCTGCCCGTACCAAACAAGATGACGTAGACAAAACCCGTACCCATCAGTGGCTACGTAGTGCAGGGTTGAAAGCTGAAACTGTTTTATCCTTGCTGCACAGGACCAATGCTTGCTAACTAGGAATTATCAAGCACATATACTAAAATATTGTGTTAGCCCAAAATGCAGATTCCGTGATAAATATCCAGAAACAATTGATCATCTTGTATCAGCTTTCACGATATTGGCACCCACTGAGTATAAAACCCTGCATGACAGAGTAGGCCAGTATCTGCACTGGAAATATGCAAGGTCTACGGGAAGGAAACTGAAAGAAATTGGTATGAACACCACCCAGATCCGGTTACGGAGATAGGACCTGTTACAATTCTATGGGACTACACAATACACACTGACAGAACAATCAAAGCCAACCGCCCAGACATTGTTATTAAAGACCACAAACAAAAAAAAAGTGCCTCCTTATTGATATGGCAGTCCCTGCTGACTGCAATGTATCTTTGAAGATATTCAAAAAGCTGTCGAAAATACCATGACCTTGAAATAGAAATCTCAAAAATGTGGCATATGGGAACATCAACAATCCTTGTTGTAGGTGGAGCCCTAGGATTTGGTTGGAAAAGATTGCAGTAGACAAATTGAAGAGATTCCTGGGAGTCCATGCCTCAAGGAGATACAAAAAATTGTTCTGACAAGTACAGCCCACACTTTACGAAGACCTTTATTCATGATTTTTTTTTTTTTTTGTCAGTCGAAAGTGTCATGATGCCATTTCTAACCTTAGGTCCCTGGGTGGGACTCGGAAAGAAATGTGTAAACGCCAGAAATCAAAGGAAATAATAATAATAATAATAATAATAATAATAATAATAATAATAATAATAATAACGAAAATTGAAAATTAGGAAGAAAATCGTGGGAATGACATATATATTGACATGCACATGGCTACGTTGAGGAAACATAAGGTTTACGCTCTTAACACTAGAGAACAAGGTTATCAGAATCAATCTATATAAAAAAAACAATACTGTCAGAACCAATCTATGTACAAAAATGCAGACTGTGGATCTCAAGAGGGAACAATCAATCAAATAATAAAAGAATGTAGCAAATTGCATCAGAAAAAAAGACAAGATTAAGCATTACATAGGTGGGAAAGGTGATCCACTAAGAACTATATGCGACCAGATTTGATAACAGTCGACGGAAAAGAATGTTCAAAGGTCTGGTTTTATGGAACTGGGGAAAACGTGAAAGAAAGCTTAATTACTTTTAAGGATTATGAGAATTGAAATAAATGAGATGGGTTAATCTAATTAACTTGGAAATAACAGTAACTTAGTACAAGTGAGTATGGCCTTGTGTCCATATCCTATACTCTAACACTTTCGCCCCAGCCGCTCAACCTCCGACGTCTTACTCTCTGGGTTGAGGTGTCTAGTCGGTCCTAACCGAACTTAAGGAAGTGACCGTAGGTCCCCTGAGCATCCGTAGATCATTCGACCGGTCCACTGGTTTAATCCTGCTTCCTGCCCACGTTGTGTTTGGTTTGATCCAGAAAGCAGAAGTGATATTCATCCATTCACGGTCGACTGAAGATGTAGACACGACTCGGGAGTCTGCGCTAAGAAATTTAGAATGCAGCAAAAAAAAAAAAAAAAAAAAGAAAATTAATATCTGCAGAAAGCCGGACAACCAACTATTCAATGATTGAATTGTTAATGTCTTTTATATAGCAGAAAAGAATAGTATAGAAAAGAAACGGGTTACAGAAAAGAAAAGTAATTGATGTAAAAACGCATAAACTGGATCCTAGACAGACAGAGAGAGAGAGTGTTATGATTAACTTGTTAAATCGTCCCAGAACGATATACGACTCTTGCGATAGGGGAATAAGATTTCTGTGCTCGGCTTAGAGTTTATAGTGGCGTTCCTCCTTAGTCCTTAGCAGTAGTAACAGTAGTAGTAATATTCGTGGTAGCAGAAGCAGCGGTACTTATATCAACAGCAAATGTTAGCGGACGCTTCGTTCCAATCTCTGACGTCATTTCTTGAGTCTCCAACTCGACTTCTCCACTGTCTCTAGCCCAACTCTTACCCGGGCTAATTCTCTTCTGTCTCTTTCTTCCGTCTGCCTCTTCCGTCTTTCTCTTCCGTCTCTCTCTTCCGCCTGCCCCTTCCGTCTGCCTCTTCCGTCTCTCTCTCCCGTCTTTCTCTTCCGTCTCTCTCTTCCGCCTGCCTCTTCCGTCTCTCTCTTCCGTCTGCCTTTTCTTCAGCATAACTACGCGTTTATATAGAAAAATCCGGCTGATTACAATTGAACCTTGGCTCTACTACTTCGCACGTGATTGTCACGGGGTTTTGGCTGTTTCAACCAAAATCATGTAAATTCAAAAGTTCCTCCTTGCTTACTCAGCTCTATTCCAAGTTTTAATCAATAAAAATTATTTCGACCATTTCCATTGTCTACTAATGACCCAGTTCCAATGGGCACAGCTCCTGCCCTAGATCAGGTTTCACCATCAGTAAACAAAAATGCTCTGATCTAATTTTGCTGTTCAAATCCACTCCAATTTCACTAAAAATATACGTGTATGTGTGTGTTTCTCAGACTCTCTCTGTCACAATACACACTTAGCTCTAAAAATCACTACAAAAGACATATCCATCGGATTGCTGTGGTTTTTCGCGCAGAACATTTTCAGATGAAAGGGCCTCTGAAAAGAAAAACTTATCCAAAGCCAGTGGGCCGTGTTGCTTGTTTATAAAAAGAGATATTCGACGTTGATTTTATAGTTTTCAAGAAAGTCGGTTATCAAAAGTTACTCATTAGTACAAGAGGCGTGTGACTGAAAATGATGGTCAGATCGTATCAATATATTATTGGTGACAGAGCAGCGGGTTGGGTTCCCATATAAAAAATGCGAGTCGATTAAACTGAGAAGATCGCAAGAAGCCACCAAAGAGTAGAGACATTTGCAGGGATTGTTCAGTATTGAGAGGGAGAACAGGTTAAATAGACACCGGCAGATTTGAGGCGCGTGAATGGACAGACAAGGCCAGGTAGATGTAGTAAACCGAAGTTTCTTATACGTAAAGTCGGAACAGAGAATTTTGCTGTTCTATCATCATCATAATTGCGAACTAGCGATTAAAGATTCAAACCTCTGTGCATCGCTGTCAACCATTAAAACTGAAGAAAGGAAGACGTTAGTTTGTAACATCTATGTACACCAAAAACGAAATTAAACTGCATCTTATTAATCTTTTATTAAAGAGAATCAAACTTAAGAATCCATCAACTTTAGATTTGAGTGACATGTGGCTGGCTTAGCTTTGTGATGTTTTAACCCTGAATTCGTGATTTCTTCAGATTTTCTAAACACAATGTCGATAGAGATATCAAGGATGTCACCGAATCATTGGCCAGAATACGAAGCTGTTCGTCACCTATTTACACCTATCGCATTAAGTCTGGTGTCATCCTGGGCTTTGATGGTCGTTAGCAGGATATCAAAGCAGGTCTAAGAAAGGGTTGGCAACTCCAGCCTTCGGGCCATATCAGACCCGCGAAGGATTTTGTCCAGCCCGCCAAATTATCCATAGTAAGGAATTTGCATTTTGTTGTTTGTTAGTTGTTATCCTGTTGTTCCTGTAGTCAAATAAAGTACCCAGTTTAAATAATATAACATTAACTTAGTTGTTTTTTTTCTTTTAATCTCCAGACTAAGGCAGTCTTTTGGACGGAGCGGTCTGAGATAGAGACAATTTATTATAGTACATTTGATATCATGGCCCACCTCCGAGACACTACATAGCCGTCTGGCCCGCTCTCTTCAAAAGGTTGCTGAACCTTGGTGCAGGAAATCCTCCTCAGCCATAGTGATATATCTGGAGCCAGTGATAAATATGATATTGATTTCCAGCTCCTATTCCCGACCGCCTAGTCATAGGATTGCATTTGATTGCTGTGATAGTGATTGTCCCAGTTGTGATGTTTTAGGGACTAGATAATAATAATAATAATAATAATAATAATAATAATAATAATAATAATAATTAGTAATTAGACATAGGTTAAGCAGGATGGCGTCCGAAGCTGTGAGCATGGGCGCAGAATTGCGCAAGGAAGAGATCCGTCGTTACATTCGTGAAGTCAAAACCCCGGAGGGGCATATTCTTCGGGCCACTGACATGTGCGAGGCGTTTCGGTGGCATTTCGAGAGCGGGTTTACCAAGAAGCCTGGTCTCCGGGACGATGAGTTTCGTAGCTATTTAGCTGACTTTCCTCGGATTTCACCGACTGAAGCGGTTAGCTGCGATGGAGAGATCACGGTCTGCGAAGTCTACGTAGCATTGAAGAAGGTCAGCAGAGGCAAGTCGCACGGTCTGAATGGTTTGCCCTATGAATTGTACTTGAGGTTGTCGCACATCATTGTCCCGATTTTGACTGTTGTGTTCAACAATTGGTTCTGGCAGGGGTCCGTCCCCGATCGGTTTACCAGGGGTGTGATCACAATGTTGAAAAAGGACAAGGGTGTTGGGGGTCAATTAGATGACTATAGACCCATAACTCTGCTAAACACCGAGTTAAAGATTTTGGACAAGATCCTACAGGAGCGTTTGCTGTCAGTTGCCGAGTCTCTGTTGGGCCCTGAGCAGATTTGCGCTGTGAGGGGCCGAACAATTCAGAGCAACCTGTATCTGATCCGCCCGATCATAGAGGGTGTAAAAGACAACAAGCATGCCGCGCTGGTCAATTTAGATCAGTCCAAGTCATTTGATAGAGTGGACCATCGCTACCTTGCTCCTGTCCTGCAGGCCGCCGGATTCGAACTCGACTTCTGCCGCTGAATTAGCCTGCTGTATCGCTCCCCCAATGCTTTGGTGCAGGTTAGGTGCCTGGAAGGGGTTCGATCTTTCGGGGCCCTTTGATTGGATGGACGGTCCTGTCCGCATTCTTGGAGTGTTGTTTGGACCCGACCTCCAGCTGGAAAAAAAACTGGTCAGAGGTACAGGCAAAGGTCGACGCGGCCGTTGAGACTTGGCGCCGACGGTGGTTGTCCGTGAAGGAGAGGGCAGAGGCGTGTGCCACTTACGTCTTTCCTCTTGTTCTTTATCGCTTGGCCGTACTTCCTCTCTGTAAAGATCATAAGAAGCATCTTGAGCACTTGCTATCCTTCATTTTGTGGAGGGGACGCAAGCATCAGGTCGACAGAAATGTTTGTGCACAACGTCCGTGTCATGAGGGACTGGGAATCCCACACTTGGCGAGTCACAAGCTCGCTTTGAGGTTGGCTTTCCTACGCCGCACGTTGACAAGAGATTCGATTATGGCGGGGATTGTAAGTGACGCCTTCCCTTGCCTTACCATCAATCACCCTTTCTCGTGGTTGGGCGCTGTCGTAAGCCGCGGGTTCTATCGAGTTTCCTCCGAGAATGTCGATACGCCTTAAAGGTCATTCCTCGGTCTAGTGACCTTTCTCAACCTAGGAGGGTTTTCTATCGTTATCTAGTGGAGGAAGCTGCGAATGATCCTCTACGTGAGCTGCTCGACTTGTCGGAGGAGGAGTTTCGCTCCTTCTGGACTTGGGCGCCAGCGGCGGGTTACCTCAGTAACTCTGAGTTTTCGCTTACCTGGCGACTGGCTCGGAATAGGCTGCCTCTCAATGACATGGCCTTCATATGGAGCTTGGCGGATTTGCCAGACTGTGAACGATGTGACCATGGCCTGGAAGAAACGGCTTCGCACGCCTTCTACCATTGTCCTCGGGTCCGCCCCTTATGGGACCATGTCGGCGAGCTGACGGCTCGTATCGCTCCCGAAAAGATCGTGCTCATTGATCGTGCATACACGTGTGACAATGTGTCGCCCCTTGTATTCTGGGGTGAAACGGATGGTATTTCTAACGCTGCTGGCCACGGCCCAAATGATGATTTGGACGACGCGACTGAAGGAAGTCTTGCGAAGCGACCATCTTTCTCATCAGGATCTGATCCGATTCTTTGAGCATCAGCTGAAGATGAAGATTAGAACTGTTAGAAAACGCTTAAGATAGTTAGTGAAGACCAGCCTCAACCCATTTCCCCTTTTCGGCCTTGTGCCATAATTGTATTAATTTACAATAAATCTCAATAATAATAATAATAATAATAATAATAATAATAATAATAATAATAAATAGAATAGATTATTGGAGATCTGGGGAAATTTATTGAAACGTGATATCTAACAGTGTCATCCGGATAGTCCTGGGATTAAGAAAAATACAAATAATAATAATAATAATAATAATAATAATAACAGTAAAATAAAGCGATACAAGCAAAGAGGCTCTGACACAATCGTGTCCGTGCGATTAATGGATTGATATATCGAATTGATCATTGCGCCAGTCAACAAGAACCACGATTCTTCGTGAGAAACAAAACACAAAACTGGGATCCAAAGTCGAAAAAGTTCTTTACACGAGAGAAACAATATACCGAGAACACTTCTCGCAGTAGCTCTCTATCTCAGACTTTATTATTCAGGTTAATACATGTACAATAAAATAATGATTAACCAAGATATGTTGATAAAATGTTTATATGAGTAATATATATATTTCAGCTGATAGAATCTCTCCTTATTAAAACATACTGATAAGAACCTTTTTCGGTTTAAGATATTATTTTGCAAACAATCTAATTTAATATTAAAATATTCATTTTTTCAGCTATAATCCATAAACTGCTGTTTTGTTTATTTAACTACTTTTTCTAACCATAATCCTCTTTCAACGTCGTTACCTTTCAAAACACAAGTATAGAGAAAAGAGCTACCGTAAATTTTCTGTTTGTACAAGGTGTAAATGCTGCAAACATTCGCATAGGATTAGAGAATGATTATGAGTTTTGACTTCACCACTAGAGTAGGCTACACATAGCCAGCCAGAAAGCATCACAATCTGTAGGGAAAGAGATGGGCACTATGTTTTGGAACCGGAAGGGAGTCATCCTGTTAGAGATTTTGTTCAATTGCACCACTACTAATTCTGATTCCTACGTTGGTAATGTGTCAAAAGTTAAATGAAAGATTCCTTGAGCTTAGCCACATTTGAAAGTGGGTGATGTGTTTTTGCAACATGACAATGTAAAGCCTCACAGCTTAAAGTAATCACAGCTCATGGACGGGAAGGCTTGCTTCATTCGCCCTACACTCTTGGCATGACACGCCCAAACTTTTACCTGTTTAGGCCCATGAATAAAGTACACAGATTACAGTGGGCCTTTAGTTATGATGAGCAAGTCGTACATGACTAAACAACCAATAAGTTGCGAGAGTGCAGACTTTAATTTAAAATACTGTGACTGAGAAAACTATTTTGAGGACAAGATTTCCACACCCGCGATTTTTGTATACATTTAGCTATGCTTTGTGTGCCTCTACTATTAAATTAGGTCACCAATGTCGTAGTTCTCACCCGTGCCCAATTACTCAGCCTATACGCGCTTCTCCTACGGGTCCGCTGTCTTGGACATGTACGCCGTATACCGGATGGGAGAATTCCGAAGGTCCTTCTGTGCGGGGAACCCAACACGCTGGACCGTCACCAATAATATATTAAAACGATCTTACCATCAATTTGCCATCCAAGGCTGTAGAACCCGGTCTGTCCTGCTATTTACCAATAGCTGGAGGTTGAGGAAGAGGATTCATTAGCACGTAAATGAAACGTTTTTTGTTGTCTAGAGAGGTTAGAAGCTATTAAATTAATTTGTTGTCTTTGAAATATTTCTGGCAAGATGAGAAATAATCAGCTAAGCAGAATGTTAAGGAGCATTGCCTTAAATAAATAGACATTTTATTTTAAACTAGTGATTCCCAAACTTTTTCTAGTTGGCATCACTTTAGATCCCAAATCATATCCATCGCACCCTATATGAAGACACTTTTTATCTTGTTATTAGGTATACTGCGATTTCAAAGTAACAACTAATTTAACACTACGTATAAACCCATTACACAAAAAGGGGGAACAGTTAATCATGTAAACCAATTTATTTAGCTGGTTTAGTAACAGGAAAAGTAAATTTACAATTTTAATGGAATGTGCCTACTTAAAGCAGGGATATGAATTTCTCAACATCAGACTGGAAGGCACTGAGAAGAAGTCTGAAATCCACGCGTTCAGTAAATTCCAGGAAGAGAGAGAAGAGATGCAGGCCCCTGACAATTGTGGCCAGAGAGCTTGGACAGGTTATATATTGAGTTACAGCCTATTTATCTTTGTCTGCCAACCGGACGCTAGTTGGAAACTTTCCTGGTCACTCATACTTCCAGTATTCTTGCACTTTATTACTTCCGGGTACCACAAACTCTTTCTTCTTTCTTGGCCTTTATTACTTCCGGCATTCTTGGCCTTTATTGCTTACAATAACACTGAACTTCCGGCTACGTATTGGTCCCTACTTCCGGCATTTCTATCTCAACCTAACTCACCTGGTTGATCGGCGTTAATGGACCTGCTTACAACAGTCCTGAACTTCCGGCTACGCATTGATCCCTACTTCCGGCCTTACCTGTCAATCTAACACACCTGGTTTAGGAAGTTGTTGCATGCATATCGTCGAGATTTCAAGCAACCTATTTCCGTACACTTCGGTTAAATACTACTGAAGGTTCATCATTGGACTTAGCCAGCAACTATTCAACGCTTTCACCGAATATTTAAACTGAAATTTCGAGCTGTGCTTTGTTATGCCGACTTAACTTACCTGGACTTTACTTTTAACATTTAGTTACACTATATTATCTAGGTTCTTCTAACCAGACAGTATCTTTTCATTTACTTAATTCTTCCCCTATTACTTGATTCATTGTTTGTCATATTACTTTAATCGAAACACTACTTTTACTTTTATATATGATTTAAATAAATTTTGTATTAATTTTAGTTTGTTGTTTTATTGTCCACTTGCTGACATGTCAGATTCATTTATTAAATTTATTTATTAAATGTTGATAGGCCTCCTGTGACCATCTTTATTTGGGCATACAGGCCAAATATGGTGCCCCCTCCATGAGGTCCACTACAAATATTCCAAACCCTGAATTTTTATCATGGATTAAGGCTAGAATTTTTATATATTATTATTAATAATAATAATAATTATAATAATGCAACTAAAGAAATTTAACGTATTTTTAGGCCAGTAGAACCTCTGACGAGCGTCTTAATGCGAAACTCTGGAGTCGGTCTGTCAGATTACAAGATGCTAAACAAGACTCAAATTTGCATAAAATCCCACATTACCAAATATGTTACGGTAATTTTTTAATAAAGCGTTTTTAGTAAGCATCCAATAAAGGTGTGAAATCCTGATAGAATCGTCAATTGGAAAAAGAGTAGCAATTCCATCGAGCAAGATATATACAAAGAAGTGATCTCATTCATCGGTGAAGCTATCGGAAGCACCAAGTGCAAGATGAGAGGATAAATGACCTGAAGAGATATAAATCAGTGAATATACGCGGTCGCCTCACCCCCCACGGACACAATACATAACAAAAAAGGTGAAAGGTACATTGAAGGAGCTACATGGATTATGCAACAAGACGAATACAAGAATATAGAGAACCAAAAGTATTTGGACATCAATACCACCGAGTCTAGAAACGCTATCAACCAGAGCAAAGCACCCAACAAAGAAATTCCAACTTCTTGGTCAAGATCTTACGCAGTATTCACGAAGAACTCCCGTGATTTCATGAAGAGTCAAGAATGATTTCCCAATGGCTCGCGTACTTACTCCTTAAAACAAAAGAAACAAAAAGTTGAAGAACTACAAGCCCATTATTATTTGTCTACTAAATTATATAAGATTATCCTCTTTATCATCACCACATAAACCTGTGGCTATCTTGACAGAAAGAAATAAAATGAAAAAAGATCAACAATCAATAAATTGTTATCGTCAGAAAGAACGCAAGGATTAGTAAGGATTAGTTACTCACGAATGCAGCCATATCGTAAGAAATCAAATCAAAGAACTTGTCAACGTCATGGATAAACTAAAGAAATACATGTGATGGTTACTTAGTTTGGCTGATTTTATTTAGCGGCATATCAACATCTCTATGGGTTATTTAATGCCAAAATCTAAATATTTTGTACACAATTTTATGACTTCAACCAAATACATTTTGAACGCAATTGTATGCCTTCACCTACAGATAAAACGTATTGTTGGTCATTTTGCTATAAAATGTATTATTGGTAATTCTACTATAAAATACATTGCTGCTCATTTTACCATAAAATGTATTATTGATAATTTTTTCTATAAATATGTATTGTTGGTAATTTTTATATAAAAATGTATTGCAGAATTTTTACTATAAAAATGTACTTTTTTTTATATTTTCATAGTATTTTGTATCAAGTGCTACCACCCCGGCTCAGGGTGAACCTGAGAACAACAGCAATTAAGAGGTGGCTTCACGCTCCTCAAAACCTCCAATATTCCAATTAGAAGCCTTACTGCTGGATGTAGTTTATCGTCATGCGCAGGACTAACATTTAATGGAGTGTCGCACCTGTGAATAAAGAAAAAACCGCAAGACTTACAAAGCCTGGTCATCAACTATCTAATTCACCACGGAGAACTCGAATGCGAAAAAAAAGATCACCATGTAGACGAATCGTTAACACAATGAACGAAAAACATCTGAAACGGTATCATCTAACGAGATTCACTATCACCAGTGCTATTCGGTAATTTGCTGAACAATAGCAGCCACGGGTATATAGCTCAAAATGTCAAACTGAATCATCGGTTCTATATTGATGACGACAATACTTTTACGAAGGATGGCCACCAACAGAAGGATCTACGTAACATCTCCAAGAACTTTAGAAATAAGATCAAGATGGAATTCGGAATTGACAAATGAATCAAACCTTACTTCAAAAAAGAAAAAAAAAACGGAATAAGATTCCCGACTTATAGACATCAATGTTAAGCTCAAGTGAATTAAAAAATATGGTGCATATAATTACAAAATTAAATGAAGGAAACAGAATATAAAACTCAGTTATGAAAAATGATCCAGAGAGAAGTACATCTAGAAAAGGCGTATGTTAATGAAAAGGGGACGCAGGGCAGTCAACAGAATTAAAGCTCCCATCATTCCTTATATGATGCAGCTTCAACTGGAAATTGAACACCAGAGACACCAAAACGAGAATTCAGATGTTGACTGTGTGTATCTTCCAAGGCTTTCACACTTGGTAGCTAGAGCAACCTTGAAGACTACGACTATTGCACTAAACGCTGAAAAAGCAGATTTCACACTCCTCAAATCAGTCAAAGTAGCATAACCACTCAATTAAGAAAAAGCACTTTTACAAGAATGAATTTGAGGATCTGGAAACGCATAATCGAAAAATGACAACCAGCATCAACTGCAGAAAGTTTTGGAGTACAAGGAAATGAACAAAAGATATCTCAAAATATGAATGGTGAAGCTGTGGGTAAGACTGGAAGCAGAGGTTGTACAATAACAATATCTAGCAAGCAAATCGTATTACCAATGCACGATGAAAAATATGCACATACAATGCAAATTCTGTAGAAGGAACGAGAAAAATGTTGACCAAATTTCCAAGGACTGGCAAAGTCTGAGGACATTCACATGCACAAGTCAGAAGCATACCTGCACAAAAATATTTACAGGATACACAAACTGCTATGAACAACAACTGAACACAGTCACCAAGATAAACGATGTCACCATCTTTTCGTACATACCCATCCACATTGACAAAGAGACAAAAAAGAAAGATATTATCAGGAAAAGAAAAAGGATACAAGCTCATCAACATAGCATCTGAAGAAAGCCTCAACGAATATATTACTGAAAAACTGTCACAATATTATCAGGATGTGGCGTATAAAAACGGAAGTAATTCCAGTGGTCATAGGAGCTCTAGGACTCATAGAAAAAAGAAATACATTTTTCACCAAACATCTCCCATGCACCATTTACACCTATACTGTTCGCTATATTGACAACAACTTACATACGACGGAAAATACTGTCAGTCAAGTGAGACCGCCTGAAAGAGCACCAACGGAAATGCTAAACAGAAAGCTTAAAGGGTATAATAATAATAATAATAATAATAATAATAATAATAATAATAATAATGATCGTCTATATGTGTCTAGATCCGAAGGAGACAGAGAATTATTTCAACTAGAACTGTCTTACAAAAATACCACAATCGATCTTCAGTGATACCTGGAAACTATAGAAGATTGGATAATGATCCGTGTCAAAGAACACGAAATAAATAACAAACTTTATTCAATAATAAAGGAAACCAACACATTCAAAATGGAATTTGAAGTAGGTGAAGAAGTGCAAATAAACCATAATAACACCTACTGCAGCGGCAAAGAACCTAAAGAAGAACGCAAAAGCAAATGCAATTTACCAAATGCAGAAACGATGGCAAGACAAGCCTTTTAATGGTCAATACTCTGCCCGTACCAGACAAGCAGATGTAGACAAACTCCGCATACTTCAGTGGTTAAGTTGTGCACGGTTAAAAGCTGAAACCGAAGGTTTTATTCTTGCGGCACAGGACCACTTCTTGCTAACTACTTGATACAGAAATATTGTGTTAGCCCCAAATTCATATTCTGTGTTAAATAAATATCCAGATACAATTGACCATCTTGTATCAGTTTGCACGGTATTTGCACCCACTGAATATAAAACCCGGTATGATGGAGTGAGCCAATTAAAAAATATACAACTTTTACGAAAAGGAAATTGCAAGAAATTGGTATGAACACCACCCAGGCCCTGTTACAGGCATAAGGCTTGTAACAATTTTATGGGACTTTACAATACATACAGACTGAATAATCAACGGTAATCGCCCAGACAAAAATGGAATTCGGGGAATGTGCCTTAATGATAAACTGCTGAACTGATTCTCTTTCTTGCTTATAAGTGACAAATGGACAAATGAAGGAACCGAATATTCCAAGGACAGTCATTTCAAGAGGAAAATAAAATGGAAATACTGATCATATGAAAAGGACATTGTTGTAAAGTGAATATTTCAAGAGTGGAACTGAAATGAGATTAATGGTAGTACAGAACAATTCTATAAAAAAAACTATATATTAAAGATGAAAAGGACACAGCAAAATAGTAAATGAAAACTACGAAGTTGTCACTAAGTGGATACACCTATTTCCTCAGGATTACAACAAACATAGAGCATAATTGCATTGGGAGGGGGGCGGGCATGATACATTTGGAATTCTTAAAAGGACTAAACTTTGACGTTGCAATGGTAAATACGCAAAGCAGAATCCTAGAGAATATAAGGCATATAATTCTCAGAAACGATAGAATTCATGCTGATTATCCAATCGAAAGCGGAAAATCATGATATCGTAATCAAAATGAGTAAATATCACTATTTCAGCAAAATACAAAAGAAAACTGAAAGAAAGTGAAAAGCTGAAAAAATATCTCGACATTTCAAGAGAATAGAAAATATTATAAAATAAAAAAAAGTATCTTTTCAATGAAATCGATATCCTGTAAAGGTTTTTGTCACGTTGTCTGCCAAAATACGACACATCAAAAGCAGAACGGTAAACGCGACAGAAAAGTCATCGACAGATCAAGCAACTGTCGGCCGAGATAAGAGGTTTTGTTTATCCAAATTATCTATGTCAATATTTTCCTTAATTTTCCTATCTTGTAAAGCGAAACAAGAAAATTTTGAAGGTCGCTGACGTCATAGTTGCTTAATGACGTAAGGAAGGTTTCTTTTGTTTTTACATTTATTTCCCTTTGCATCTACTTATGGAATTAACAAGAAAAAAACATTGCAATATCACAATTATGCTATGTCTGTCTCAGTAATGAAATTAATGATGACAAGGTCGGCTTTGAAAGAATAGACAATAAAGAAATACACTTAGTATAACCTTGACATCACAGTGAGTGCTACCAAAAGTAGACAATTGATTATGCCATTTCTTTTTCTTTGCTTTTTTTCAATCTATCAGTTTCATCAGGTATCGAACGCTGTACGCGTTATACTGAAAGTTTGTCAGTTAGAATATTTAATATCCCGTATAAGTGTACTTTCCAGCGATATAGCTTTATATTCAAACCTTGATATAAGTAGCATCTGCTTACGTCACAAGAAAAAGACATATTTCCAGATAAAGCACATCTATATTTTGTGAATGTAATTATCGCCTTTGTTCGTTCTATTTTCGATCATATCATTTATACATAAAAGTTTCTCATTGATAATCTTTTAAGGCAAACATATTCTTCTGAAGATGAATTCAGATACAGATTCCAGTAAAGAAAGACAGAAATCTTATCAAGGCTTCAGAAATTGTTTGTAAGAAATGTTCGGTACCAAAAGAATTGAAACTAAGTATTAATTGAAAGACTCGAATGCTTATCCAAAAGTCATTATAATAGTCTAGTTAGTTTACAGGAACGGTGACCGCCACCATTAGCTTTGAAATAGATACCCCACTCTACCTTGGCATAACCTTTCCGAAGGTGACGAATCTGTAGATAAGAATTAACTGTCTGATCACCTAACCAAGATGGCCGGCCCAGCCGTTTCTATAGAAATTAATGTTGCAATGGACCATACTTATAAACACGCGCAAACCACAAGATAGCTTATTCCTAATTTTTCGCTTCAGGATGAAACGGGACGCAACACCTTGATTCAACTTAATTTTAATAATTATATTGATGGTTTCGGCTCTCGTTTTTGAAACATGAGAACTCTTATGTAGCGAAGGAATCATATTTTTTTTTAAATATTATAATAAAAGCTCTACTTCTGTATGGAGCACTGTCTTCTTAAAAATAACAACAAAAATACTAAGGAACTCCGGATTATTTACCTGACACGTTCCTTCCTATTTTTCTGCATACTTGCGCGCTCGCGCAGACACATACACACACACACACACATATATATATATATTAGTTTGGTGCAAAAATAATGTCGTTTTCTCTCATATGTGAGAAAAGGACATTATTTTTGCACCAACCTAATATATATATTAGTAATGGGACGATACCAATATTTTTACCGATTCCGATACTGTTCTAAATTTCCGATAAGATTACCGATTTTGATACCTACAATGATTAAAGATTCATTATTTTCAGGCCCTACAGTTGGTTGTGGAAACTTAATGAACAAAGTTCATTTATTAATAAAATATCTAATAGAAAAATGAATCGGTTAAAATTAAAATTTCTAGCTTTCTAATGTGTATAATTGTAAAGATTCAACTAATAATTGTTTGCTATTAATTGTAAAATAAAAAAGGGTCTATCTTTTGTCCACCTTTTAAGATTTAACAAGCAAAGAGCACTCTTGTGGCACGGGTGAATCACCCCTGAAATAATAATAATGATAATAAAGGAGGATATGCTGTAAAACAGAAAACACCAAGTGAAAGAAAGGCGTTTTCAAACAACCAAGATGTTAATATGCTGTAAAAACTCTGAAATGTAAATGTTACAGAAAGTTAATTTAGAACACGAAATACAATATTTTTTTAAGTGTACAAAGGATATGAGCTTACTAATAGAAAATTACTGGAACAATAATAATTTTGAGCTTAAAAAAAGGAAATGTATTTTGACACTATAAGAATTGAAGTTATAATTAAGGATGTTTTGGTCTAGAATTTATTTTTAAAACAAGAATCTCTGTAGTTTACAAAGAGTAGCAGAATAATTAATAGCGAGATGATAAATAATAGCGTCTTGTGAACCTTGGAAACCAATCGATGAAAAAGTAAATTGTTTATTCCCGGTTGTGAGTGAAGTTGTACTTTGGTAGTATGTCAGTATGTTCGCACTAGAAAAACAGATACGTCACCTGTCTGGGACAAGGAGGCCGGTTCTCTTAATAAAGAGGCGAGCCAACCGAATCGAACTGAGTGGGGAGACAGCAGAGATTGAAAAGGAAGCGTCCGCAGTGTGTTCCTGGAGCTGAGGGCGAAGAAGCAACATACCGCCGCTAACATCTAAGTACCTCTACTCCTGATACTACTAATACTACTACTACGATTACTATTACTGAGAACGGGAACTTCGAAGATTGTAGTAGTTGTGCTAAGAACAGACAGAAAAGGATTAAAACGCAGCCACATCTCTCCTTTACAGAAATTATTCGAGTTATTTGTGTTTGTTTGATTATTGAAACATTCAACCTTGTGCAATAAGAATTATCATTTTTTGTGTTTGCTTTTATAGATATAAAAAAAAACTCTTGTCCTTTCAAAATCGAATCAATTGGTTACATTTATTTTTCTATTAACCCAATTCTCAACCGACGAACTTGCAGATGGACCAACGGAGAGTTTCCGGATTTCTATGATCTGATGACCACTCTCCAGAATTAAAACAATCAAAACGTGTCTGGAGGGTGGCTTCAAATTGACATTGGGAACCGGAGACTTGTGTCTAACCTGTAATACTGGACCATACCGGACCAACGACCGGTCTTGTGGGGTGCGTGGGTCCAGTGGGGTGTGGATACGGTGTTACGCTCTAAATAATATGCGATCTCCTTAAAATTTTATATGTGGCATTTTTCAATGAATGGAACAAATTTAGGGGTGACAATTCAATTCCAGCATGTATTTAAAAAAGAGATACCCTAATATATATATATATATATATATATATATATATATATATATATAATAAGTGACGTACCCTGTAATTCCCGGGATAGCGGACGTTATCCCCCGTTCTTGTTCGCATATCCTTTGTTTGTTATCCGAGAGTAACAATTCAAAGTAAATATGCTTGAAAAGGGTTTTTGTGCGTTCACAAAGAATATCGCCCTTAGGGGGGGGGGGCTACAAATAGACCAACAATAAACCTGCAAATAGATTTATATATAGATTTACAAATAGAATAACATAGATTAACAAAAGATTTACAACACTGACAAATAGTACAGTTAAATCATAAACACCCTGATAATTGGGCGTTTCTCATCAAGTTTGCAGCGCATTTGATAAACAACATTTTTGATCTTTCACTGTGGGGTATAAATAAACAAATCATTGGGATTGCCGACTCTTGAACATCTCACATAAAGTTGGCTATGGGAGAAAACCGGTTCAACAAATTTAAGGTCTACCACATCCAAGGACTGTCCGCGGGCTTTGTTAATGCTGATTGCAAAACTCAGCTGCAGCCGCTTGATCTGGAAAGGCATATCCAAGGGAGTAAGTGGAATTTTAGGAATAAATACAGCCTCAGCGCTTGCTTTACCAGTCAGCATTGTCGTCTCCAAGACTGTTGGCATCATCTTAATTGTAAGTTGTGTGCCATTGCAAAGGTTTCTTAGCACCATCACTGATGCTCCAATCCTGAGGTGCAAATTGTGGAGTTGGGGGCATCCTGGTGTTAGGCTATTCAAAAATTTAACTAGAAAATTCGCAGCTTCATCCACGCTCACCTGGAAACTGTTCAAATCATAAACTGCCACATTCTTTGGAGCTAAAATGGCACGGGTACTCAGCCAGTTATGGTCTGTAAATTGATTCATCAGATTAGGAAATACTCTAGTCATTAGTTCCTTTAAATCAGATACTATATGTCCAAAAGGCAAACTGACCCACCAACCAAAGTGCCATGACCAACATCCAATTGTTGTTTAGAAAAAATACTTGCTTCCTCATCACCACTGAGCTGCACTCATGTCGGTTGTGAGTCTCGGCTTTTTCACATTGCTCCACAGGTAGGAAGATATCATATTGGCGTTTACCTCGTCAGAACTTGTCTCTTTTGGAATCCCTGGAAGTGTTTGTCTAAAGTCTCCCGCAAGCAAGACTGTTGCACCTCCCATGAGCCATATGGTCTATCTAAGATACTGAAGTCCCATGTCAAGAGCCTCATTCCAAATGATCAATTTTCAATCACCAAGGAGTTTGCCTTTTATAAAACGACGACTGATGCTTCAGGTTGCTTTCTCTTTCTTGGACAGATCAAAAGGGAGTTTGAAACACGAATGAGCTATGCGGCCACCACTTAGCAGGGTTGTAGCTATTCCTCTTGACGCCTCTGCTACAGCAATATGTTTCATTTGACGCGGTTTAGCTAGATGCAAGTTGATGATAAATGTTTTGCCAGTTCCACGTGGGGCATTGAGGAAGAATAGATCTCCTCTTTCCCTTTCAATGCTCGAAATAATCGTGTTATAAACACCCAGTTAGTCTTCAATCAGTTTCTGTTCGCTATCACCTATATACGCCGTCATTTCCTCAATGTCACAACTGATCTCCCGCACGTACTCAATTGCGGGATTGTTTGCTGCTTGCTCAAGTTAAGGTAGGCCAAATGTGGCAATTCCTTGGCCCCCATCTATTATATGCCCAGGTGTAGTAGTTTTATTAGTTTTATTTTTAAAATATTAAAACAAATCATGTTAAGAATGGAAAAAAAAACTATAGCTAAACCATGCCAGATAAAAATGGGATACTCCTTTTTAACTTTTTTATACGCTTCAATTTGAATTTCGTTTGGCTCCGAAGAGGAATAAATGAGAAAAAAAGTTCAATATATTTTAAACGTCATAATAATTTAACACAGAAAAGTTAAATTATGTTAAAGAAAAATATTAGTAAAACAAAATTAAATACAATTTTTGATGGAAATTAGTTTTTTCAATATAAACATTTGTGTGAAAAGCTGTTTTTCCGGAAATTTCAAGTGAAAGTTTGTTTTTTTGAGAAAATAAAGATGAAAATCCGTTTCGAAAGCTATAAAATACATAAATTTCGTAAAAACAAAAAAGATAAAAAAAGAATGTTTACTATTTTAACTGCCTCGTCACGAGGATAATTTGAGACACAATGTGAAGAAATCAAATGTGACAGTAGCGAGAATTCCATGCAATCATTTTTTTACTTTCTAATAAATTAAAAAAATATATAATAAAAATTGTCTTATAAGAGAGCCTAACAAAACAATAACGTGAGTTCATTTTGTGTTTATATTGCAGAATTGTAATTACAATTATTAAATTAATAATTTATGATATTAAATGGGTGAATTAACAATGTTTAAACAGAAATTAAAATTAAGAAAACATATACATTTTGAACTAAAATAGACTTTAAACTAGAGAACTTTATGAAAAGTTCGAGAACTGAGTAGAAACTTGTACATTACATTTATTTATTTATTTATTTTTACAATTAAAAGAAAATTAGATCAATACTTAACGTAGGTGTTGTTATGATCTATAGATTTTAGTTTTCTGTTTAAAATCAATAAATATTTATATATTTTTTTTATTATTCGTACCAGAAATGGGAAATTAAGTTTTAAACAAACAAAAAATCCAAAGAATCGTTTTTGGAATCGAAAATTAGGTTAAAATTCTACGATTCAATGCCGATTCCGATTCCGCAAAAAGTTCTGATATTTCCAATTCCCGATTCCGATTAATCGTCTCATCACTAATACATACATACACACACACACACACAAATATATATATATATATATATATATATATATATATATATATATATATATATATATATATATATATATATATATATAAACTTATTTATATATATATATAAACTTATATATATATAAATTCATATATATATAAAAACGTATATATATATATATAAACTTATATATATAAAAACGTATATATATATATAAACGTATATATATAAATATATATATATATATACATATATATATACTTATATAAACTTATATATATATATATATATATATATATATATATATATATATATATATATATATATATATGAGCTTAACAGCCGTACATACATTCATGGTTAAAGACCAAAAATATATATTTTTAACAAGAAAGAACAAAGATTTCAGTAATATAAAAATAAAGCAGTATCCACTTCAGTGCATGAAATTTATTAAAAGCAATTTGTTTTCTATTTGATGAATGTCAATATAAACTAGTATTTTATATGCACAACTTAGTAACTGCTTCAACGCAACAAAGGTATGATAGCTGTGAGACGGACAATATTCTTCTGCCATTCTAGGGATCAAGATGTCATTGATAGTATTCACAAAAGCCTTGGCTGCTTCTTTGTCTGCAATCTTATTTTTCATGTAATCCCACTGATTTTCTATTGGTTTGAGGTCAAGGTTGTCACCAGGGCTTTCCAACGTAGTGAGCGTAACCTTCTTATGATATTCTTGCACTCTCTATGCTTTGTGACAGGGGCCATCGTCATGGATAAATATGCTGCAATCATGTGCATAGGAATTTCTAGTTTATCCTGTAATACTTCTAGATGCTTTTTATCATTTATGGTTGTTCCAGAAAATATAATGAAGCTGTTCTAAACTCTGAAATTGCACCTCAAATAGTCTATTTGCGAGACTGTTTCATAGTTTACATATTATATTTTTCATATTTCTTTACAAGAGCCCTTCTGACATTATACTGTTGTGCAAATAATTGCTACAGTCATCATAACGTTTTCCCAATGTTCGTGCATTTTGGTGAATGCCGGGTGCATCTTTTTTCATTTACACCGCCAATCTTGGTTGTTGGTCAGTGTTGAAGGATATTGGTATTCATTGACTAATCTGCTGAAAACAACACTACAACTCGCATCTGTACTCCTGAAGCAGAGCAGCTCGCATTCTTTTTGCATGAACTTGTTGGAGATTGCGAAATGATAGTGTTGATGATATGATCATCTCTAGGGGTTGTTTTAGGGATATCCACTTTTCTTTCGCTCGTAATAAGAGACATCAGCTTCGTACATGAAGAACTGCAATCATGCAACAATGCATTTGAATTGAAATGTCACTCTCTAAGTAGAATTCTCCATGTGATTTTATTACTTGGAGTCTTTGAATGACAGAAATTGACGATTCTTTGTCCATTTTTAACGTATAATATCTTACTGAAAACTATTCTTTAGAACAACTTCACAGCTTTCAAACTAACCAAATCTCCGTGTTACGCTGTTTCAAACTTGAGCATAATGTTACATTGCTTATAAATGTAAGTTGTTTATATTAACTTAAAGTGGATGATACAATATCAGAGAAACATTAATTTTTACCCAGTGGTCTTTAGCTTTTGATCAAAACTATAAGTATATATATATACATATATTATACAGACTCAAAAAATGAACGCATAATTAATTTTAGAGCAAATATCAAATTGAACCTAATATTACATTTTAACACATGCAAGAATTTGAGACATTATTTACCTAATATGCACGCCTATCTCAAAATCGTGATGCGATCGAACAATTCGAAAACAGCGGCACTCGATTATGTCTAGTACGACATCTTTTGTTTGATAAAATGTTTTTGTTTTTGTTGCTTACCAGCGTATGAGTAATTAATATATATTGTTTGTGCAGTGAACATGCTTTTCTTTAATTGAAACCAGTTTAAGTAGTTTTTCATTATAACGGTTTTTAATCATGATCGAATATTCCTGGTCACTCATCTGACAATATCATTATTTCAGAGGTATTCTAAGTGGTCATGGTAGTATGAGCAGGACTGACTAAATCCGTCAACGACAAATTGAAATACGTTTGAATGCTTTATTGGCTGAAATTTCGGCAGAAGTCTTATCATTACTTAACAAGTCCTCAGTTGCAGGAACATCGTTCATGGCAAAGTTTCAGGAGAAAAACATAACAAATCAGACTGTACTCTTTAGCATTGGTTAACTTTCTTACTTTAAGAAGAAGAACGTTGAAGAGAAGAATTCCAGATTCAAAACTGTTGAGAAGAAGGCGACAGAACATTTCACAGTAACGATCATAGCCATACCCACTTTACAGCTATTAAACAGAAGGGGGACCTGTTAAAGTAACGACCCACTCGGTCCTTAATGATGTAGGAGGGGCATGATACTTCAGAAAGGAAGGGGTATATTAACAAATATTGATCAATAAATCCGCATCCTGATATGCAATTATTAACTGAAGTTTGATTCTGAAATGATCACTGTATAATGTTCGATGTATGTGTTTAATAGAGAAACGTTGGATTAATAGCATTGACAAGGAAGGGGTTGCAATGAAAAATAAATATTTGCTGCATAAAATGATTTTTTTATCCTTATTATTATTAGGCTACAGATTTATTGTATTTACGTATCTATGGCACGTCACAATTTATTTGACGGTTTAAAAAATTACGATGAAAGACTCGTAAAATACATTTTTAGCAATGTATTTTTTTTTCGATTTTTATTGTTTGTTTTTCTTCCCTGTAGTGTGTTTTTCCCTTTAAACAGATAGAAAGATATTAAATGTTTTTATTCATCTTCGTTATCAGAATCTGTTTCTTTCAAATCAGATGTGGATTTGGATTGTACCTTCCGTTTTGGTTGAAATAACTCTAAAAATTTAGCCAAGTCATTTAAATATCATTGTCAGCATATATGTGAATAAGTAATGTTATTTTAAAATATTATAATTGGCAATATAACCAACCATAAACAAATATGCTTTCGTTTGGTAAAAGTACAATGAATAAAATTGTCATTACTTTTATATACATCTCCTAATGTATATTCAAATATGTGGGCAAGTTATTGAATGTTTGCATAAAGACAATTAGATTTCATGTCATGGCAGCCAGAGGTAATAATAGCAAACTGGATTTATGATTTACTTGGAGCTTTTTAAAGAAAATATAAAAAATTAGTAGAGCGTAAATTAAAAATGAAACTGATTTCAAGTTCAGGGATTTCAAGTTCAAGGATTTCAAGTTCAGGGATTTCTAATTAACTGGATTAACAAAATGTTCCCTGCGGGATGGGGTACTGTTGATGGAATGCTTTTACTTTTAAATCATGTCTCTGGAGATGACGTTTTGGAAATATTCCTTTTGAAAAGAGTTCAAAACGTAATCTCTAGTTTTATGTAGGAATTAGTTTTATTTTAATGGGAATATAATTTTTACTTGACATTTACCGAGATTTTCAGTGATATTTTTAAAAAGTTTATGTTAATACTTTGTTAATAAGCAGGTCATCTGTCAAAATAACAATTGGGCACATCAGATTTTTGGAAAATAATTAAATTTTTGGAAGTATTATTGAAATGTTTTAAAAGTATTTAAATGCAAAGGGGAATTATGGTATATTGAAGTGGAAATAATACTATTCATATCTATGGCGGAAATTTCTTTCTGTAAAAATACGCTGAAGACCAACCGCAAAATTGCTAAAAATGTATTTTACGAGTCTTTCATCGTATTTTTTAAACCGTCAAATAAATTGTGACGTGCCGTAGATACGTAAATACAATAAATCTGTAGCCTAATAATAAAAAAAAATAATTTTGTGCATAGCAACAAATTAAATATCAAAATTAAATTAAGATATATTGTGTATGATTAAAACAACGAAAAAAAATTAATTGTCCAAGGAAACCATTTAAATGCATGTCATAAACAAATGATAGAATCTCAACGTATTTTGTAAAAATTATGTAATTTTAATTGAATATGATATTCTTGCACATCATAAAACAGCGTCAATTTTGACGCTCACAGCTGTGAGATCTGAGAAAATGTAACTGTTTACTTCTTTAAATAATTTACAACATGACGACAATAATGATGATTGTTGGGAATGGGTGACGAGAAGAAAAATAACTAAAAATCATCACAGTAGTAAAGCCCATCATTAAACAAAATCTATAATAATAACAATAATAAAAAAAAGGGCTTCACAAATGTAATACCAGTATAAAAACTACTAAAAAGACAATATTAAATATTTCTTTTAGAATAATCAAGTAATTTAATCTTGATTGGTGTCATCTAAAGATTTTACAACTCACTATGTCATAAAAACAAAAGTTGTTTAAAATTCTGTTGAAAGTCAAGTTTTTAAAAAATATTTTTCCCGTTACCATTTCTACTTAATAACATTTTCATCCAAGATATTTTCTTAAATCGAACATAATAAAAGATTAAATCACTTTGATTCATTTTTATATGTGATGCAATCATCAAAATATTTCTTGTATTTGCCAAAAAGAGCTTCTACCGGAACAAGGACATAATGCTTCCACTGTAACTTGAACTCATTTAGTCATGGACAGTGAGACTAGTATTACTCAACGTTATGCACACGACTGCATTTCTATTATTAGTCAAAGACTCATTATTTACGAGGGCGTACTGCAAAGTCCCTGGTCTAACCAAGAAGGAATCTTAAAAAATATTATATTTGGTCATATTTTAAGAATTAGATCAGGTCGAGAACTTTTCAGCATCCCCTTATACATGTTTCATTTTAAGAACTAATTTTATTCTTTCTCTCTCTCTCTCTCCCTCTCTCTCTCTCTGTGTGTGTGCGTGCGTGCGTGTGTGTGTGTGCGTGCCTGCGTGTGTGTGTTTGCGTGCTTGTGTGTATGTGTGTGAGTGTATGTGTGGAGATAGGTATAGCTATCTTTCTTTTGATAGGAATTTGCGCACGTTAATGTTATGATGTACGAATTTCTGTTTCTTGGCGCATTCGTCTAATTTCATTCTCTGAAATCCTCCGCTATTCATCGAAAACTCAATTAACAGGATATAAAAAAAAGAAAAAAGCAGTTGTCGATCCCACATCACGTCAGCCGCCCTGGTGTCCCCAGGCGTCTTACACCTTCCCCAAAAGTAAAGCTCGACGTTTTCCTGCATTATTCATTTACCTGATTGAAGTTCAAAAAGCAAACTCCTCGCCGACTTGCTAACTGTTCACACCTGTGACCCTGGGGCTCGCGGGCTAACAACGATACAATCTTGCCGTGTGACAAACCCGGATTTGCCGGCAGATAAAATATTCTCTGAAAAGAGTCACGTTTCAGACAAAAATCATATTTCCGTCGAATGATATTAAATTTTATCTGCACATCATTTTTTCTTTTTTCTTTTCGTCAGGCTTACCGCTTTAAAATGGCTTTGAGGAAAATTGTGGTAATTTCTTGAATAAAGAATAAGGTTGGAATCAGGATTTGCTCACCTCACAAAAGTATACTTCATACATCCATACAATATATATATATATAATATTTACGATAGAATGTGTGTGTGATTGATATATCTGCAGGCTAAAACATTAACTGAATTTTTCTCTGAAATTTTTAATATTTGATCCATAGAGTACGTTGCCAAAGAAGAAAATAAATATTTGGTGTGTAAAATAAATGTTACGGCACTTTTCAGCTATAAGACTACATATTTTAGACCAGTGGTTCCTAAATTTTTTTTTTTTTGGGGGGGGGGCGAATTTTATGTGACAAACAGTACATTTTAAAATGAAAAACAGAGAGAGAGAGAGAGAGAGAGAGGATTAATGGGAGATAACCGCGGATTCGAAGTCAACACATTAACATTGATAACTCTCTCCTCCAATTTGCTGACCCTAGTTACTATATTCTTAATACTTGATATAATGCAAAAATATCACAATGATAAAATCGCTCAATAATTATTTATAACTATTTATACTGGAACTTATGCATGCAATTACAAGTAATCCATAATAATATTTTAAATGTTAAAATCATATTTATTTTTGGCATATGATTTTTTTTTTAAATCTGTTTCTAAATCTTTGATTGGCTTTCAATCATTCCGCCTCACCTGCTATTCTCTTCCACGGCACCTATGAAGCGCGCCGCATCCTTTAGGAAGCAGGGTTTTAGATGAACCCGAACCCGAACTGTCATCTTAACTTTAACTCTATATAGAGCCCAACTGTAAAAAATAACCCTAGGAAGATTGTAGCTGCTAGTTATAGAATAATTAAAAATTTAAGATTAAGATTTATTATTAAAACAAATATAATCTATCTAGTCGTTTAAAACAACGACTTTCACTTATATGTAGTCGTATAACTGAAAATCATTATACAATGGACTTATTGATGTAGCTACGTACATTTCGAGTTTGCTGTTAGGAGCTATTTAGGGCATTCATTATTCAAAGTTTCTGGAAGAACAAGTGAGAAAAATATATAATCGTTCTGCAGGAATGGTTATTTGAATAAACGTAACATTTTTAATTGAGGATGGATCTCATTGACATGCAAAAAGTTAGTCTCCTGATATAAATTTTCTTGAACATGACTGATTTGGGATTATGAAATAAGGAAATAATTCTAGAAAAACTTTTACAGTAGAAGATTTGCTTTATGCTTGCTTGTAACCTCGTCAAATATCCGACAAAAGGAAATATCAAATATGATAAATTTAATGATACCGGAAAACCTTTTAAAATATCAAATCCACAAAAACTTTGAATTGTTTGCATCGTTACATAAATGTTTTTGTTTAAAACACTAGTACTTATTTGCTTTTGTAATGTCCTCTAAAGACATAAACATACTTGTCTATATGACATTGTTCAGAAAATAATACCTTTTATACTCGGACCATAAGAAATATATTATATTCGAATCTATTTTCTAAATGTATCTTGGTATTAAATCCATCGGTAACATTTTTGTGAAATAAAGTTATATTTTTGCAGGGTCATCTGTACAAGGTGGCGTAAAACAAATTCGTTCATTTGACTGACTAATGCTGGCCTCATTTCATGTATTTCTATTTGTCGCTAATTCACTGTTTGTGCAAATGACTGGGTTTAAATTCTGCAGAACAATGGTAAATGAGACAAACCAGAATCTCTGCTAGAGAAGAAAAGACAAAAAATTCTCTGGGACTTTAGAATTCAAATAAATCACTTAATTAACGTCAGATCAGATTTAGTCATCGTAAACAAAAAGGAAAAAAAGATCTGTCCGATAGCAGACTACAGAGTGAAATTGAAAGAAAGTGAAATACAGAAAATATGCCTGACCTTTGCGAGTGAATCAAAAATACTGAAGGCGACAGTTGTACCCATCATTAGTGGTGCACTTGGAATAGTTCTGAAAAAGCCTTGCAAAGAGTTTAGAAGAAATTGAAATCGAAAGAAGAACTGAAAACAATTTGATACCGGCATCATCGGGAATATTGACTTGCTGTCACTTGAACGACAGTGGGAAATACCAGTTACTGCTGGTGACAGAACTCAAATATTAATATTATAATATTATATTATAATAGTTTGTTCTTATGAAATTTGACTGGTGAAAATATTAATAGGAATTCCCTTTCGTTTGTCTGATATTCTCTTCACGATCAAATCCTTGTCTTCTGCAAGTTCTTCTTATTTTTTCTTGAAACGTTCACGACTGTTCTCCATGCCTGGAGGCAGACATGTAGAAAGCCTCATTACTGGTAAATAACAAATTCTGAGATCGTGTTTAGCAAAGAACTTGCTAGTAAAATCTAGTAATTCGGTAGTTAGCAACTATACCCATTATTAGAAAGCAATCAATAATTTTTGTAGTTGTAACAACTATAAAAAATAGTTGATTGATTTTCATAAATGCAAATTTACAAAAGAAAGAACAAAACTAACCTCTTCTACAAACTCAATGCACAAAAATCACTTTATTCGCCAAAACCTTAGGAACATTTTACACAACACTGCAGAAATAATGAATCAATTTGTTTATACTTATTAAATAATTGCATAGAAAATACAAGCAGAAAGCAAGTTCGACATTTTACCAAATTGTGTATCAACAAAGTTTGAAAATAGTTCAAGAAAAATATAATGAATCTCAGACGAGTTATAATTTTGATAATTGTATTCTGTGATTTTTGTCTCATCTACAAGTGTCTGCCTTTGTTTTACAAAAGATGAAAAAAATGTTTTTTTTCGTTATGATAAAAGAGATTACTGGTACACATAGTTTTACTAATAATTAAAATCAATTTACATTAATAGGAACATAAAATTAACAGGATAATTTAGCGAATTAATCAATTCATTATATGAAAAAAGGATGAAAATCAAAAATCAAAACTACCCGGTAAATGTTTCTGTGAATGGATAAGTACATCATGAACATATTTTTAATAGAAAAAATGTGAATTTTTAATATTGATTCAGTAAACCTATGAGAATTTTACAAGAGAACTGCATAAACATTTTTGTCTTATAAATAAAATTTTAAAATAATTTCAAAATATTTCCTGCTGGTTCTTGAGTTGCCTTATTAAACAATAATTTAAAAAATATATTTAACAATATCATCCCATGATTTATTTTTATGTTGAAATGATGCATTTCAGAAACTAACAAAAATTCTGTCAAAGAATTCCTTGAAGTTCAAATTTAGTAACACCAAACATTATAAAACAGAAAAACAACCACTCAATTGTGGTATCAATTGGATACCACAATTCAGCACAATCTATTTCTTTAAAAAAATCCATATTCTTGAAAACAATAGAAGAAATAATATAATACAACTTTTTATTAGAAGTATTATGTGATTTCTTCTTCTGTGGGGCAATCTTTTCTTATAACATACTCTGCTATAAACAAAAGTAACATTTTAATATCTTTAGAGATCCTAATTTCACAGTAATTTAGGTTTTTCAATGTGAATTTTTTCAATAAAATTTTGTACTTTTATACAATACTAGAATTTATTTGCAACACGCTAGCGTGTGTTGAAATCTTTACAATATTTAATATTGTTGAATTTATCGCTAACATTTTTGTCGAGATTTACAAACTCTATGTTTCGTTCAATTTCTCAAAACAATCGTTTTTTAAATTATAATTAATTCTTTTGGAAAAATTAATGAAAATTTATTGTACTAAGCTACGCACCCTAGTAAAACCAACTTCACTTTGCATCAAGCATAACAAAATTAAATTCACTGCTTAGCTAATATCTACAAATATTTGCATATATTTTCAATATCTAAACTAATGTCCTTGTAAAGAACTTAACTTTTTCCTTGCTTTGCTTTCTTTATTTTTACCATTTTATCCAAATTGAGAAAGAAATGTCAAATGTTCATCATCTAAATCTGATCTCACTTTTTGTAATGGATGATATTTCTTTATATTATCATGTATTTCTTTGACGCTAACAATTTATCCAAATTGCAACATTTTCAATAATACCAGTACTGAAAGAATTCATATTTGATTTTTGAAAGAGAAAGAATCGTTGTATATATACAGGGAATGGTAGCATTCAAATCACAATTTTTTCAAAAATCTTAATAAATGAAATTGGAATTCTTCCAGTGACAAAAGTAAGGACTGGATGAACAACTGATTTTTCGATATAACAGCCGACACTTGATCTTGTTGATCAATAAATATTATGACACAAATTTTCAAAACTGTTAATTTTGTTGTCTTTTGTAGAAATTGTGCCAACTATTCATTTTGCCCATTTCACATAGAAGCAAAAGTTAGGGACTAAGTAATAATACACTTCATGGCAAATGATCAAATACTGATGGCAGATTTTGAGGTCGTACTTTTCACGTAATAACCACGGTTTCATTGAAAATACCTTTAACAAACAACAGCGTTTGGCTATTACCATTAACCACCGTTCTCGATCATTTTGCTCTTGGGGAAGACAAAATACACGAATCTTATTTGGCTTATTACAGTTACCATAGCAAACAGCAGTTTTTCACCATTTTCAGAATGATTTGGGGATACGGAAATTAAACAATATTAACTAAACTGTCATTTTATTAAAAAAAATTCAGGTTGATTCTAAAAAATTGCATGAACCTTAGATTATATGAATTTTTTGGAATTAGGAATTTATGATTCAAAATTAAGAATTTCAGTGAAGTTCTACTATAGGCATTGTGACCAAAAAAAAAGTCATTTATTCAAATTATTTTTTTCATATTTCCGGAGATTTCTTTATTTCTTTATATATATATTAGGTTGGTGCAAAAATAATGACGTAATAATGTCGTTTTGACGTTAAAAAATGACATTATTACGTCATTATTTTTGCACCAAACTAATATATATACATACATGACATTTTTTATGTTTAACGTTCTTTTTATAGATACAAGTACTTAAGTAAATGCTCTGTTTATAATAAACAGTATTAAATAACATTTACCGGTCTGAATGTCCGAGAAATTTTCATAGAAAATATACGTCCTTTGACAGGATTCGAACCTGCATCCTATACGGAACCGCCATTTAGCCCGGCGTGCCTAACCGCTCGACCAAAAACGTCTTTAATATATAAATTGTCGGACTTTGTCCATTTCTTAATGTATACATATATATTATATATATATATATATATGTGTATATGTATGTATGTGTGTGTGTGTGTGTGTGTGTGTGTGTGTGTGTGTGTGTGTGTGTGTGTGTGTGTGTGTGTGTGTGTGTGTGTGTGTGTGTACATACACACATATATATATATATATACAGATATATATATATATATATATATATATATACAGATATATATATATATATATATATATATATATATATATATATATATATATATATATATATATATATATATATATATATATATATATATATATATATATATATATATATGGAGATTTCTTAAAATTAAGAAAAATAAAAAAATTGAAAATTATAATCAGGAGTGCCTTTTTCATATATTACTATCGCACTACAGATTACGATATTTAAAATGTAAATCACGTGTTATGTTTTAGCTTGTGAGGGGTCAATTTACATTGCAAACCGTACCCCCTATTAACTTTTATAAAAAAAATTAAATATATATATATATATATATATATATATATATATATATATATATATATATATATTCATATTTGTGACCTAGAGTTCTTAATCTATAGTAATATGAAAAATAAATGTTTATTTCTGGTTGCAGCGACTGGTTGTATGAATGTAGAAATTTGTCATCTTTTAAAGGCTAATGTGTGGATTAAGAAACTCCAGGACTGAGTCAGATTAGGAAATTTTATTGTTCGAAAAATCAAATAGGGGTGGAAAATAAGAATTTAAAATCCATACCAACAAATGAGTGAAGCTTTAAAGTCATCTAAATTACATGTTAATCGCCTTGCATCTTAATAAAATAGACGTCTTTTAGGCTATATTTTTAAGGACACTGGTAAAATATTAAGTTAGATTTGTTGAATTTAATTATGACATTAACTTTATGTGACAAAATTCTTAATAATTATATTTTTTATTAATTTCGCAGTAGAAAAGCTTTTTTTTGTTTTTAATCATTTCACTTAAAGGAAGGCGGTAATGACACTAGTGCGCAGGACGTTACATGGAGTGAAAGTGAATGAGAAAACTGAAAAGAAAGGAAAAAAAAATCATGTAATCGGGGCACCAGGAATATAACTTGTCAGAGCAGTTGCCATGAAAATATTTGTAGAAAAGACAGAGAGAAGCCACGTCACGTCTGTGAGAAAGTGACTGAAGTCGAGTTGATTGATCGGGATCGATTACATTATTGATCCCTCTTTGGATTTTGTCAAAAACCTCAAGATGTTCAGCAGGAACACCAGACCAGATGTTGTTACATATTTTATCTATTTACGAAGAATGGTAAAATTAAAATTCAACATACATTTTTTTTTTAAAAAGTTAGAAAGAACAAAAATAAATTCTATAATCATTATGTCTTATTATTGAGAAAAATATTAACTTTATGTAATAAGATTTTGTTAAAATTGCTTCTTCCTTCTTTGGCTCTTCTAATTGTCTTTTTCTTTTTTGTTGTCTCTTCTCCCATGTTTTTCATTCAGGTTTTGTTAGTCATTATTATTCTTTCGTTTAGATATCAGGAATGTTGATTGTTTGTGGAAAGCTTTATTTATTTATTTATTTTTTATCCGGCTTTCATCTTCCATTCTTTTATCTATTTATTTGCTCTTTCTTTCATCTTCCCTTTCCGATCTGTTGGCAAAACCACATTCACTCTTCGCAGAATCTCTTTCCTTTGTTCATGAATATCAGATCCAGACTTCTTACTTGGTTACTTTGGATATATCAGACTGTTATCTTTTTTTTTTTTTTTTTCATTTTTCACAACAGCTTTTACCATTTATTAACTTGGTCGAACCTTGGCCTTTTGCACAATTCCCAGTGCTTGACAATTCTTTCTCTGTTTTTGTATACCTAGCTTACTGAATACAATTATAATGTAGCTTAAAATGTCTTTTTTTCTTTTTTTTTTTTTTTTTTTTTTTTACAAATACGGCATTTGCCGTATCTATTAGTCTTGATACATTTGTACTGGGATGCAAAAAGTAAGAGAATCCTTTTCTCTTCCCTCCCCAGCCATTTCCATAACAGTTCGTGTATGATATTTTCTGTCTTTTAAATTGTCACCGCAAAATTTCCTTTCCCCATCCATTTTTCTTTTCTTTCTTTCTTTTTTTTTTTTTTTTTTTTTTTGTGCTGTTGCTCTTTATTCGTGCATTTATCATCTATTTTTACAGTAATGCATTCAGGGGTTTTTCCCGCGCATTTTCACTGCATTTTCTGCCTGTTTTGAAAATTACAGTTTACATCATTTGGACACGGCTCTCAGTGCTGATTATCCGTCCTTTTCTTTCCTATTTGCATTGAGTCTGTCGGTGTCATCCCCGAGGCTTAGACGCTTGTGCATTGTCACTAAACACCTGGTTCGTCGATCTACTGATTTTAGTTCCTCTTTTGTATAATCCCACTAATGAGATTACGCACATGTCCATTTGATTAAATAGCTAATATTTACTGTTTTTTTTAAATCACTTCGCTCTAAGCAAGGCGATAACGCCACTATGACGCAAGGGGGCTACTAGGAGTAAAAGAGAGGGCAAAGACTTTAGAAAGAACCAGAAACCTAATAATAAATTTCCGATTTTAGGAGGGGACGTTGGAAGTATAAAGGTGAAGTAAAATTTAGAAGGAACTGGAAACACAATCCTAAAGAAGAAACAAGGGCTAAACCTCTACTTCCGTTCAAAAGACTGGGGAGGAGTGTGAAACGAACTCATCCCTTTTTTCCTGTTTAGGATTATTTCCCCTTACCTATTCAGCCTTTATTATATCCGACTCCTAAATATTTGTAGTGGTCATTGATTTGCTTTGCATTTCGGATTCAGTTTGGTTGTCACGGGTCTCCCTTAATTAATTACTTAGTAGTGCACATTAGTCGCTCCTGAATTCTATTCTGATGTCATCGCTGTCGTTCTGATGTCTCCATCTTTGTAAATAATATGAAATTATCAATGTACATTAGGTAGTCGACATTTTACTTCGAGTTGATGAATTGCTCCCCTTTTTTACCATCTTTTCATGACTATGACAAATATTAGCGGAGCAAAGGATCCCTATTTTGATTCTTCTGAAAACGATTCACCTTTGGCGGTTAAATTCATTCTTCAGTTTGTCATGGATTTGGTCCTAAATTTTACTATTTTTTCGTTAATCTTGAACGATTTACGACATTCGAGGAATCAGGTTTGTAGTGGGGATCACTTTTCTATTGTCGTCAAACTAGACGGATTCAGCCGTTTGGGAGTTATCCTTTCTTCCAGCACTTTGGAATTGCTGAGTTAGTCTATGGTGCGCACTAATTTTACATCAATATCGATCGATAGTCTCTAGACCGGGTACTTTCCATTTCACCATTTTTGGGGTTTTCTTCCATTTCCCACATTAAATTTCAATGCCTAAACTCTCTTTAATATCCAGGAAATCTAGTACTTTATTGCTTTCTTATGATATATCTATATTTCTAAATTTCGTTTTAGATATGTTTCTTTTCTTGTGTGTGTGTGTGTGTGTGTGTATGTGTATGTGTGTGTGTGCGCGCGTGCGCTAGTGTATGTGTGAGTGGCGTTTGTTTTCTTCTTCTGCTTCGGTTCGATTTGTTTTCATGCGGAATGTAACATTTTGTACTCCAAG
This sequence comes from Acanthosepion lycidas, assembly GCA_963932145.1. Taxonomy (NCBI): domain Eukaryota; kingdom Metazoa; phylum Mollusca; class Cephalopoda; order Sepiida; family Sepiidae; genus Acanthosepion; species Acanthosepion lycidas. The sequence continues at coordinate 39,510,211 of OZ010600.1, read as the reverse complement.
AAATTTATTATGGTTTAACGGTAACATTCTGAATAGATTTTTTTAAATAATTGCACGCTAAATTTTTATTTTTAGCTCAATACATTACATTAGATGTCCACGACAAGATTCAATTGTTTTATCATTAAGCACGTGTGCATTATATATATATATATATATTATATATGCAAATGAAAAATTGTTTGAAAATTGTCATTCTTCTATAATTGATACTGCTCAAAATCTTTAAAAAAAATTGTTTCCACATTTGTGGTTATATTATTTTAACCACAAAGAAGACATTCACATCTTCAAATATCCATTCCCTTATTTCTGTCGAACAAAAAATAGTGGTCAGAAATTAATGAAAGAAAGCCTTATTGGCAAGAAACGACATAAGAAAAAATCAGCTTTTTTTCTTTCGTTTATTTTCTAGATATTATTCCAAACATTTTTTTGTACATAGAAAAAATCGATGAAATTCTTCTGCATGATAGAATTAATTTATAAAATGTTGTATGAAAGGTGATTGAAGCTTTTGAGGAGCGAAGAAGTGAAGAAAGTCATTGCTTTTTTAAATAAATACATAAAGGGAGGGGCAATGCAGAGACGTAATGAATATAAGCAGGGACTGGCTGACAGTTTGATTGACAGTTGATACCTGCCCCTTCTAACAACCTCTCCCTAAAATAAACCCCGCCCACCAATATATAAAAGTACAACGGGTCCTAACGAACTTCATATAATTAAAAGAAAAGCTTCTATCAAAATTTTCAAATTTATTCTTTTAAAACCGAAAAAAAAAACTATTGACAAAAAGAAAAGCTAAATTGAAGAAATAGAAAAAAATAAAGAGTTAGAAAAGGGCTCTAGAGTTTTTTAATAGGTGGAACATAAAAAAAAAAAGGGTGCTGAATGAACTTTACTCCATTTTCATTTTACTAATAAATTCTAATGCGTGGTCATTTGGTCAGTTTATTTTAGTTTTTTTTATGTGGAAGTGAGTCGGGTCGAGAACTTTTCGACACCACTCATTCAGATTTTTTTTTTTACTCAAAGCATGTTTAGCCCTACACATCCCATGTGTTCGGTCATCCTGCCTCCATAAACGTTTTTTGTTTTTTAAATTTAATCCAGTTTGCTTTAAATTTTCTATAATTGCCATTTTACCACTGAACTGGTTCTAAGTAGCAGCAGAATTCAGCATCATAACCTACAATTTTGACATTGACAGCTACTTAAACAAATAGACAACTGCAGTCGAAGGCTTCTTTTGGGTTCCCGTCAGCGGGTAATGGTGGGAGTTGTACTTGTGTTAAGAGAAAAAGCAGCAGCAGCAGCGGCGGCGGTGGCGGCGGCGCTCGTCGAATTTGCCAGAGTAGCGGCGGCAGTAGACGTAGACGAGTAACTTTGGCGTGTGCAGGCTTTAAGAGTAGTAGTTGTAAGACTAGTAGTAGTAGTAACAGTAGTTTGTTGTGCGCTTATAAGTTGTGTTGGTAGCTCTAAGTCTCTCAGTTGCCAGTTCGCTATAATAGGCGAGATTACATTGGAAGTCGCCATAAAAGATTTTACAGTGAGACTTAAACTGAAGCAAAGATTAAAGATATTTACGCACATAGATACACATACACACACACACACACGCACACATAAGATGGCTATATCTTGATGTGTACACACGCAAAAAAAATAATTAAACTAATAACAAACACGCACAAATATTCAGGCGAGCAGAATTACAACTCTCGGGTTCGTAACAAGAAAAAACATTTGGAATCTGTCTGTTAAAGAAGTAGACCCTGTGGTTCGAACTCGGGATCTTGTCTTACTTTCTTTAGCGTTATTGTTTTTCCTTTTTCTTCTCATGGCGTTATGGATTTTAACTCTCTCCGTTAAACGTCTGAAGAAAGGTTACGAAGCGTAAAATTTCTTAAATATTATCACGAGAAAAAGAGTGAGAAAGAAAGAAAGAAAGAAAAGTAAAGAATTCTTTACCTCTTAAAAAAAAAATCTGAGGAAAAAAAGGATCCTTACAAACTTTCTTGTTTTTGTTTTAATTGCACGACGACCCTTTTAAACATGGGTCCCATGGTTTTACAACAAGCAGGTAGGTGGTTTTATTGTGTTTGGTGGTCAGAAAAGATCAGAAATCTCGATACGCATGGGGATTACGTGCTCATTTACAGTAATACACACAATCATGTGGATGTGTTATTAGAGCACATTGACATGTATATCTAGATATTTTGGAATATAACCGTCCTCACAAACATAATGCACTAATAAGCTCACAACTTACACAAAAGTCATGACTATTTACAATTTTACATACATATACCAAAAAAAAAAAAAAAAACAAGAATGTGTGTGTGTGTGTGTGTGTGTGTACGTGCGCCCAAATTAAAGCAAATCATCTTTTTTATGTATGTATATCATGTGGAGCTGTTCCTACAATTAGTGGTGACAGCATTGGACTGGAGGTTGAATGAGATGTGTTTCAACTTTTATACTAAGTACTACATCAGGAATGCTTAAAAAGTGAATTGAAGAAGATTTTAACATTCAAATCAAAACAAAATTCCTCTTACTGACCAGTCATGTGCTTCTTGATACCTATGTGTGCTATCTTTGGTCTGTTTAGCGGCTTAGACAGTTACGAGTTTGCCCTGATAAAAGAAAAAAATTCGAATATTGATTTCCAATGTAGGAAGTCCTTCATTAGCTGAATGAATGGCACTGCACAATCTTTTAACTCTCTTCGTAAGTACATTTATGTACACTTAAAGTCTTTAAATGAATTCATATTTAAGTTGTTTTTTTTTGTTGGTGGGGAAAGCAAACACTTTAAGAGCATAATGAAAAGCGTAAACTTCATTATCACATAGATATCTCGCTCAAAAATACACATGTTTATCTCGAGCTGTCGTGTCATATATGAACTGCCAGCTGTACAATGATATCGTTTGAAAAGGCAGTTGTGCAATACCAGAGTTTGTTTTTTTTTATTTAGGGCGTCATTATATGTGTCAATATATCTTTGAAAGTATGTCTTGATATATTTGCAAAAGCAACAAATATACATATGCATGAACATTTGTGTGTACCTACGCATACGTCATCGCAATATACATTCACATCTATACATATGAGATTGATCAACATCTGACTGTCTCTCTGTATAGTTAAGAAGACACGAATAGATGCACGTAGAATGAACGAAGACACCCAGGAGAGTCGCCATCAAACAAAAACACATGCATGAATATTCAAGGAAAAAATAATCACAAGAAAATACCCTGACAAACTCGCAAATTAAGGCGATATAGACTCATTCACAGATACACAAAGAAATACACCCCCACCCCACACACACATACACACGCGCACACACACACACACACACATATATATATATATATATATATATATATATATATAGTCGAGCAACCACTCAACACACGTGGCCTGAAGATTGCGTTCAAGCATGAAACAAACTGTTTTCCCTCGGTGTCGATTCAGTGTCCACTTATATATATATATATATATATATATATATATATATATGCGTGACATTAATATATAACATCTAATTGTAGCATCTTCCTGTCACGTGTATTTCGCTTTAAACCCTTTTTTTATTTATGTGTTTGTATTGAATCGCAAGTTATAAATTATCCCTTCATTTAACCGTTTTGTAAATAATTGGCGACGACCCTTAATTAATTTCCCTCATCTCAAGAATCTTGTATTACAAATTCAATCGCAAATTCGTTATCGTTGCATTTCTTAGTAAATTGAGCGTTTTAAATGTTTTCAGTTTCTATTGTTTATAGACAATCTAATTTTCTTCAAAAATCAGCTCCGGATATTTTAAGTGAAATATACATTTTTATAATGCTTGGAGAGTGAAAACGAAATTGTATTCTTTTTTAAATACAACAGAGATATACAAAAAAAACACACACACACACACGCATGATTGCATCGCGATTAACAAAACAATAGATAGATAGATAGATAGATAGATAGATAGATAGATAGATAGATAGATAGATAGAGATATTGTGAATATACGAATCAACAGTGCATGGTGATTGTCAGTTTCATGCATCAAGCAATCATCAGACCAAAGTTAATTCGTATGTCCACACTATATACAAACGATTTATCTCTGATAGCACACTACCCCATATAGCAAAATTTAATATATATATATATATATATATATATATATATATATATATATATATGTTTCTGTGTTAATGTATTTTCGTTGTTGGCTTCTTTAGTAGCAATGATAATGCCTTGAATGAAATCTTTGGTGAAATCGGGGTCGTTTTGTTTATGAGTTTCTACTATAGTGTCTACTATTATGTCTCCTTCGCGGATTCCAGTGGTAAATTTTAAATCGAAGCTGAGGCCGCCTCGTTCTGTATTGGAAAGCTTTATATTCTGATAGATTTTCTATAGGTTTTCTAACATATTTTCACTTGTTGTTGCTGATAAAGTTGTTGAGTTTTTGCCTCAGTTTGTTGTTTTGTTTGTCGCTCAGTAGTTTGATAGTTTGGTGTATTTGAGCCATTTACTGAAACCACTTCTAAGAGTATACAGAAATGATGCACATACGTACAAGCGCATATCTATGTATCTTTCAAAAGAATCCTGAAATTAAAGACGATATTTGTTAGTAATAATGAAAGTTTGATATTATTCTTATTGACCTCAAATATATTTTGCTCAATCCCAATGTTTTACTAAATATTGATTATAAACTTACAATCACGAACCTGAACACGTTAATCGTTATCAACTTAATCGCGCGGAAACGCCTACATAAATCTGTGTAAATGAGTACGCAATTACACATATATACACATATAGACACACGCATACATGGACACATTCACACAATAGCAGTATTCTGTATTTGCAATGCATAAGGTTCGTTAGAATAATTTTGTTTAGCCAACAGCACAATTTATGCAACGTATGAATATTATGAAACAGAGATATGGGAATGACTTCACTTGTTATTCTTATACATTAAAACGGGCACGTAAATATATACATATACATGTATATATATATATATATATATATGTGGAGGGGTGTGTGTGTAATTTCTGAGTAGATGCCAGTGTCTGTTAAAGCAAAACTAAATATTCGAAAATAGGAAATTTTGGCTCGGCAAGGAATTCATGTTGTGAGCAGAATGACAGATGGGTGTAGAATTTGTTCTGATTATTCTACAAATATCACATCAGGCCATATTGTACAGATAATTTTTTTTCTTTTGGGAAGACGATGACGATTATCACAACTACGATGTTTCTCATGAGAACTTACACTCGGGATATGTCTACCCACACTTAGAATGAATTAGTTTTCTGAATAACTTCCATAACTTTATAGGCATATATAGGGATAGATAGATAAATAGAGAGAAAGAAAGGAAGAGAGGGAATATATATATATACATATATATATATATATATATATATATATATATATATATATATATATATATATATAGATAGATAGATAGATAGATAGATATAGATATAGATATAGATATAGATATATAGATATAGATATATAGAGAAAGACAGACAGAGGGAGGCAAACATTCATGTAAACAGTATACAGGGATGGATTTGCTTGTATGTGAGTTTGGAATAAAAGAACTGCATATATGGGATTTAAATCTGTTTTTGTTTTCCTTATATATATATATATATACGTGTGTGTGTGTTTGTATGCATGAAATGAATTAAAATATTTTTCTTTCCTTATATATATATATATATATATATATATATATATATATATATATATATATATATATATATATAATTAGTTATTAATAATTAATTATAATTATATATGTGCGTTTGTTTGTTTGTGCGGGCTCGTGCGTGTGTATGCCTTTTCATTTACAAAGTGTGCAAAGTTGAATAACTCAGGTTTGGATATGCGTATGTATATATTAATATATTATTCTATTAATAAACATATATAGATATATACCTAACACAATAATGTTCGGTTTGCTTTTTTGTTGTTAAGTTGGCATGAGGGGAGTTTAGTTTTAACCAACTTCATTGAAAAGATCACACTTGATTGCGACTGTTGCCATATGAGCGTACAGTTTTAAAAAAATTAAAACTTTTGTCCGTTAATGCAAACATTAAGAATGGAAGGAAATAGCCAACATTTTCAATATATTATTCATTTTTATTGTCGGAAAATTAAAATGCGCCTGAAGTAGAACAAAAATGATGGAGAAGGAACTGTAACTAATCAAATGTGTCAAAAGTAGTTTGCGATTTTTCGTGCTGAGTTGACTTGTTTAGATTGAGAGCGATCAAATGAAGGCATGACTTTAGAATAATTAACATTATAGAAATCGAGCGCGGGGAATCATTAACTCTTGATTAGTTAAGTTAGTCCCTTCAGTGCATGATTTCCGTGTAAACTGAGCGAAAAACCCTTGCCATCTTGCCTCATGTAAATATTCCGGTTTTTGAGACAAATTTCAACAGGTTGATATTTTAAAACAACATGGAACACAAACGATCGAGAGGCAAGCAAAATGAACCACGGCTCACTATATCAAAGGTCAGTTTTCATCGATAGAAGGTGATGATATGTATATGGTGGGAGTGCAAGTACTCTTCTGTGAACTTTTTTCACGAAAGCAAACGATTCATTTGCTCTCAATTAGTATAAATGAAGGCGTCTGGAATTAGTTAAGAGAAACGACCCAATATTGCATCAGGATAACTGCATATTTATTTACTGACCAGGCAAATATTATATTATTTAGCTGGACTGTTTCATTTATCCACTGTATTCAACATATTGTCCATGTGGATTGCCATATATTGCGGTCTTTACAGAATTCTCTTCATAGCAAATATACAATTCCGTGGAAGTCTGTGAAAGCATGTTCTTTGTCGAGCAAGATAAAAAGTTCTGTAAAAAAAGGAATTAGAAGGTTGCCTGAAATATGGCAGAAGATGACGAAACAAACATCGTAAATATTGACTTTTATAAACAAAGCGAACTCAGTAGGTATATTATTATTATTTTTTTTTTTGGTACGTGAGATGGTAGACATTTATACAATAGGTATTTTAGGTTTCACAAATGCACTCTAGGAGCTTTGGAGGTTTGACCTGCTTTAAAAATTTGAAACTAGCTTTTCCGGACCCAATCACTGATTCATGGCGCTCGAGGCAGACAACTATTTCAGCAACAAAGCGAACACCAGAAATTTGTGTCAGTGACATTTTCTGCATTTGTGCATGTGTTCGTTTGTTTGTTTACACCCACTGCATATATATATATATATATATATATATATATATATATATATATATATATATATATATATATATATATTGAAATCATTCATATAAATGTTTATTCTTATAGGATACATAAGTAAGTTCATACTTACGTATAGGATACTTACGTAAGTTAAGGATACTTACAGAAGACCGACTCTTGAAACTAACTCATCGCAGAATGAACATGCAAGAAAACAAGCCATGTGCTTTTCTGTAGCAAATATTTTTTTTTTTTTGCCTAATCAAATCGTACTATTACTATGTATTATTTTAATGGGCTGAGCCCAGTCACGATTTAAAACAACATAGCTACGAATATTTTGAGTTTCTCTTTACAGCGAATTATGCAAGCAAAAGAAATTATTCATTGGCCACATAACCACTGCATTCTCTTGTATAATACCTTGTCACTTATAAAAAGTTAATGTGGCTCATACACATATTGATACTCACATCAAAAACAACCAAAATAAGAATATTAGCATGCGATAAATATTTATAGATAATATTCAATATATATATATATATATATATATATATATATATATATATATATATATATATATATATATATATATCATGTGTAAAGAACGATTCAAAATACTTGAAGCTAAAAATTATTAATGTTTAAGTACCTTTTAAAATGCTGTTCCCTAAGGTGAAAAAATGTTGTGTTTAATATGTGTATATCATTATAAAAAAGAAACAATCCATATTAAAAATCATATTTTTTTCACTAGTGAGAAACGGTATTTTAAATTATGTTTAAATATAATGGGCGATTTTTAAAAAAAATCCTACACATGATGTCTCTGACATATGATGCTTGTATATATAAATTAGATATGTAGCGTTAGTAAAAATGCCAGGATAAAGTTAATAAACACCTTCTCATACTATTAACGTTGCCGATAATGAAAACATACTAAAACAAAAACATTACGAACTTTTGACAGATTTTTCATAAATTTGATCCGGATGTGCGACAAATGATAAGCAAAATGAAAAAATGCAATAAAAATTAAACAGACAGAATTTGTTGGTTGGTAGCAATAAAAGTTGTTCTAAAGAATACTTCCTGCCTAAGTATACTTTACACCCCCCACCGTATATATATATATATATATATATATATGTGTGTGTGTGTGTGTATGTATATGTATGTATGTATGTATGTATATATATATATATATATATATATATATATATGGCCTGAAGATTACGTTCAAGTATGAAACAGACTGCCGGCATTCAATGCTGACGTAAGTGCCAACTTTTATATATATATATATATATATATATATATATATATATATATATATATATATATATATATATATATATATATATATATATATATATATATATAAAAGAAAGTGGTTATAGTAGTTCCAACGAGAGAAAAGTGTGTATATTAAAAAATGAGAGAAATCGCAAACGTTTTTGTTTGTAATGTGAATTTAAAAAAAAAAAAATATTATGCTTTAGTTTCCATAATTTTGCTACACGTGTTTCCGGTCTCGCAACCGTCATCAGGCAAAGGGTGGAGATTTCCACATACTATTAAAAATAATTTTTTCTTTCTGTTTTTCGATGTTAAATATTCCCGATATGAGACATTCTCTTTTTTGTGTTAGTGATCCAAACATCTTTCTTGAAGTGGCAGTAAAAAGTGAAGGTTATAAGACAATTAATCTGGATCATCAGATAGTATAATGTTATGATTTTAGATTTTACTAAAATGTAATAAGCATATGTGTAACTAAAAGTTTCATTGTGATCGAATAAGCAATATATCAATTAATTAATTAATAGATTATATATATATATATAGTATAAAGTTGTGTACACACACACACACACACGTATATATATATATATATATATATATATATATATATATATATATATATATATATATATACGTGTGTGTGTGTGTGTGTACACAACTTTATACTAACTCAAACGACTACCCAAAACTTGACCAGTTGACCAGTTGACCAGTTGGCTAAGCATCCGAGTTTTGTGGGATAAGCCTAGAAATTTTCAGCCTCCATTCGTATATATTCATTTTCGAACTTTTAAAAAAAAATTAAAAAAAAACAACATTTCTCATGGTTAAAAGCATTTGATTTCTTGAAATATTCGTAAATCAGTGGGTGGAGTTCAGCTTAAACGGTCTGCGTTCGCGCTAAGCCAATCATATTTCTAGATTTCACTCCAGTTTACACGAAATTTTAAATACTGAAAATGCATTCTGAGATACAGATGTGCACACCTACAATGTCACTGTGCATAGGTATTATCAAGTGCAAAGACATTAGCCTTAAGCAAGCAACTCTTGTTAAGTGTAATGTATTGTGTTGATCGTATAACGCTGATGTGTAATTGAACTTGTTACTTGAATGTGAAACGCATTAACAATGATAGTGTGACGCCAGTTTTCTACTTAGGCACACAGAAGGCTAAGAATAGCTTTTCGTCAACCATCGCTGTAGGCAAGTGAGAGAAAATAGGCCGATTTGGAGTTTCATTCTGTTGTTGGTTTGTATGTTTTGATCTTTCTATCACTGCACATTTCTCTCTATAACTTTGGTGACTGGGATTGTAGCGAGTACCTTTTCAGTGCTAGTTATCGGTGCTTGAATCCGGAGGTAAAACCCAAGATTTCAGTTTTCAAGGTAGACAATATCAAGATAGACAGTACCACCATTTGTAAGTTTGGTGCAACATGATCTTCCACCCACCCTAGCTGTTATTTGTAAGGCCTGTAATATCTACAAATTACAAATATTTAGACATACACGCATGTATTATGGAGCTGAACCCTATGCATGCATGTACATCCATTTTCTACACATCTCTCTATATTATGATAGAAATACACGAAGCACAAATAAAATTTAAGGAGGCAACCCACTTGTGCAATATAGCCATTTTATGGGCTTTCTATTTTCAAGAAATCAATATATTTATTAATTTCCTCTCTTCTTAAGAATTTTTTTTTCTCAGATTCTTTCACTCTCAGTAACCCTTTGCATCTTAGTAGCTTTATCGCCTTGCTTGAGGTGAAATAATTTTAAAAAAATATTATGCTACAATGTGGGCTATTGTGTGTTGTAATGGTCGATCACTTCATCTCGAAACCTGTTTCTCGTCAAATCGTTTCATCGGGAAATTGATATTGATAACGTTATGCTGGAGCATATAAAATTACGACTAGTAATTACAACTTTAAAAGTAAACCCGAGAGGAAAAATGGGATTAAATAAAATTATATAAGCAATTCATTTCTGATTGGTTCATTTTTCAACGTATATCAGGAGCTCAGTACCCGAAATCAAATTCCGTTTTGGTGATGATATTCCAGACAAGGCTGCAAGCTCACTGCAAAAGACGAACACAGTAAACTCGCTTCGCTGTACTTTTTTTTCTGTATACCATCTTAATTATGATTAATATCTTTCTCTCTCGTATACATATATATACAAATATATATAAGTATGGCGATTTTCTAACCGCAGCTTAGACGTGGCACAAGTCCGAAAGTATCGGGAAGCCAGTGAGGATCGAACTCACTACTCAGTCGTAATTGTGCTAGCGAGGTAAGCTTGCTAACAATTAGACTACGTCGAAGTGCCCTAAATATGTATAAGTATGAATGTGATGACTTGGCAGCATACCAACTAAAAAGTTTTGACTGTAATTCTTTTCAAGAAGGAAAACTTAGTCACCAAAATCCCCCAAATAGTCAATTTATCTGTATGTTTTATAAACATTCATACCACTTTAGTATCGCAGATTTTAGTAGTACATTAAAATTGTATAAATTATGAATACTATGTCAGGCCAGACGACCAAAACGAAATGTAAACCTTTCAGCAATTTAGTTTTCGATTTATTGAACGTTCTCTCTCTATCTATCTATCTATCTATCTATCTATCTATATATATATATATATATATATATATATATATATATATATATATATATATATATATATATACTAGGGATACTGAATTGTTCTCGGTTCAGCCCATTACCAAAAATCTGACCAAACATCAGATATATTTTGGGAAGCCTTCTTGGAGTGGTTGGTAACTTTTCAGCGCGCCCTCGTTTATGCATATGTAATACAGAGATTTATACTGAACAGACACAGCACATACACACACACACTCACACGCGCGCGTGCACACACACACACACATGTACACACAAATTGGTGCAGTGGTTGCAGATGTTTTAACTCCAATTTTTGAATATGTAGTTTGTGTCGAGTGCGTGGCTTTTACAAGAAAACAAAAATCGGATAACAACAAGAAGTTTTAAATGCCTGTAGGCGTTCATGGCAGACAAAAGCCGCTATTAGAAAAACATCAAAAAAAAAAAAAAAAAAAAAGAAAGATGATAACCTTGTGAATGCCTCATTTGGCCATAAGTAACAAAATATTTATGACTGATTTTTCTCTATCGTTTTCTATTACGAGTCGGTTCGATGGCTGAAAGAGTAGCGAGTTTGTCTACGGTCCTATTCATTGCTGTTCAAGATCAAAGTAGTGAACTTTTCGATAGTCGAATGTATTGGCACAAAACAATCTTTTAACAAAACCTTTAGTAAAAAATACATTCAGTAATACCCATGTGTAGCTTTGGCTTCTAGGTTTTGTCATCGACATGCACGCAGTTATAGAGAAGATATACACATAGATCGCGCCCACAGAATTGTGCATCTGTACATAATTACAAGTAAAGAAGTAATTTGAAAAACAACATTTTGATTGCTTAGATATTTTATCCGTTCTTCTGCAAAATAGTCATAAGCAATACATACATATATATATATATATATATATATATATATATATATATATATATATATATATATAAGGAATACATCGGAAAAAGCTCAAGAAATTTAAATAGAAATTATATGAACACAAAAGGGATCTTTTACAAAACAACACATTAAATGTATTAGTTATTCACTGTAACGAGAGTGAGTACAATTTTGATTTAAAAAATAATTATCTAATTAAAAGAGAAAACAATTTACTAAGAGAAAAAAAATTAGGAAGTGCTTTAATCGCTAGATCATCCACAGTAAATTCGCGTCCAGTTTCTCACAACGTTTCACCATTCTTAACAAATCTTCTATTATCACAATGTGGGATATTTAATAAGAAAAATGATGGAAACAAGCAAAAACAAAAAGAATGTAAATGAAATCGGCTAGATTATATACCCCAAAAAATATATAAAATAAAAAAAATTAAAAACTCCCAACGCCTCTCCTCCATGCGCATGTGCAGTCGAATCAATGTAAACACATCACACGAAAACTTTGTCGTACTTCTTTCCCCTAAAGTTGCTCTTGATATATAAAAAAAAATATCGTTATCCCACATATATATATATATATGTAACAAATAATTAAGTAATCTAGAATAAATAATGAGTAAAAAATGGACAACACTATAAAATAGCCACAATTGTTTCTTCTCAATAGCTTCGAGAATAATTTTAAAAATATACCCATTACCGCACGCATAATAACCGTTAGAATAATACAATAGGCCTTGCTATTCATAATGCACCACTACCCAGCATATATAAATAGTCGAGCCAAAACACATCACCTGACAATTGTGCTCAAGCATGAAACAGACTGTTGCTACTCGACTTTGACCTAAGTGTCCACTTTTATATTTACATACGCTCTATCCCTGTAACTGACTACATTTCCCCATAAATATAGCATACCTTAGAGCTATATAATTGTCATATATATATATATATATATATATATATATAGATAGATAGATAGATAGATAGATAGATAGATAGATAGATAGATAGATAGATAGATAGATAGATATAGAGGGAGAGTGTGAGAGAGAGAATGAACAAAATATCAGATATATATATATATACGTGTATGCGAGGAAGTTTAAATGAGTTTGATATGTGCACACGTGCATGCTCCTTCAGATATGTGTCGAGGAAGAGAGCTTAACGAAACTATATTATTGCTTTTCCTCGTTAGCTATTTTTAACTTATTCGAAATTAATTCGAAAATTGCTGTAACCGCCATGGCATTTTTAAAATATCCAGGACAATATTTTCTATTCAGTTGTGTATTGCTTTGATTCCCGTAGTCTTTTTACATTTCATTTTCTTTCTAACTTACGACTGGTGGCAGCTACTTGTACGAAAAAGTAATTGACAGCTTTACTTGAATTGGTTTATTTAAGAGAACATACTTTACATATGAGATGTTATCAGAAAAAGTTTTAAATAAATGTTGCAATAAATAATTTTGAAATTTCGATTTTGTTGTAATTAAATTTATAATTATACCAATTATAATCATACGCACACATATGCATGCATACATGCATAAATACATACATACATTGTATGTATTTGTTTGGGCTTAGACAATACGCCACCTTGGGTTAGTTTTATAATACCTACTGATACCAATTGTCCATGTATATAATCTTTATATGATCTTGAATCTCGAGAGGCTTACTTGTTACATTGACTCTACACATTCTTTAGGCACTCATTACCACCATCTAGGATTTAAAGATAAACTTTATATATATATATATATATATATATATATATATATATATATATATATATATATATATATATATATATATAGTATAAATAATTTTAATAGATGTATAGAGTCTATATCTATCTATCTATCTATCTATCTATCTATCTATCTATCTATCTATCTATCTATCTATCATTTACACACTTGTAAGTCTATGAGCGCGCACATGTATGCAGGGACGTGGATGTTTCTAAATCATTACCAATAGCAGAAAGAAATGTATCGCGTCCAACAGAAAGAAATTATATGCATCTTTCAAGTAATATAATATACTGACTCTCTTTTCTAATTCAATGTTTGTATTAACAAAATTGCTCAAATTAATAGGAAAAAACTTTTGCATTCGATGGATAAGCAGGGATATGAACAGTCAAATTCGGACGGTTATCTTGACACATGAGAAACTAATAAAAAGCAATGGCATCAAATGAAGTGTATACTTATTTGTAACCGAGTTTCTTCATTGATAAAAATATTTAACGTCTCAGTTTTTCGTTTGTATTATTATCGTTGTAAACAGACAACCATATTTCATCCGTCTGCTCGCATATACATGCAAATGCATGTTTAACACACACACACACATTATATATATATATATATATATATATCATACTGGGATTTAGCTGAATACATACTTCTCTCTGGAGATGAAGGCATTGTTGGCATCACAGCTGTTTTTTGAAACAAGATGTATGCGAAATTATAAATTATATGCCCGACTACTTTGCATATATACACTGTTTTTTTTTTGGGGGGGGGGAGATCGTAATGTTTGTATATTATACAATGTTACACTAAAAACGAAACAAAAACAAACACAAAAATCGTGAGATTTTATTATTAAAATAAAAAGTTCAAAGCTGACTTAGATCTTCTTTAATATATCGAGATTTTAAAAGTATATAACGACTGACGGGTGCATTTTGGCCGAATTTTCCTTGTAACTTGCATCCTGTGCTACGTCATCAAAACGTCATAATGCTGAATCACGAAAAGCAAAAGACAAAACCAAAAATAAATAGTTTTTGTCAGCCGCCATTAAAGTTTAGGATGTTGAAAATGTATAAATGATTACACGAAAGGTTCGATTCAAAACTTATGGACAATTCTTGCATCCAGTTATATCTATCATCTGTTTACTGATACAGAAAGAAAAATATATTAGTAAAAAAAAAAAATACGTTGTTGAGGTCTTGTTACTTAAATATATACACGTCAATATAAGTTACAGTGTAGATTCTTATTACCGCACACGCGCGCGCGCACACACGCATGGAAGCTCACAAACACACACACACACACACATGCGTGCGGGATCGAATGTATTTATGCAATAAAAGACCTTGAGAGTAAAGTGGTGTAAACTTTGAAAATTTACTCATCAAGTTTTCATTCCAGAGACCATCCTTGAACTAAAATTGTAAGCCACACACACGCACACAGACATGCATAGGTACACACATATACACGTACAAACATAGATATATCAGTATGTGTGCGTATGTGTGTATATGTGATTTGTATCGTAGGAATGGTAAAATAATTTTACTTGCTTGCGAAACAATGAGGAGCTCAACATTGTGAGTGAAAAAGCGAATAGAATCGTTTTAACATGTGGTAGTAAAATTCTGTCAGCCGGACTATGTGTGAAGAGAAATAATTATGCACACACACACGCACGCACACACACACACACACACACACACGCACACATACACATACACACACATACACACAAAAAGAGCACACACCTAGACAGAAAGCTTGTAGACTGATTAAAACCTTTATGTCCAAATCCAAAATGTTTAGTGATTCTGACATTTTATTAATATTGCATTCATTAAATTGCATTATTATTCTAACAAACTATTGTTTTTCATGTATACATATATGCGTTATTACATATGTATGCGTTTTTGTTATGTGTATATATGGTGTGTATATACTTATATATTTATGTTATATATACAAACACACACATACATATATATATATACATAAATATGTATACACACCATATATATATATATATATATATATATATATATATATATATATATATATATATTTCCATTAATTAATCAGACATGTTTACGTATTATCTCTAATTCTGTACAGATTATTGCGTAACAAGACACCCGTATTTCTTTATAAACAGGCTTTTATTAGCTCAGTATTTAAATTATTAATCCTGGTTAAATGTCAGCTGCAACGTGTTGGTCTTCTTCTTTTTCTTCTTCTTCTTCTTCTTCTTCTTCTTCTTCTTCTTCTTCTTCTTCTTCTAGGGGCCGTGTCAGTTCAGGACATGGACGATCATGGCTCACCACAATTTTCTGTCCTTTGAAGCTTAGTAAAGTGTGTATTTTTGATATCTCCCCAAATCCCTGTTCTACCAACCATTCACACAAGCTTGTTAAGTAACCTTATGGGCTACTATTTTCACTGTCCGTTTTGCCTTCAATGTATCCCTTTGAGAGTCAAATTTTCCGAGCCCTCTTACCTCATTATGTGCCCTACAAGTTTCAAATGTCTGATATTTCTGATGCTAATTGTAAGTGTGTCCTTTTTTTTTCCAACTTTCACTAAAACTTCGTCGTTGTTCACATTTTCAGTCCATGATATTCTCAGCATCCTTCAGCAGAACTATATTTCTCTTGGCTCTCGTTTTCTTTTTCATCTGTGATAAGATTGGCCAGCATTTACTGCCATATAGGAGGACTGGTATTATTTGTTTCTAATGAAATTTTCACTGAGTAAATTTTGACTCAGTACAAATGGTATTCTTTTAATCAGATATTTTACTTTTAAATAAATTATTTTATTCTTTTAATTCGCAATGTATTGACTTGCAGAAATAATGCCCTATTAGAAAAAACAGGCTAACATTAGAATATTACAAAATTCCTAAACGTGACTGAAAAAAAAGAAAAGGAATTTTAACTGAGCACAAAATTAATATTATGCACGCACACACATGCACATTTGTATATATATACATATACATATATATATATATATATATATATATATATATATATATATATATATATATATATATATATATATAATTATTTACCCACTGCTCCACGCAGCAAGATGTGCACAAGGCCGAGTTTAAAGTGGGGTATCCGAGCCCGTAGGCTCCGGCAAAAATTCCCTATACACCACGTAAAAACGGAGTCAGTTTCCCGAGACGACATATATATATATATATATATATATATATATATATATATATATATATATATATATATATAGATTGAAAATTAACCCCCTATTTTATGTGTGATTGAGTCTGCCGTTAAAATTATAGTTAGACGGGATAGTCCATCATACATATATAATAAAATAGGCAGTTACTTTTCAGTCGTCTTGTATATATATATGTAATTACGCATTTTACAATTTTATGCATAAATACGATATATATATATATATATATATATATATATATATATATATATATATATATATATATATATATAAAATGATAATGCAATTTATAAATATGTCACGTGATTATTTGATACGGATTTTCCATCTGATTAAGGAGTTATTATTTATATTCGGTGTTATTAGCATAATGTTTCGGCCGATACGCCATCGGTCTTCTTCAGCTGTCCTCTGATTCGGCCAACTTTCAGGGAATTTCGAACTGAAATCTTTAATTTATGAGGGCAGATTCTTTTTGTATAATTGTTCCAATAGGATATTTCATCTTTCTCTCTCTCTCTCTCTCTCTCTCTCTGTTTTCTCTTAGTACTGCCCACCCTATTCTCACTGAGTCTAAGTCTCTACTACCCGGCTCAATCACAATTGATCACGAACCAAGCATTTAATTCACTAAACTCAGTGGAAACTAAATAAAAATGTCGAGATATCCTTAGACATGGATAGTAAATGAGAACAATCTTCCTTGTAGATTAAATAAAGGGTTCAGTTCGAAATACCTTGGAAACCACACAGATCGACAAACACTTAATGAAAGCTGGAGATCAAAAGACTCAAAGCGTTGTGATAACAACAACCACAAAGACGAGGACATTAGCCCAGATCTATATAATATAAATTACTGATTTTCCAATTACACACACATATCTTATAGATGTAGATTTGAGAATATATATAAATATTTATTTCAATGCAATCATTTTACATGTATCTATGTTAATTTGCCAAACAGTTTTGGTACCAAGATATTCTCATCGACAGCTAAGTTTGTACCCTGTACGGAATTATATACAAAATAGATTCATACTTTATCGGATAAGTGCTACATTATTATACGATATATTATTATAATTATACAGTAGATTATTTCCCTCAAATCGTTGTAATTCACTACTGCTTATTGTTATCTAAGTTTTCGGAAATGGTTTTATTACGGAAGGACCATAGATTTATCATTATTCGCGCGCACGCGCGCACACACACACACACACACACACACACGGACATAAATAAACACACACGCATATATATATTTGAAGTTATATTTCAAGCGAATACATATACATGCACACACTCACATTAATATTCGTACTCACGAGCAATATTTTTATTTTATATACCTTTAAGTTTCGTAGGTGTATATGTGTTGCAGGTATTCTAAAATTTTATGAACATTTTATTAAAAAACATAAAATGCTTGTCTTTTGTACCGACAAATCTTTGTTTCTACAATTTCATTTTTTTTTAATTAATCGAAAAGCAGTATAAAATCTACAAAAAAATACATTCTCCACATTTCTAATTAAACTATGCAAATAGACACATAAATAGGTGAATTTATTAAAAGAAAAAAACCGACAGATGCCGACAGAATTTGCGTGCATCTATGTGTGCGCGTGTGTGTACATATACATTTTGATGAGTGTGAATACGAGCATTCAGAATCACCTGTTATTAAAATAATGATAAAATAACAAAGATAATTTATAAAAAAAATGTTACAATCAAACTAGGATCAAATAACTTCAAAAATATTAACGTAAAAGTATTTAGCTGACTCTCTATCTATCTATCTATCTAATTGACAGAGTGTTAAAAAGTTCTTAGCCTGGCACATTTCTCAAAAGCAGTATTGAATGACCAGCACATCTGAATATTCACTTTGTAGAGTAATCCAGGCCGAAAACTTTCTGCGCGTTCCGTCATGCATACATATATATATATTTATATAGTTAAAATGAAGGTTTAAATTTTTAATTAGGTAAACGATACCTCAATAAACTCTCTCTCTCCCTCTCTCTCTCTATCTCATATATATATATATATATATATATATATATATATATATATATATATATATATATATATGGAGGCAAGAAGCGATTCTTGGGCATTTGGTAAAATTAGTTTTTGGAAATAAGTTCAATCCAAGCATCAAAATTTTGAAAGGATTCGTTTCTTAGTCGGAGCAACAACTTTCAGTATTCCTATATATATATATATATATATATATATATATATATATATATATATATGTATAATTATTTATTTAAAAATATGATTCCAACACGCTACATAAGAGTTCTCATGTTTCAAAACAAGAGCCGAAAACTTCAATATAATTATTTGAATTAAATTGAATTAAAGTAAGCTCTGTTCCATCTTCAAGCGAAATTTTTTTTTGAATAACATATTTATATGTATTTGAACATATATTGTATGCAATACTCCTTCCATATTTCTATTATACAACACAAACACACACATGATGGCTGACTGATAAGTATGAATTGCAAACTTATCAAATAAGTTTCAGGCCAAGAGAAATTAATGAATTTGGTATGAAAATTA
Source organism: Acanthosepion lycidas (assembly GCA_963932145.1). NCBI lineage: Eukaryota > Metazoa > Mollusca > Cephalopoda > Sepiida > Sepiidae > Acanthosepion > Acanthosepion lycidas. The sequence goes on along the minus strand of OZ010600.1, from coordinate 39,490,442 downwards.
AATATTATTTTAAATTACAAGATTCTTTTTTTAATGATCACCACTTAGTGCTACACATTTTCACAAACGTACTGTTCATTTTTTTTTTGTTTTTTTGTTTATCAAGAAATTTTCTACTTTACGGTTGATTCAACTACGTGCTCTTCAAGTCCGTTATCGAATAAACAAATGTTTTTCAACGCCACTTTCATTTACAGAATTTGTCCGATGGTGGCAAATCGGTTTTCTACCGACGCTTTGCAATGCATATTAATTTCACGATCCTTACCGTTTGCGCCGTTTGTTGGCTGAAACGCTGTCTTGCGTTGTCCTGATATATTAAAAAAACAACATTCATAGTTTATTCCGATGATGACATGTTTGTGCCCTCGTAAAGTTTCATTGCTCTCATATATCTGCGATTTTCAAAAGACATCCAATTTTTATTGCCTAACATTTTAACACTGACACATAACTTGGGTGTAGTATACATGACTAACGAACGCTGTTACTTAATGCCGTCAAACAGTGAACTGACATTAAAAATATTTGAACAGCACTTTGAATGCATGATCAAACATGTTTCTGCTTTCACTTTGACAACCAATATTCGTGTGTGTGTGTGTATGTCTGTATGTATGTGTGTGTGTGTGTATTGTCCAATCTGTGTGAGAAATGTTGGGTTTAGTGCAATGATAAGGAAAGAGAATATATTAGAAATAAAGATTTCTTATATGAAAACGCTTTTTCAATCATTAGGGCACGAAAATATTGATAAACAGAGTTTTGTATATATATATATATATATATATATATATATATATATATATATATATATATATATATATATATATATATATATATATATATATATATATATATATTCTTATATTAATATAATATATGCACATATTAATTATGTTCATTATGCTGTATCCTGTGGTGAATGATATTTTATTTAATGTGGGCTGTTTATTTTTTATAATAGCAGCTTCTAGCAATTAAATTTTTTCCTTGAATTGGGTGATGTAGAGTATTTTCGTATTATCCATTAATATTTTCAAATGCGCTACAACATTTAAAACTCAAAAACCCTAGAAGCTATTATTATACAAAATAAACAGCCCACATTAAATAAAATATCATTCATCACAGGAGACGTTATCTTGAAGAGTATATCTTATAAATATAATTAATCTGCGCATATATTATATTGGTATAAGAAAAATACAGATAAAAAATATACATATATATATATATATATATATATATATATATATATATATATATATATATGAAACAATATTTTATCATAGTTTTAAGGTGTGCTATATTTAAGGGTTAAAGTGATCAATATCAGAGATAGAACGCATGTAAATATAAAAGTGGACATTAAGGTCAGCGGCTAGCGGCGACAATCTGTTTCATGCTTAAACGCAATCTTCATGGCCTTGATGATTGCGTTTAAGCATGAGACAGATTGTCGCCGCTGGCTGTTGACCTCAGTGCCCACTCGTATATATATATATATATATATATATATATATATATATATATATATAGGTGTGTCTGTGAGAGAGAGAAAGAGAGAGAGAGTGTGTGTGTGTGTGCGTGTGTGTCTGTGTGTAAAAAGGGAATGAAAATGAAGATCCGGTTATTGATTTCAACAACTATGAACAGAGAATTAAAGAGTTTACAAGAAACTTTTATAATAATTGCTTGCAAAGATTTGTTATTCAAAGTAAAAGCCGTTCATACCTACTAGATCATAATTGATAGGCAAATCAATAAATATAATCAGTAATTATGCAATAATTAATGTAGTGATTGATCTTAAATTAATGGTACTTTATCACAAATAGACATTTTTAAATTTAGTCACTAGCAATGTTTTTCCTTTTTTCTGTTTTTTTAGACAAAGAAATCCGAATCAGTACCCACAATGCCCTGCACAAGCACTTGAATAGATAAATGTAAATAAGCAATTAAATGAAAATAGACCAGTGACCGAAAGAAATAACGGATGTCCATCATGGAGGAGAAAAAAAAACCCAAAATTATGGTGAAGTTTCGAACCCCATGTCAAGTAAATCATTTAACTTCAGTATATACAAGTAAGTAGTTTATTACTCATTGGAAATTCGTAAAAATCTATTGTCCGTAATAAAGGAAACTATGATAAAGTATTTCGATTTCTCATGCTCGACTGGTGAGGTATAACTAGTCCCACTTTTGAAAAAAAAAGATTCTGATTTAAATCTACTCATTTTTAACTTTTCCATGTCAATATCTTTTCATTCTTAAAATATATAATAGACAATAATAGAGAGTATTTTTAAGTTTTCTAGTGAATAATTTCATTTATTGGTATTCGTCCTTTGATGAACATCCACCTTAGCCAGGACACTTATAAGACCTCAAAGAATCATATGTGGCTCTGTAAGCCTTCATGTGAACACATATATATATACTTTTATATATCTGTGCACGTGTATACATAGAAACACACACAGATACACGCACACAGACACACGCACACAGACACACACATTTTATTAATATTAAGCAATTTTACGAAACTTCATTCATTGGGCATTGTCGCTCTGTTAGAGAGCCGATCCATTGCACTAAAGGAAAGCAATGTCATGCAGATGAATCTTACTAAAGAAAATGTGTGCCATTTGCATATGTGTATATAATCAAAGAAAGAAGTCATTAAACGGGAAGATGGCAAATTCTGCCTGCAACAATAACAGTTAAAATTATGCATTTATAAATATATAAAGAAGATAATTTCCTTACTCTTTTAGCAAAAAATATTAAATACCACAAAAATAGTTATTAAAAATTCGGAAGCATTAATTATATGAACTATAACAGGATTTCTCAAATTTTTCGGTGCCGTGGAGTCCTTCAGCAGAATAAAATCTTTTCGTGGAGCCATAATTATTTAATCTAAAAAAAAAGAAAGCTCATGAAAAAAGAATTGATTTTTAGCACTTACTAAGCACCACAAAAATTACCTTTAGAAAAATTTCTAAAATAATGACCTCTTTAACATAAAAAGCATTTATCAAGCAATAAGTACTGAAAAAATTTTCATCTAAATCTTTATTGTAAATTTTAAAATCTAGGTGTGGCGTTTTTTGCTTTCTTTCTCGAAAAGTTCGCATTATTAATATAATGATCGAAAAATTTGTGTGAAACTTCCGAATTACCCAAAATATTATAAAAATGCATTTGTTAATTATTTTCTCAGAGAAAAGTATAAAAATTTAGCAATTTATTTATCCCTTTTTCGTTTCGTCTGTGTTTGAGTGAAAAATTTTATTTTGTATTGAACAAAATTGTTCTTTCTTGCTTTTTGGAATGAACAAATAATAGAAAGGCTTCATGGGTCCCTGGACGTCGCCCACAGAGTCCACTTTGAGAAATACTACTGTCTACATAAACCCCAAAGTGCGAACAATACATAATGTAAAGAATTTGACAATAACGTTATCAAAGAATATACAGGGTAATACTGAAAATTTCTCAGCCAGAAAAAAAAGAGACTATTCCTATGAAAAAAAAAAATGATGTTTGGTCAGAATTTGAGAAGTAGGTTGAAAACATTTTAGCACCTGACTCGTATTAATGAGAATTATATTCGTGTATTTAAAGAAAAAAGGTTTTAAAATATATGAACTGATCCAAATATATATTATATGTAGAAGTAAGTGTAGGTGATCACACACACACACACATATATATATATATAATTATAAAATTATTATTGGTCAGAGTTGAATTTGATAAGGAAAAGGTTCTATTAAAAAGTGATCAATAGATGTATAAAGAAAAAAAGATTAAAAGGAAGAGCTTTTAAATTTAAAAAAATTATGAGATCAGGCAATCACGTTACCTTGATTTCGACCTTTGAAACCAAGGTAGCGTGATTGGCTGATCTCCTAATATATATATATATATATATATATATATATATATATATATATATCCAAGTATAGGATTGGTGTATACGGAATAAATTCCAATAACCAAAAACTACTATTCTGAAAAGAGTGCTCAATAGAGAGTAGGGCAAATTATATATATATATATATATATATATATATATATATATATATATATAGCAAATTATATATATACATATATATATAGCAAATTATAGCAAATTAGACATACATATATATATATATATAGAGAGAGAGAGAGGGGGAGAGAGAGAGAGTGTGAGAGACACTCACAAAACGAAAGTCCATTCACCTGTCAATGCACCTGGAAGGCTAAATGGTGCATTATTATTATATTATTTATATATATATATCCAAATGTAAACAAATGATGTCACACATCATGATCTGGACAAAGACCGACAATTATTTTAAGACATTTTTTTATGTTTATACGTTCTTTGTTCACATTTGGATACACATTTGGATGTACGCGAGAAAATCATGGAGAATTGTAGTTTAAAAACAGTAAAATCGACCTTGCTACCCGAAACGCTCCTCTCTGGCTAAATCGGATATAGGATACAGGTTCGATTCCTGTCGGAAGTCGCATATTTTCTATGAAAATTTCTCGGACATTCAGACCGGTAAATGCCGGTAATACTGTTTATTATAGACAGAGCATTTACAATGCTGTTTATTATAGACAGAGCATTTACTTAAATATTTGTATCTATAAAAAGAACATTTCATGATATATATATATATATATATATATATATATATATATATATATATATATATATATATATATATATATATATATATATGTATATATATATATATAAACGTACCATTTCTATATATATAAACGTTCGATTTCATTATTAAGACTTCTTGATCTCCGACTGACATTAAATTTCACTATAAAAAAGAAAAAAAAGGATGCTCACTCAGACAAGTGTATTTAATATATATATATATGTGTGTGTGTGTGTCAAAATGTCAGATACATTATATCTGTAAAAGGACAATATGAATAGAGAAAAGGAAAACTTATCTTAGCCGACACATTTTGTCCCTGAGAGATATTATCAAAGAATGCCACTCTTATTAAAAGAGAAAGTAAATTACTTAGAAGTAAAATTCGCGAAAGTGCCGCTATCGAATCTTAGCAAAATATAAATCTGCGCCGCAGAATTACTACTTTCCCAACCCAAGATACATGACTATAAAAAATATTAAAAGAAAACGGTTAAACTAATAACCTCCTGTTATTCAAAATATATAACACATAAATTAATCCCAAACTAAAATAAATTAAATTTTTTTTCGAGAACCTCACTTACTCACTTTCGTTTATTAGACATTGAATTGTGTCACTTCGAGTCTTGTGACTTTTCAGCTAACTTGAAAAATATTTATGAGCATTCCTAAACTTAAAAATTTTGCAAAACCAATAACATTTTTGCTCTTGTATATAAATACCTGTTACAAAATAAAATTCTTGCTAAAATCCCTCAGAGGACGAAACGCGTTGACTAATGTTTTTCTTTTGCCTTTATCCACACACACACACACGCACACACACACACACACATATATATATATATGTACAGTGTTAATTGCGTATGATTTCGAGTGCTAACTATGTCATAACCTACGTACTGCATCTGCATATTAAATATCTAATAAAAATAATTAAAATATGTACATTCTCTCCTGCAGTCAAGCATTTAGAACTGTGTGTGGAATTATAAGTATGTCTATCTCTCAGTTGGTTTTATCATCATCGACCAATCATCATCAACGTTGTATTTATCATCAACCAATCATCATCCATGTTGCATTTATTATCAAACAAAACTTAATGATTAAAATCCTCATTATTATCAGCATTCTAATTATTTTTTTAGTCAGATTTTCATTTCAAATCATCATTAGGAAGAATTTCTAGAGCGTGCAGGAAATTCTTTCGAGATGAAACGAAATTAGCAAAAGTGAAATAAAAAATACCCAAGAGAAAGAGGGAAATTAATGCTAAAAATGTTTTTCCTTTTCTTTCTCTTGAATAATTCCTTTCAAAGGAATCAGTAAATATCCGAAGAATTCAGCTCGCATTTTTGTAGACAATTACTTAAAATATCCCAGTGATGTGAAAGTTATCGATTGTTAATGGAGATTTTGCTTAAAATATGTCGTAGCTTTATAATCTCCTCAAGAGAATAAACCAGTGAATGAATAAAAAAAAAATATATTCATTTTAAATGAATGAATAATTAGCACAGAATGAATTGAAATTACTTTAAAGAAATTGAGTAGAAACTGATTAGAATCTCTTACGGGAATTTCACTTACGAATACACTCACTTTTAACGAAAATATATTATGGACATTTATTCATAAAGTTCAGACATGGGCACTTCGATGTGGTGTAATGGTTAGCAAACTTGTCTCGCTAGACCAATTACGACTGAATAGTGAATTCGATCCTCACTGGATGCCACATCTAAGCTACGCTTAGAAAATCATAAAGTTTGGACAAATGCATGTTACTCACTAGTTGAATATCTGATGCAATTATAATTGCGACCAAACATGGTTGGAATGTAACAGTTTCATACTAGAACTTCAGATTGTCAACTTATTCAGAAATCTTTCAAGTACATCAACATTTAAAAAATAAACAAGGAAATATGTCACTGAAAACTGAACTGATTGTCCATTTATAATTAATGTTCTTTTTTGAATCATGTGACATAACTGATGGCATATTAATTTTATATTAATAGCCGACAGTTTTGAGATTCACTTTGCAATTTGATGTGACAAGTAAACAATCTTATTAATTGTGATTAAAATCTTTTTTTCTGGAGTGAAGCCCAGCATATTGTAAAACAAAATTTTTACATCTTTTGAATAGATAACTTTTATCACCCAAGCATTATTTTGCATAAAAGTTTAACAAAAAGAATTTCGAAGCCTTCATCATTTTTTTTTTATAATACATTATATTTAAACGATTTTTGTCCGCTGGAAAAAGACTGAAATCAACATGCTCTAAATTCGAAACTGGAGAAATGAGATATCGGTTTAATCAGACTGGTTGTTCCGTATTACGTCCTAAAATATTTCTGTCTTTATGTTCATAATTTCCTTTTAGTGTGGACGAATATGCGAAATTCTGAAAAGAGCATATTTTATGGATTTCTGCCAATTTGTTTACAGGTTTTATGTATGTTCATGAATGAGTATATACAGGTGCGATAGATAAATCGTCGTCTAAATTACGTCAAAATGAAAATAACACTGACATCTCATTTTAACAGGTATATTTACCAAAATTACAGAAAAATATCTTGAAATATTAAAAAGTAAATTTATTCAGTAAAATCACCACTGGATTCAATCACGGCCTCCAGACGACTTCGAAATCTCCTGCAACTCTTCTGGCCGGTCTCATTGTATTGGTTGGTGAATGCTGCCATAAACTTCGCCTTCAGTTAAAAGGAGTCTTCTTGGTCTATCGTTGGAATGCGCCCCACACATAATAATCAAGGGGGTTAAAGTCTTAGGCGGCCAGATGTAAGGATTGATTTGGTCGCAGAAATTGTCTGACATCCATGACTGGATTCACCTGCTTGTGTGGCATGGTGCAGAATCCTCTTGCCAGACCTAGGGTCTTCCAACAGCCACCCTCTTAACCCAGGGCAGCGCTACCGCTTCAAGGCACTTGGTGTAGGCGTCCATGTTGAGTCTGAGGTCCCGTGGAAAGATGAATGGAGGCATAATGTCACTATCATTAGTGATCACTCCAGACACCTTTGTAATCACCATTAGACTCATTCAACTCTTTCCGAATTCTCTGTACTGTCCTCAGATTGACATCCAAACACTCTGAAATGTTCATACTGGAGCTTCCAGCGGGAATGCTAAACAGTACACCATACCATTTCTAAATTTCTGTCATGGTGTCATGGTACTCATTTTCTCACAGACGGTGATCAAATGACCCTACTATACTGTGCTATCAACAAAATCAAAAAGAAACGCACATGCGCAAAATTAAAAATATCAAATGGCTACAATTTACCCATCGCACCCTGTATATGTCTGTGTGTTCGTGTCTGTGTGGATACCCTGAGGCGCGGTATTACGCAAAACTCTCGAATCGGTCAAGTGATAAGTTGCTTGAGCATTTATTAATTGATTATTGTTGTTCTAGTTATATATTGAGCACTTTCTTAACTATTCTGCTGGCTTTAAAATACAGTAAATTCTAGTAATATTTACGTATTTTGAAAGGTGCCATTGAATTAGATAGATAGATAGATAGATAGATAGATAGATAGATAGATAGATAGATAGATAGATAGAAAGAAGAGAAGGGTTATCTGAAAGTAAATATTTCCTAATTTATTTGTACGGAAATTCCAACAGAATACAAAGAACACGGTAAGACCTTTCGATAGAGCAAATTTTCAGTTGCAAAACACTATCTCTATCCACTTAAATCGTCACCATTATTCTCTATACATTTTGACTAGTGAGGTACAAAAGCCTTGAATGTGTGGTTTGACACCTGTACGAGGTCGCTCGGAATGTGATTTGCCAAACACAACGTTGTCGCATTTGCTGTGTTAACATGCATAGTTTGGTCTCTGTAATCATCCAGTCAATTTCGATGAATGTCAATGGATGCATTTTTCTTCATGGGAGAATTCATACACTTTTCGTATCTACTTTTATGCCAGATACTATTTTGCCAGACTCTCATTTTATAAAATGAAGGGAAAATTCAAATGCTGTTGCCATATCAACAACATCCTATTCTAGCATAATAAATCAGAAAACATTATTTTAGGAGCGACTCTCGGAGCTAGATAGATCGAAATGGGATTTAGCGTATCAATATGGCTCCCGTCTTGGCTGAATAAAGTTTGTCTACGTCACAATTTTTTTAATTAATCATGTAATTTTTTTTCAATAAAGAAAAATGCGTGAGAAAAGTACGAGACTGGAGAAAAATCAAATAGATATGGGGGGTGGGAGGAAAGAGATTGCAGCAATAAAAGAGATTGTAAGAGCAAGGGAACATACACACACAGTTGATATAATTATTTTGGGATACGATTTTCTCTTTCAAAGACTGAACTTAGTGAAATGAACTGAACTTATATTTTTATAAACGTAATCTCTTCAACTTGTTCACATGCATATATATATATATATATATATATATATATATATATATATATATATATATATATATATATATATATATATTGTGTGTATTTAGGCAGCATCTTTTCATTCATACACGCTTCATTAAATAATATAGACAAGTGTTGTCTATTTTATGTAAAGTTTTTTCATAACGTCTGATAAATTTAATAACATTATCGTTGAACGAAGAAAGAAATTCACAATATTGATCCATATTTTTTTTAATACAATCTAAGCTTTCGGCTTACTTAAGCCATTATCAAAGATGTCAATTACAACATATTAAACAATATACGGACACGACAGTGATGATAGTCTGTCAATGTTTACATAGATGATTTCTAAGCAACGATAAACACGTGCATATAAGACGCTAGAAGCGATAATGTTATTAAACTTATCAGACGTTACGAAAAAAATTACATAAAATAGACAACACTTGTCTATATTATGTAATGAAATGTGTGTATATATATATATATATATATATATATATATATATATATATATATGAAGAGAGACAGACAGAGACAGAATATTTGTCCGATTATTATGAGGACACATACATACGCATTTTCTGTCTCCGTCTGTCTCTCTCAATCCCTTCATATATATATATATATATATATACCTGGATGTTTTGGTTGTCTGTAGCTTTTCTCTATAAACTTCCTTACCTACTAGAAATTTACGTAATTAATCTTTAAAATTAAGCTATAAACTTAACACTAATATGATATCCCTTTTCTGAAAGAGAACATTTGAGAACCCTTGATAATACAGTCATCCTTGTTTTGCCTTGTTGTTCATTGTGGATAGCTTAATAATTGTGACCAGAAGTCTTTGCGAGGAGAGACAACCGACACTTATTCAAATCACATTCATACTCGATACACTGAGTAACAGGCGCATAGCCATCAGGTCAGTTTAGTGTTCTTTGCTTTCCAAGTGTGGGAAAAGATCCACCAGGATGTTCCCGTTAACACCATGACACTAGACACAGTGTCTCACTTATAGCTAAATGGACCCTGAAGGACAGGCATATTTGGGAAAGTCCAATGTCTAAGACCCCATGAAGCCATAGGCCTCAATCAACAAGACACCGTAGCTGTTGCAGTTTTTATAAAGTGCTGGTTATGTTCACGTGGCATGGGTTAGATTTATTAGGACATTAATCGTCACTTATGGGACTTGGTGGAGAGGTTTGGGTACAATATATTGCATCTACAATATCAGGGAACTGTGGAGACATCATGGCTCAGCATCATTTGAGAGGTCTTCCGATGTTTTGTGGATTGATTGGTGCAAAAATAATGTCGTTTTCTCATATGTTACTATGTGAGAAAACGACATTATTTTTGCACCAACCTAATAATAAAATAAATGAAATTCTTTTAAAATTGTACTCTTTATTCTTTACTTTAAAATGAATTTACGACATCCTTAATTTAAACAGTTGCGAAAAAACTTTCTTAATTATCATTTTTTTCTTGTTGTTTTATGATAAAAGATAAAAAATCATTTTGTATGGTAATCAAAATGACTGAGATGAAAAATTCACAAAGAGGATAACTTGGCACTTATGATTAATTTTATAAACATGAACGTTCCTTCTTTTTCTGTACACATTCCTAATGTTTGTGATTTCTTTCTTTAAATTATACCATCTTCTACAGAAAGACATTGACAAATTTTATAATTAATACGGAGGTAAACAAATAAACCAATATATTAATAGGCATCAGAAATAAGTTAAAGAGGGCGTGAAAAGTTTATTTCATTTACATCAATGACATAAGTGAGCAAGAAGTGAATTCTGAAAATCAATAGAAAGAAAAGAAAATGAAATCATGAAAACCTGATCCCTATCTAGCATGATAAAACATAAAACCCGTTAGTGATGAAATGCCAAGATAGGACATAAAACTCGCTGCTACAGATGAAATGCCAAGATAGGACATAAAACTCGTCACAGATGAAATGCTAAGATAGGACATAAAACTCGCCACAGATGAAATGCCAACATAGGACATAAAACACGTTACAGATGAAATGCCAAGATAGGACATAAAACTCGTTACAGATGAAATGCCAAGATAGGACATAAAACTCGTTACAGATGAAATGCCAACATAGGACATAAAACTCGTTACAGATGAAATGCCAAGACAGGACATAAAACTCGTTACCGATGAAATGCCAAGATAGGACATAAAACTTGTTACAGATGAAATGCCAACATAGGACATAAAACTCGTTACAGATG
>OZ010600.1:39459018-39476518 GCA_963932145.1 Acanthosepion lycidas | reverse complement strand
AGTTGAAATCATTGAACCATTAAATATTTACATCTTCTTCACCATGTTGACTTAAAAAACAAAACAAAAAAAAACGATCAGAATTTATGTATTTGGTATTTTTATCACTACAAATTGTCGAATGATGAAACCATTTGTTTCTGGGGACAAAGATTGTGCGATTTAGTTCACGCTCGAATAATAAAAATCTTGATTTGTAACAAACCTAGAATATTCGGCCCCTCTATCAGATAGTATCAAAAGCGCGTTTACGCTCGCACACGTACACACACACACACACACATTTATATACGGCGGAAGGTAAAAGCAACACATAAAGAAAATGATGGCAGGGTGAGTAAGTTTAAATGGCGAAGATTCAAATGTTTACATAAAATTAATGTATCGAAATGAAAACAATAATTTCGAATAAATTGATAGGAAGGCATTTACTAAATGATTTTCGATACGTGTAAAATTGGATTAAGAAAACAGGCGTATGCAGCAAGTTTTGATCATGCGTAGAGATTCAAATTCGGATTCAAATGCTTTCAAATTTAAACGATCTTATACACGCAAAAAAGGCCTGAAAAATAAATTTAACTGATTTAACATGTTGTTAACAATTTATTTCAACAAAATATTTTTTTTTAATTCATAGAAAAAACTGTTTATTCAATAACGCCTTCTATTTAAGAGTTTCTTCAAGGCGATTTGAGGATTGTGGTCATAACACGTTGAAACACGAGTTCTTGTCTGACCACTCGAAGTTAAGCAACGTCAATCCACCTCTTCTTTTCCCCAGCTATGGGTTAAATATGTTAATAAGGATTTTCAAAAATATCTTTCGACTTTACATATAACTCATAAAAAACAAATCAAGCAAATTCAATTCGATTTGCTTTGATTGGTTAAATTCTTTCTTCTAAAGAAATGATGCCAGTTTTCGAAAGAGAAAAATCCTTAGGAGAGTTTGAATGAAATGGTAAGGTGCTATTGCACCTTACCATTCCATAGTAACATTTCAACCTAGTAACATGAGCATGGAGGTTTTCGTGCTGCAATGATTCAGGTGCTCCAAATATTATTCGTCCAACTGAACGTCTTCTTATACTGGATGCTAACACAAAGGTTCGGCTGATCCATTCATCAGCCCTCGTTAGGTGTCGATATCTATGAAACACTACGGAATACAGTGTTCGCAGCACAGTACGTTGACTGATGGGCTGAGTGGTATTAACACTGATTTGAGATGTGATTTGATGCAATGTTTCTGTTTCATACGCTAATGTTGAAATCATTAAACCATTTAATATTGACATCCTCTACACCAGGTTTTCGTTAAAAATCGACCATAACTTGTGTATAATTAATAATTATTATGATAATTATAAATATTATAATAGTTATTATAATTAGTTTAATAAACCTCACTTGACTCAGACGAATCGGGTTTCCAACACTTACGGGAAGACGAACGTGCTCGCGCGTGTGTGTGTAGAGGACACCAAATGTGGCTAAAGAACTAGGCAGTCAGCAGAATGTTATGCCAACTGAGGAGGGCTCTGTAATAGTGGGGAATGTGTTCTTTTCAAATTTACTAACAAATCTGAAACGCTTTTGCACCCCTTCATGCTCTTTGTCTTTCTTTCTTGTCCCAACAAGATATCGCAAGATCCTATCGCACGTGGGTGACACGAAACTGTTTCCAGAAATACTTGGCTCACCTGTAAGTACTTTATTGGCCTACGCATTGTCCAGTTTTCGATCCCGTTGAGCGTATATAGGATATGTTGCAGACTTCATAATTTCCTGCAGGCACACCCAGCAAACACATGTTATGAAGCGTAACCAAGTAATGTCTCCATGACACATCGCGTAGCTATCGGTTTTATGGCGAAAGGAATAGATACACATTATGTAACTGTATCTATATTTTGGTCACAGGAACATAAAATTAAGAAAGCTTACATAACTAATTTAACAATCATTGACGATACTCAACTCGAATGAAATCATTTTGGTTATTATTGATTATTTTGACATCTTTTTAACATAGAATTATCTCTGCTTATAAAAGAAAAAACATCAAGAACTCACTATAAAAACAATAGTAAATAATTTCTCAATATAATTTGTAATGTTGTTAATTTTGTAACTGAATAGATTAAGTCTCACTAATACTAATTAAAAAGATATTTTTGTCTTGAAACCACACACACAAACAGCCTGATTAGTTTATTTCATTATGTTTAATAATTTTAACTTTTACTTCAAAATGAAATATTTTCAAAGATATTCGTAATTTAATTTAACTTTTATAAAATTCACTTTTTTTAACGGTGCTAATTTTTGAGCATCGGATATTTTATAAATGTACAAATGGACTGATATATGAAAAATATTTAGATACTCACATCGTTTATATTAAATATTGATATTATGAGTCACCTTCGCAAAATATTAATGCTAAAATGAATGACAAAACTATTTCAGACGGCTATTGTATTTTGGGGTGGGGGGGATGAACCAAGTTCATTGTTAGTTGACCCATGACATTCACTTTTTATCTTTCATTAATATTGACCTTACGTTCATTCAACTGTCAGCCATCTTGATATCTACGTCTCTATCATATAGAAATGCAGATCTCGACACGCCCACCCAGAGGCGTTTAGGCTTACTTTGATCTTATGAACTCTGCAACTTTATACCACGGCCGAATTTAAGCACTGGAACTGTGATGCAATACGACTTGAGTATTCAGCAAGAGGGAAAGGGAGGCTGCCACCCACCGAGATCTGGCCCGAGCCTTAACAGAAAAGAACGTTACAATAAGCGCTACGTTGTGGCAAGAGAAATTCTACCAATGTTATTCTTTTACGCTTCCTTCCGTTATTCCATTTGTTGTTGTTCTTTTCTCATCTCTTCTTCCATTTCCCAATTTTTAACTCTTTTCTCTAAGCCATATTTTTTTTATTCCTTCTGGTTTTCTTTCAAGTATTATTCCTTTTCTCTTTCTTTCTTATGACAATATTCCACAATTATTTTTTCAAACTTTTCTTTCACTTTCTCTTTTTTTTTTTTTTTTTTTTTTTACTATTTTGCTCCAAATTACTCTCCCCTCTCTCTTTAGCCCCTTTCTTTCTCTTTTTCCGCAATTTACTTTCTTCGTATTTTCGCTCTTTTTCCTTCGTTTATTTCCCCATCTATCTCCCTCATCTCTTATATTCCTGGTTAGTTTCCCTGTTCTTTTCCCTTTTATTTTCTTCTAATCTCTCCAGTTTCTCTTTACATCATTCTTTCTCTTTTATCAACTTCTCATTTTTCTTTTCTTTCTACATGTCGTATTGCTTATTATATATATATATATTTTTTTTTATTAACGCCTTCTATAATCTTCATTTATTTTTTAACTCCGTTTACCTTTCTTGTCATTTTCTTTATATTTATTTTTTATTTATTCTCTTCGTTAAGGGTCACCTCTTTTTTCTCCTTCTCTGCTTTTTCAGTTTTTTCAACCTCGACCTTAAAACGTAATCCTAGTCTTTCTTTCAAAATTCAGTTTTTTTTTTCTTATTATTATTACCTACCTGTTGCTTCTTTCTCTCTCATCTACCATCTATTTTTAATTGCACTAATTTGTCGCAAGGTTAATAAATTTTGATGACAGAGATGGACTTCAGCCTTAAGAAATAATTTTTTTCCCTCCCTCCACCCATCCATCTTACCATACATATATACGTATGTACGCATAGGTGTATGACTATGAAAATTAGAACATGATATATTACTGTACACACACACACAAATATACGCAGATATACACATATAGACCGATGCACATAAACATACATATTGTTTTGCCTTGTCTTTTACGTTTTTTTTGTTTTATATATATATATATATATATATATATATATATATATATATATATATATATATATATATTTACAAATAAAGCTCACAAATTTTGATGAAATGTTTCAAACCAACAGGAATCAATCGATCGGACTGGTTCATCCAGTTTTGCCTCTAGAAAGACACGGCGACCAGTTTTTGATTTCATTACAATGCAAAATTTTAATGTCCATTTTAAATATATGGGCATAAGATAAGTTTATTAGAGAATTAACAGAAATCTAGTTTACCTCATTCTCGGACGAAGATTAATCTCTTGTTAATAATTTCATTGTTTAATTGCATGTCTGAACTAAGTGAATCCAAAAGTGCGAGATCGTTTTAGAGCAATAAACTTTTTTTAATTTTATTTGTATGGAATTGCCTGATAGAAGGCAAAAAAATGGAATCAACGTACTTGCTCCAAAATACCAAAAGAAATTTATTTCATGCTCGAGGCAAAAATCTATGCAGTCTTATAAAACATTCCCGTCACTTATTATCTATTAGGTTTTGCTTTTTCTCATCATTTTCATTCCGTCTTATGCTTATCATTTTTTTCTTTCTGTGTCTGACAAATTTATTTGCTTCCTATTAATCCATTTTATGAACTTCTTCTTCTTCTGAATTTTCTTGCATCCAGTGGTAGGTCAAAAACCTTACAAAAATGTTTCTTAGATGAAGTAAATAACAGTTAGAATTTAACAAAAATCTTACAAGCATCAATTAACCATAAGTAAGAGATGGGATTTATTTTATACATATATACATGGTGGCTGTTATTCGATTTCGAACAATGCCATAGTTTGATCCATCTTCAAATATTAGGAGAGCGGAAGCGGGTTCTTCGTTCTGCTAGAGTCTTAAATTCTCTTGCCAGCAAACTTTTAAATGTCGTTTTAGTCTACTAAATTGTGCACATTCTTTTTTTTACACTCTATGCAATTAGAAATGTTTCATTACGTGTAGTGAATGACTTCTCTGTGTATCATCTTTAATTATTTTTAGGCCTATCTTAGACAGACGCGACCACATTCATTACACGTTAGAACAGACTCTGCGACAACATTTTCATAGAAATTAACATGAAGACCCAAACAAACATCTCTCTCTTGAATTTTTCATGCGCACCACGATTCTGTTCAAAGTCTCTCTTGCCACTGTGCACTGCTTTCATCGAGGTTGAACGATCTAGAGTGAGGTTTTGCTAGTCATTTGTTATGATGTTGTCTTACTGCATTGTGTTCATTGTGCAATCTTTATACCTCAGTTTCGGCGTGTGTATACATACATACATAATAGATGTCCACTCGTATTTGAGGATATCCATTTACTAGGGCGGCTAGCCAATTCCTGTTGCAGACGTTTGCTCAAGCACATTTTGTGTTTACTCAAAACGCACAGAGGCCGCCTGTGGTTTATACTGCAACTATGCTGAGCAGACCTTAGTTAAAGTTTCTGGGAGAGAGCGTGTTGTCTAGCGTGATCAACAATTTTAAGAAGGCCTCGGCCACGATGACTTGTGGCTTCGTGCTAGCACAGTTATCGACGGCCCACAAGAGTTCCGTCTACCCAGTTCTACTCACACAGGGTGGGTCAACCCGTGGTATGGTTTTCAAGCACTTTCCAAAGGTGCCGCAGGCTGGGACCGAACTCGATCCATTCCGATAACATCAGGAAGTCGCCTTCCTGACAAATCGACCATGGTGAGATTCGAATCTGGGTCTCATGGTCAGAAAGTGAACGTTCCACGTGCTCATACCTACCTACCTACCTACATACATACATACATACATACATACATACATACATACAGCTAAATAGTTTTCAATAGAGTGAGATGAATGTTTCAAGTACAAACCCTAAAGGTGGAAGCGGAAAGTGGATTACAATTCAAAATCTTTTCAGATTTTATGCAGCTCAGCTGAAGTGAATTTAGTAAGTGAAATGTTTTATTAACGTCTATTTTTTTTGAACAAAATAATTTCATCGTAGAATAAGAGTGGGTGCGTGGATATTTTGGTTAAATTACGAAAGGATATCCGACGAATTACTTTAAATGAAACTGAATATATCTATAAAAGGCAGGATGTGTGTGTGTGTGTGTGTGTGTGTGTGTGTGTGTGTGTGTGTGTGTGTAACGAATGCATGGCCCCAATTTTCGACGGATTTGCACCAAAATTTACATACATATGCTCCAAGTTAGCGGGAAGGCCAAGGCCGCATTTCCCAATTCCCATCGATAGTGGAAATAATCGATTTTTTCATGTTTCTACGGCACTTTTCATGTAGTTTGCGACCATTTTCTACTGGCCGGAGTGAGAGCCTATAGCTGGCTGCCACGAATAGGCAGGAAGATTCTATTGGCCAGCGTGAGAGCCAACAGCTGACTGACACGAATATTAACTAACATGCTACCATGCAAAAAAATATCGATAGCTGCATTCGTCACAAGTGGGAAAAATTTAAATCTGCATGGCACTTTACTCCAATTGGCTCATTCGCTTGCTTAAACTCAACGTTGATTCTGATTCCGCAGTACTGGGTTGGGTGTGAAAAAGTATTTGTTGTTAACATTCTTTTTTCATTCAATTTTTCCAGTTACGAGTCCTTTTGTAAAGCTGATCGTTTTGTGTTCATTTTGTTTAGTTCTTTTTTCGTAACAGAATTAATGTTTAGTATAGAGCTTAGAAAAAAATCGCAGTGTGAGATAGGCAAGAAGTAAGGCATGTAGCAACATCAGCACGGCAAAGGGCACTCCTTTAAAGGCAAAGAAGGGCAAAAATATTTTAAGTCAAGTGATAGCGATTGCTGTATGAGTCGTATGATTTTTTAATCAAGCACGGGCAACGCCAGGCCATGCTGCTAGTATAGTTATATAAGTAATGAAGTTTGAGCTTTGTTATATAGAAGAATTGATACCAATCTTAATTTCTGAGCGACTTCGATTTGCTTTTGCATTTCTATATGAACCTGTATGCACATGTGTTATAGTTATGTGTAGGGGGTACTCAGTTGATGACATTGCAAAGCAATTTTTGTTTATTATAAGTAGTTATAATTCCAATTGTTTTTTTATTTGAGTTTAGTATAATAATATTTCGTCTAAAAATTTCAGACAGAAAAACATTTTTATTTGTTAATTTTATTAAATTCAAGATGATCAGCTTTCGTGAAATAAACCATGAACATATCTGGAATTTTGCATTTAGCGTTTCTTCTCTTTGCTTAGACACTCACATTTGAATCGTTTTGTATGTATGATTTATTTAGATTTGATCTGAGATTTGATTCGTATTATGGAGCAATGCAGGTTCAAGTGCGATCGTCTGATCTCCATATTTTCAAAGTATAAGTCGAATTAATTGTTTACTCGAATTGTCACAGGTCACGACAATCACACAATAAGAAGAGAACTATAACTTCAAACACATTTACCATATCTTAAATAAAATGAACTGATAGGAATACAGACTAATAGTATGTTTTTTAAAAAACATGATCAAATTTTGTTCGGATTAAAAGATGGATGAACTTTCAGGACTTACCGTATTTGTCGGCGACAAGGACGCATTTTTTTTTCTGAAAAATTTGCCGTGGGAAGGTCAGAGTTTTTGTAGGCCTGTGCCAACCCCAGAGGAAGGTTATCTATGCCAGACGGCAAACTGAATTCCTGTATGTTATGCAAATTTCGAGACTTATTTCAGACAAAAAATGCTTCCTTGACGCCGACAAATACGGTATTTGATTTGATATTTTCTCGTTTTCTCTTCAACCAAACTCACCTGCCATATTTTCTAAAGCATTGACGAATCTCAGTCATAATAGAAATAAAATAACTAAACTAAATAGAATAAAATTTATCATAAGATGACGTGCTTATATATCGAAGGAGAATTATTTTGATATTATTTAATATACCGGAATTTGCTGATTACGCGCTCGGATTAGTGTTATTATCTCGGTAGTTACTTACTAACTTACGTAGTCGCACTAAGTCCCTAAGAGATTGACCTCACGAGTGCCAATCTACTTTAGCAACCCTTTTATCGACTGGGTCATGTGAGCTGTCGGACAATACGGTGGTGAACCTTATATTGCCTTTAGAGTATGTGATTTTTAAACTGTCTATAGTATAATTAAGCAATGCAATTTTTATCGTTACTTTTTTCTTCATAATAAATGAATGAATTTCCAAGGTGGGCCTATCGAAGAGGACATTAACGTGCTTAACGTGCGCCGATTCTTTCAATTACTTCAACCTCTTGTGTTCTTTCCTATTATTCTGCATCAAAGAGCCAAGTTCAAATTCTAGTCGGGTTCGTTACATTCACTTAAGTGCAAATACTCTGAGTAAATATATGAATCTATATCTTCTCCCAGCTATGGGTTAAACAGTAGGACTTGTATCTGGAAAAATCATTGTTATTCTCAAACAATTGTTAATGCACTCGCAAAAAAGTATTATTTTTACAATCCAAAATATGTTTCGTCTTTACTTAAGCTACAAAGGGTAAACTAGGAAAGTCGTAAAAAAAATCAATCAATCAATTAAAAATATTATTCTGAATTAGTTATACAAAAGTTGTTGAACGTTTCCCTCCACACATGATCAGTCATACTTAATTTCATCGTGTCGCATAGAACTACGACTTTTCGATCTTCCTCCAATCCTTAATTTTAGGAAGTGGTTAATCTTACTTTTGTATTTTCTGCCACAACTGCAGGATGCACCAGATAATCGAGAGCAAATTATTATATAAAGAAAAACAAAGATATCCCTCTACTGAAGAAAAACAGCAAAAAAGTATATTTTCCAGAAAATCTAATGACATGTTCAACTTCAAATGTTCAAAGCAGAAAAAAATGAAACGGCTTCGGTGCGTCTGAGGAAGTGACTGCAGGCCCGAAATCAGGTGGTTCTCATTCATTTTGGCATTAGTACACACACGGTGATGTAAGGCAGAAAGACCGTTTCAACTGCCCTGAACTCTTATATCTCCTCATGTGGAAGATGATGTGATTCTTGTAGGATAGTTACCATTTTGAAGAGTGTTTTCAATATTGATCATCTGTTCCTATGTATCTGGGTTTGCCACATGTGTTGTTCTAAACAGTATATAGACCATTCTTACACATATTATGGGTAGTAGGAATCGAAACTCAGGTACTATCCAGTTGGGCAGATGAGCTTCATCTTCCTTTTCTCTTATGAATTGTACTGGATCTCTTTCTGAGTTCGCATAGCCCAGAAATGTTTGCAAATCTTGCTGGATGGGGCCAGTCTATGAAGATACCGTCAATGTATCTCAGCTACATATTTGGCTTTAGTAGTATTCTTAAAGCCATTTCATTAACGTATTCCATGTATATGATTTGCTATAAGTAGAGAGAACAATGAACCTATAGCCAAGCAGTCTTCCTGCTGATATATGTCAGAAACCAACTGGAGATCTGCACCGAATGTCAATACCTCCATAAGATTATCTCTTAGAATATTGATACATAAATACTTCCATACGTCCATACCTCCATAAAATCAATATTTCTTAGAATATTGATATATCAGTACCTTCGTGCGCCAATATCTTCATAAGAATCCATATATCTTCAAATATTGATACGTTTCTCAGGAGTAGGCATCCAGTTCAGGTTATCTCGAACTATAAATAAAACATCATCTGCGGAAAACTTGCTAAAGAAGCCCACAACGCTCAAATTCACAATCATCTGACTCCATAAAGTTGACAATGTTCTTTAAATATGATAGAGACTTAAATGTTCATAAGTTGACTATATTTACAATGAAGCTACTCAACGGATAATAATACTAGACAACTGACTACAGACTTTAATTAACAACTGAATTTGTAAATATTGTGGGATTCGTACATATGTGGTACTGTAACATTGAATCAACTATTTGTATTCATTCAACATAAAGTGACTTTTATATTTGTTCGCGATCTGTGACTGCTTCCGTTCAATTTTCAATACCGGCACTTTCTTTAACTTGCAATAGGTACGGTTCCATATTAGGCTTACCAACTTTCTGATTATTCCAACTTGTCCATTAACATTGTTTCATTGCTTTTATAATGATAGCGGTATCGATCTGCGGAGTTTGGGTCTCATCAACCTGTGTCTTAGGGATTTCGAAAAAGTCCCCACAATTGAGGCTATCACATTTAGATATTAGGAATTTGCTTTATGTTTGTAGCAAAATTAAGACTGGTGTTTGCTGATGTTCACAACTGCTTTTACGGGTTGATGATGGACCTTTTTGTATGTCATATATATGGGATCATCCTTCAATTACTTTAAATGATTTATTTGATGTGCCTTAACCCAATTGAATTATGCATCATTGTCCAATGTTATTCACTCTAGGAACAATTTTATCTGGTTAGACGGTTCACTTTTGTATCTGGAGTTTCCTTCAGAGATTATGATGGATTCTCGCACCAATGAGAGTGCACCTTGATCTTTCTGCAAATGTTCATACTTTTCTGAAATTGACAGATATTTTCATAGATAAACTTGATGGGATTAGATTAAGCTCTCTGTATATAAAGAGGTTAGAGAATATTCGATGGTTCGACATTTTTGTACTTTTTCTCTGTTGGAGATTTTTTGTCTCCCTTTGTGTTTCAAATCGGCTTCGTACCGATACGATAAATTTTATCTTAATTTTTTGTTTTAGATATGGAATTATCATTATCAAACTAGTATCCTTATCTTGGTTGTTACCATGATAATGTTTTGGTCATTGTACTCTCTGGTCTTCTGGTGTAGCTGACAAGCCATATTATGTTTAAAGTTGCAAGTTTCCACCACCGATCTCTGCTCCAGGACACATGGCCTAGTGGATAAAAGCTTTGGTACCGTAGATCTAGTTACCTGTCGGTCATGAGTTCAGTCTGTGGGTGTTATATATCATATATTCTGATTTAGAGTAGACAAATACAAAAACGAATGAAGAACAGAAGGAGATAAACATGAAGAACAGAAGATAAATATACTCCCATGAATTGAACGAAGGGTTTGTTTCAAAATTCTCCGAGAGAAGGATCCAACAAAGAAAAAGGAAACTATTTATTATTTGGCATCTTTAGTATTTGCTATTAAGAAGAAAGGACCAGACTGAAAATTCTTTGCAAATCAAGTAAATTTAATGAATTATGCAAAGAACAATACGGCTTTCCCGATTTTTACCATTTAAAATACAAAAAGGGCCCTACGAGGTCCTATCAAAAAGTATCGGGACTGGTGCTATAAAAGAAAACTAGAACATATATCAATTCGACATTTAATCTCCTTCAAAGTAGTCTCCTTCTGAAGCCACACACTTTATCTAGCGTCGTTTCCATTGAAGTAAGCATTCCCGGAACTCCTGTTTTGGAATAGCGAGCAGCTGTCTCATTGCATTCATTTGATTTCCTCGACGTCATGAAATCTTGTTACTTTCACGTGGGATTTGATTTTTGGAAAGAAGAAAAAATCGCAAGGGGCGAGATCTGTGGATGAAAGTGTTTGTCAGACCTGGGGAATGTACTTAACCAAAAACTGCTCCACAAGCTGTGCAGCATTCCGTAAACGCCGTAATTGTTTACTATCTGACCAAGTGGAGCATACTCATGATGAACAATGTTCTTTTAATCGAAGAATACTGTTAACAATGCTTTCTCATTGCTTCGACTCATTCGTGATTTCTTAGGGCTCGGAGACAATGGGGTCTTCCACCGCAAATACTGAGCTTTAGTTTCGGGGTCATAACTATAGATCCACGATTTGTCACCTGTTATGACCCTTTTTTAAATGTTTTCGTCTTCCTCGTATTTCAAGTAGTCCTTTGTGTCGTAGCCTATCAAATGTCTTTGTGTATGTTTCATAGATTACTCAAATATATTTGATAGGTTACGATACAAAGAACTACTTAAAATACTAGAAAAGCTCTAATTTACATGGGAAAGACATTTGAGTAATCCGTAACCTTTCTGGAAACAAACAAACAACATGTTGATAAAGAAGAGGTTCAGTGAATACATAAAAACAGAGAAATAAAAACAAAGTTGCCTTTTCTCAGCGGATTTATTTCACGTAAATACCGAAGTGAACCTAAGAGAACTAGAAGACCTACCAGGATTTACTTTTTCAGAACGTAAACTGAAAAACTATTATACAAAGTAGTAAAGGAAAAAAAGATAAGAAAAGAAAACAGTTTGGCAGCCTAACTTAGGGGAGGTCAAAATCAATCTGACGCAATATATATATATATATATATATATATATATATATATATATATATATATATATATATATATATATATATATGAGTAATGTAGTAAGAGCTGATGGAATATGTAATCATAGAAATTAGAAGGCGCATGAGAAAAGATTCCTTACAGAAATTGAGCAGAGTATTGTGAGATAGGAAAAGAAGCAAAGAAAAGAGTTCCGAACTTCTATGGAGTACGTAATACTCTAAACGGTCATGAATGCTGGACAGTTTCCTCATAGATGAAGAAAAGGTTTGAAGTTATATGGTTCTACCAGATTAACGTCGTCCTGTTGTCCCGATGATGATAAAACATTCATCTGGAATAACTAATTAGGTTTGTTTAGAACGACGCCAGGATGATACAAACTTTTAAATTAAATGTTGATTTATTCTAAAGGCGCATAATTTCTTAAATAAAAGATATATCCAATAGTGGGTAGCTTTTAATAAACGGAGTAAACCCACTAACACACACACACACACACACACACACACACACACACACACACACACACACACACACACACACACACACACACACACACACACATAAACAAATCTTAAACGCCTCTTTTATAATCAGTGAATGAAACCCAAATGAAAACTAAAGACTTATATGTAAATATCTGTGTTATATTTAAACGTGAAAAACATTAGAATCTAATTATAAGAACTTATTTTACTTTAATAAACAAAGCAAAAAATGATGTCTTCCAATTGTTGGTTAAAAATCTTGAATGAATCATTCACAAACAATGAATAATTCATGATGTATTGTTTTCAGTTTATCATCAACTAAATTGAAAATACAAGGAAACATTTCTTTAAAAATATGATAAATAATCACGGAAACTTTGGTCATGATCATGATTATTTATTTAAGTGAATATTTATTTATTTTCGTCTACCGGCCTGAATATTAAAGAAAAATATGAAATCTCCGGCAGGATTCGAATATTCAGCCTTGCTTGATCAGCAAAATTTATTCGTAGCTGAGTCAGTTAAAGCATGTCGGACCTAAAGACGGTTCCCTCTGCCCAGAGGAACGCAGTCGGAGATATTTTCCTTTAATAAGATTTCTTGAATATTCAAGCCGGTAGACGAAAATAAATGAATATACTGTTTAATAAGTAAACGGAGCGTCTACTCAAATATGGGTATCCACTAAAAATTTAAAGTTTAAAGTGATAAAAAGAAAATGAAATAATTTGTTTTTGTATTTCTTCATTTTTAAAATGTTGGTATTTTAGCTTTTTTAAAAAAAACTTTTCTTAAACACTTTAAAAGTGTTTTTATTATGCTACTACAACTATAAACTTTAACGAAGTTATAAAAAAATAATTTTGGGATTGTTTATAGATTTTTCAAGACGATGCAGTTGTTTTTTTCGGAACAGTGGTGAAAAAAGTTACTCTGGGGCCTTGTAATTCTACCAACGAATACCATGGACAGAATATGTGGGCAACGAGGAAGTGTTAAGGAAAGTCAGAACTACAAGGAAAGTGACAGATGAAATTTCTGGGTCGCGTAATGAGGGAAGAGTAAATAGAGAATGGAATACTTAAAGGAGATATTGAAGACATGAGAAGCAATGGGAAACAGTGAGTAACCTACTTAAAGAGTTTGCATGAATGAATAGCATAACAAGTACAAAGAGAGATTTTAAAGGGTCAAAAATTACTTCGAGCATCAGGAACTTGTGGAGGGTCATGATCGCCCACACCCCGAAAGGAAACAGCACATAAAAGAAGACTGTTTTATTTGAATTAAAATTCTGCCTCACTGACAGGGTCAAAACTGTGTCCTTCGGGTATCGCGACCAGGACTTCCCTTCTACATAGCGGGGTGGGATGGATGGGAATGTCACCTGCGCGGAAATGTAGACGATTAGACAGGAGACTTTTCACAAAAGTACATGCACGTGGAGATGTCTACAATTGTGCATATGTATAGACGTGTGTATGAGAGGAGGAGGACGTGCTTGTGAATAAACGAGAAAGTGTGTGTGTATTAACACACACACATACATTCATTTATTTGAATCCCATATAATGGTCTAATGTTTAATGATTTAGATTTCTAATCTATCCGTTCGATTTTCACTGTTCGTTTTACAAACGTGGCTAATGTTTAAAACAATACTTATATGCTTACCCCGTTAGAGATAGATATTTTCTGAATTAGGTTTGTATACGTTCGAATACAGATGGAGGTTTGTCTTCAGCATTGATCATCATGGGTTGATTTCTCGAACGAATGTCTAGGAGTGTTTTCCAAACATATTACAGGCACTCCTCTAAGTTTTTAATAACCCTAAGGTGATTTCTAGTTGGAGGTACAGTGTGCACATTATCAAGGATTCACGATGGCTTAACATGGACGACAGCAGTAATGTCCCGTGGTATGTACTGAAGTGTTCATTCTCCTAGACACAAGGCTGAGATGATAGAAATGCACTAATTTTTTAAAAAGTTCTTAACTTAATTTTATAGACTCTTACTTTGTACAACACAAGACAAGGGTTTCCGAAAGGGAATGTTGACAAATTGCTGTTGGCCATACTATAATTATCTACAACATAAATAATGGCTGTCTGTATAGACCAAGATGTTTTAGACAAATGTCACCATATGAGAAGCTATCTACGTTTGTCTAATTTCGATAACCAATAGTAAAAAAAATCACTGTAAATACAAGAAATGTTAGAAGCTAAAAATGTAGTTTGAAAATAGGTGTTAGCATCATAAAAATCAATGATCCAGAACATTGGTCTAAGAAACACTCGGCTAAAGAATTATGGTCTAATTATTCGACTATAATTTTCTAGACGAATATATTAATACTAACACAATAGACTCTAATATGTTAGTATTAATATACAAACAATGCATACCAATAAATACTTATAATTCCTATATAGCATTAGTAATTAATGTTACTATGAGTGACTTAAATATTATTCTGTAATGTAGTGAATACCAATAAAATTGACTATTTTGTACACGAATAAAGTATAAATTTATTAAAAAATTATAGACCAATGTCCCTAGACGAGTATTCCTTAAACAAATGTCCTTAGACAGGTTTCCCTTATTAGACAGGTTTCCCTTATTAGACCGATATTTCTTTCGATGAATGTTCCTAAATCCTAAAAATCAACTAAATCAATTGGAAATTATGGAAGGTGTAGTTCGCAAATAGTAGCAATTGCCTTAAAGAATAAGCGACTACGTATCGAACTCTCGAAAAAGGATTGGAGATTTGGGAAAATGGTATAAAAATAAAATGATAGGGAGTCAAATTTTATATCTTTTTTTTTTCTCTCTCTTGCAATTTCTTGTTTTTAGCTTAATGCCAATTAAATTCATTTCCCTTTTGTTCAACGTATTTCTCTCGCTCACTTTCCAAGTGATCTTTCGATTGCAAAAGAAAATGAATAAGAAGAAATTATGTTGACAGAAATAGATGACTGTATTGTGACTAGATTCTCGCGGTCAGAATAGAACTGGCCTAAACTTTCTAGAAAGAAATTAAGAAATACATTTAGCAATATCTAGCCATAAAGATGTTTTACCGCAAATTTCGAGTAGCAACACACATTATGAAGGCAATAAGCCTTTAAGCTAAAGGGTTTCTGCCTTCCACGCAACTATGAACGGTACTCATTTACGTTTCTTCTAATACATTTTCTTGGGCTGTTTCGGGAAAATGCGAAAGACAATTTGAAACAAATCAAAACTTTTATACAAAAAAAAAAAAAAAAAAAAAAAAGCCTATGTAGAAAAACTACTCTTTTTTTGTATAAAATTCTTTCATTTTTCCGCCCTTAGTGAACAAAATAAAATGGGAGGAAAGTATATGATCTATATTCATAATCAGATTGGTGCAGATACTTCAGCGTGGTGTAATGGTTAGCAAGCTTGTCTCACTAAAATAATTACAACGATTACAATTATGCCGCATACTTTCAGCCTTGTGCTTAGAAAATCCCCATAGTTAGAAGGGGGTGTTTTAATTTTATTTTATTATAATTTTTTTATATATATATTAAGAATAATTTTAGGGGGAGAATATGACAAACTATTTAAATGAAGAATTTGATATTTTCAAGATATTATAGGAAGAGTAATTTAAATCCCCTCAGTTCCACCGAAAACTAAAGTATCATATGACTATTAAGCTGAGTATTTATCCCTTCACTTAGATTTGTTAGTGGAATTAGTGTAAGTCATGAACAAAAAATGTTCAGTAACGACTTTCAAATACAGTGACGACTTCCCGGTGAATTTTCATTTTTTTTTTATTTACCCCACCCCACATATACATAGTTGAAAATATGATATAAATCCCACAGAATGATCAAATAAGTAACGACTAGATTTTCCTCGTTGTCGTTATTTAAACCTTTATGGTGACCTTCTCTACTTGTTTTTCTTGAATTTCTCAATAAATGAACGAAGTCTTTTTATACTTCAAAAACATAAGTATATGGTAATCGCCTTACGACAAACTTTTCATCAACTACATTATTTAAAATCAGCTAAACATTGAAGTATGTGTATCCATGCGCACACGTATATGGGAGTGCTTGAAGCTTTTTTTTTTCGTTATATTCTAATCGGAAATGTTATGTGGCACGATGGTTGGTGAACAGCATTCTAATTTCGATCGCATACGACTTTTGAAATAAGCCATGAATTCAAACTCTTGGTGCTCGGGTTTCATAACTAGTCATCTTTAGACTGGTCGTATCATTGACAGTTCACAGTCAGGTAATAATACCATATAATCTAGTACTCAATCAGTTAAGTGCCATACGCGATACACGCTTAGGCGATTATATCTCTTTCGATTTAATGACTGTCTAGGCAAAGAATTTCTCGCAGTAGGTTGCCATTTCATTTTCTCCAATCGAGAAAATATGGATTCATACCTTTCCCAAGGATATTTGTGCATAAGTGAATGTAATTCGAACTCGGTTCTCTAATTTTCATTTTGAGCCGTTATCCATTACACCACATCAGGTGTCACATTAAAAAAAAGTTGAAGCGGTGGGCACTGGTAAATAACTCCTAGACGTGGTCCTACCCAGTTCATAATACATGACAATAAATATCCATATTGAATATTTGCATGAAAAATTAATCTTGTGCCATATTTGGAAATATTATTTGCGGTTTAAAATTTGTATTATTTTAAGAGATCCACTTTTAACAAAACGAAACAAAGATAAAGCACAAAAAACGCGAAATATAGTGTTTCATTGATCGATGCCATGCTGACAGATTTTATTGCTTTTTGGTTGATTTAAACAGAAATTTCATCATAATGCTTTTTTTT
>OZ010600.1:39409018-39446518 GCA_963932145.1 Acanthosepion lycidas | reverse complement strand
AACTCTCCCAAGGCTGGAAAGTGAGGATTGCGCAACTCCAGTCTTGATATGGCAGCAATACTCCATTTTTGTCCAGACTCTTGTAAATATAGAGAATGGGCAGGAGGAGTCAAGTACTTTCTGAAGCGGTACAAGGAAACGGCCATTTTATTCAGCTTCTTTAGCGATGGATCGTATATATGTTCCATTTGAGGTCTGGCGTGAATTTAAGTTCCAAAAGATATTCAAGGCAAGGAGTTTCATTAAACGTAAAAACTCTCATCATGGAGAAAATTCAAAGTAAATTCGGTGATGATGGAACGTTATTAGCTTTGTTTGGGGGGTACCGAATGTTAAAAGCCGGCTTTTACCCCCAGTGACTTGATCGGAGATGAGATCAGTTGCTACGCTCTGATCAGCTAGATTTTGAGGGTTGCACCCATAAACTGTAGCATGATCTAATTTTTGTTTGACGGAAGCCCATACTAGTCGAATACCAAGTGAGGTTCGAAGTCATCACATTATTGTGAGATTAGCTTACCAATTATTGTTCTACAGAAGTCTATATATCGCCGTGTTAATTCATCAAAGGACGCTTCATTAAATCCGGAACTTCTATGAATGCAAGTTTCGTTATTCTTATCGACTGCTCCAAAAATCTAACCTGACAAATACCATATATGTTTTTTTGCATGTTTTCACTTGAACTTCTGGGAATGTTCCTTAAGAGACTATATCGTCGAGAGCTTTCAGTTGGTTTTGCTGTCATTATCAACACTAATAAAATTTATTTTAATCAGTTGATAGTTAACAGTTGAAAATTAATGTTGTATTTTAAGTGTTAATTCGTCAATGCTTAGTGGACTTATAAGTATTGCATTCGATTTGGAAATTTTAATATGCTTTAAGTTTCTGGTGGCCAGTATGTACATCAAGATCAAAATTATGTACTTCTTTATTAGTGAATTTTATTGGAAATTACAATTAACTTGTTATTTATCTAATAATAGCTCAATTAAATTGCATATCACTAACCATCACTGACAAAACACAAGAAATCCAAAAAATACTTATGGATAATACATAAACTGTAAAAAAAAAAATAACAGCAACTACAAAATACTAGATAACTGAAAAATTCAAACAATGCAACAGCAATAAAATTAATTTCAGTTCGGAACATTCTAAATAAATTTCAGAAATAATAAAAAGAAAATGACAAAAACTGATGTGTGAAGACACGATGCTTAAAAAATCGACATGACACTCACAGATGGCTAGAGATACTGCACTCAAAAGCCACCAAAGCACAATTGTGAAGACGCCCTACCACGAAAAACATTATTCGATAATGGTTAATGAAGACCGAATACACAGAAAAAATTACGTTCAATTTTTCTCCGGGGTAAAAAAGCTTAAAAAAAGAAAAGAAATAAAGAACTTTCGTTGAGTTTCAAGCGAAATTGAATAAATTAAAATTACTACCCAACTCACACGAATGCGTTTATGTATATAATTTACTCATGATATAATTAAATGCAATATACAATAGGCTGAATTCGAACTGTTTGATAGAAAGTTTTTGAAAATCTTTAACTGGAAGAGATGACGATGTTCGGTTTCAATGTTTATTTATCTATATTTTGAACTGTTTTCCTTTCTATCGATACTTAAATGGAATGTTGAAGTTTTCAGTGTTTTTTTTATCATTCAGTGAAAGAGGCAAATGCCTGTTGTTAGTGTTTGTTGTCGTTGTCTGCCCTGACCTACTCCTTTCCCTAAAGCATCTGCTTTGACTTGAAACTTTTATAGGCTCTCCTTTTATATCGGTGATTATTTATTTTAACTTTCATGTTTTCCAGCTTATTTGTCGACCTTTTTCCATGCTTGGCTTTTATCTAATTAGTGTGACCGATCACCGCCAGGGAGCAGTGCGAAATGCTTTATGCCCCTGGGAAGAAGTCAAAAAACAGCAAAAAGAGGCCTTTGATGATGTCTCTGAAGAGTTGCATTTGGAAGCCTCGAGTGTGGGCCCAAAATAAAGAAAAGATAGAGATATGTTTAAGAGTGCTAATGCTGGAAGATAGGGTTATGGATAAAAAAAAATTTTTGTTGTCATGGTTATAAAAAACGATTTATTTTCGAGGTCTTTTGATAACACGTATAATGTTCAGTTTTGGGACACATACACACTCACACCTATACAAACAAATAGTTTAAAGGATGTTTGCACGGAATTACACATACACTTGTAGACAGATGCGCAATGAAGCAAATACATGTTGCCAAAAGCGAATATATAACCAGACATGCATAAAAATAGACGCAGATTGAAGTGTCATATCTAAAAAAATAAAATAAAATAAAATAAAAGAATAAAACATTCAATTTATAAATAAAGGATACTGAATGCCTGGGGGCACTCCTCACATACTAGACTTATGGAGAGAGAGAGAGAGAGAGAGAGGGAGAGAGAGAGATGAATGCAAATATACGAAATGCTCTGTGAATTTTCTAGAGAAAGTAATGGATTTTTTTTTATTAATCCGACAGATTTTTATCACTTTAAATGTTATTTCCAGGGGACATTCGTATTTGAGTAGACGCTCCGGTCATTTGTTTAACAATATATTTATTGTCGTCTACCGGCCGGATTGTTCGAGAGATTTTATTAAAGAAAAATTTACGCTCTCCTACAGGATTCGAACCTACGTCTCTCCGTAGACGAAAATAAATAAATTATACTGTTTAATAAACAGCGTCAGAGCGTCTACTCAAATACGAGTGTCCCCTGGAAATAACGTTTAAAGTGATAAAAATGCTCTATGTAAACTCAGAACAAGATTATATCAAGTGTATTAAGTAATAAATTCAGCAATGGTTGATTTGTTTAAAAGAAAAATACGAAATAAATACTTGAAAACTACCGGTTTCAATTTCTTATTTTTCTTGTGTTGTTTAGAAAATTTCGAGATTTTGCCAATCATTTTTAGGTATTTTAATCTCTTTTTTTTTGCGTAGTATAATATAAAATGTGAATTTCTATATCTGTATATAGGAAGAAATTGTTTAAACTCAAACATTCACTGACACGCATAAATAATTCATTTCTCGGGATTATTTTCACGTTCGCTTTTCAAATATGGCTGATAGACAATACTTAAAACAAATATTTGCGTATGGGTGTGCCAAAAAAAAAAATAATGAATGAATGAAAATAATGTTTCCTGCAATTTAATTTTTTCCGGAAGTGATTGAGATTTAATTTGGTCATCAGAGTTGTCAAAACTTCTGTGATAAAGCTTAGGTGATAGCCTAATCAAATAGTTCATTTTTTGTTTTGTATTTTTTTTGTAGTTGTGACATCGAAAAGGTGTGATTTAAAATTCTCACACACATTAGAAGGAAAGAAAGGATGTTTTGCGTGGAGATACTTTATCGCAAAATTGACACCCATTGACAAAAAACAAAAAACAATTTTCACAATTTATATCAGCAAAAACGAAAAATTTGAATTTTTTTGCATTGTATAGAAACTGCTATTTTCTTGTAATTAAAACCAAAATTAAAGTTTAAAAAAATGTTAAGATTACTAGAACTGGATTTTAATTTCAATTAACAAGACTTGTCATAGCTACCGATTTGTAATAAACCCAAAGTAAAATCGCTTATCATTATCACAACAATAGTAATGATTAGCAAAACCAACTCGCAAATCATCGCTTTAGTATGAACGAGAAAAACAGCGTTGACACGTGTAAAACCGGAAGCGCAGCCATTGTATTAAAATATAGCATCTTACTAAGTACATTAAATCTGACACAGACTGAGAAGTCTAGGGAAAAAAAAAGAATAAACTGGATCCACTATTTTTTTGTTTTTCTTTTGAGGTTTTTGTATGACCTCCTCTCCAAGAGACTGCTTGTCGCCTTCTGCCTGAACGAATATTGCTTTTTAACAACCTTTATTTCCTCAAACATTAGATAAGTACGTGTGTGGGTTGGCGGTAAAAGTTATGAAATTCTTCACCTGGCCTTTTATTAGTCAGTACTTTTTTTGAAGTTATAACATAAAAAAGTATGAAATAACGCTTTTATTGTCTATATCCATTTGAAGGAAAGAAAGAGTATTTTATGCAAAACCAGTTTGCATTGTGCCGTTTTGAAGACAAAGACAGAGCTACTCATTTTCCCCACATCTAAAAAGAATGTTGCCTTTCCAATGGAACGATTGATTTTAATGGCAAAAATGTTAAAATTTTAACAGTTTTGGCATTAAAATGAATCGTTCCATTGGAAATGTTTCGGATTATTTTTTCTTCTAAAAATTAGAACAACGCTGAGCCATTCTGATCACATCTATTGATTTGAACAGAAAGTCTGACATTTGTAAGTTTTCTTTCCTGGACGTTTATTTGTATTAAAATGCTGTGTGTTTGGATTTTCTTGAACATATTTTTAGGGTATAATTCTTCTCAAAGATGGAAGTAAAAATGGTGATTTTAGCTCATAATCTCTAGTTAACGTTTATCTACAGAACCCTTCAATGTGGTGGTTTCAATATATAGTCTGCAGCTTTGACAAAATTTGATCTTTGAGTTCACGAAAAGGTCAGGATATTGAAACCGTTTCATATGAAAATCGTGGATACATAATCCTCCTTTATTGTTACACTTGGTAACTATAAAATCTACAGTGCCTAAATAACAATTTCTACGTCCGCTTTCTGAGGAATAATAAATTGAACGCATTAGAAATGATGCGAACAAAATGTGCAAATAAATGTTAGAATATGTGGAAAAATTGTCGTAATAAGGATAATAACGTCAACATTTAATAATTATAATATCAAAACTAATTGGTTCGTTGAGAGATGGAATCTTTCGGTACAGTGCGGAAATAAAAAGTCACAGCATATTTTATCCAATATCAAGAATGGAACGTGTCATTCATGCTTTATCAAAGGACTTCTTTTTTTTTTTTTTTTTTTTTTTTTTTGACGTTCAGGAACAAAATATTTTAACTTAAAAACAATAGATTCAAATAAAACCCGTCCTTTGTTCAAAACAGGCTTATAGACGTGGACTAAAATTATTGTAGGTCACTTGCAGATATGTAGTATTTCGGCATCTGTCGTTTCACTGAAGGCAAGATGATCAAATTTCAAACTAATATTTGTTCTGCATTTAAAATACTATATTTATTAGAAAATATACTCAGTTTAAATATAATGGTGTAAAAAAAAATGACTTTAAAGGACCGGTACCTTTCGGTTTGATCCTGTTGCCAGAAATTAGTCCTCGGGACATAGATGTCCATTTCAATTTCATTCAGATTATTAGTTTGCTTATATAGATTTTAATTAACTGACTTTAAAATATTCTATTTATTTCCGAATAATTTGTGAAAAGTTCAATTAGCCAAGTAGAAAGGAAGCCTCCCTCTTTTTTTCTTTTCGTGCCATTGTCTCTTCTGTGTTACACTTTCTGTATCTACAGTACACAGTTAAATTACAGCGCTTGCTTCATTTTGGCGTCTCATATACTTAAATCACAGCTTGGGTCATCTCTTTTGCTGGTTGACAATGTAACTTCCATCTTTTCTTACTGGTTAGTCTTTTCATCTTGCTTTCATTGACTACCTTGTATGGTAGTTCTCACGATTTTTTTTCTAATAAATCTGCTATCAACACAGTGTAATTTATGTAGAAGACGTTATTATGGCTTTGTCCGCCACCAAAAATCCTTCTAGCCCTCTTAGAAAATCATCTCGCACTAGAGGTTAAAATCCAGTGAGAAAAGAACATTATCATAGCCCTCTTTCTATTTTTGTATATTCGCTTAATTCTCTCCCCTTCTGTCTGTGTATGCAATATGGATTACGGTTTCTGCTTAAATACAGATTAAGACTTAACTGAATATCTTTTTTGTGTAAATCAAGCTTTCCTAATATTGCAAGTACTTCGTGTCATAATTTATCGAAAGTCATTGTCTAATCTATAAGACATATCAGTAAGAGGAGGGCAAAAACATCTATATGTTTGCCTTCCTTTTACTCACTCCGATAGAATTCTGATCTAGTAAATCGTGTTTCTTTTTCTAGTATTTTGAACATGGTCACATTGTTCTTCTATTTTTGATTTAGTTCTGCTGAGAGTTCTAGTTGTTAGAACATTATTATTAATGTTGTCATCATCTGTCTATATTTCTGAGATGAAGTATTGTAACTATTTACACGATTTACATTGTTCGGACTGATGACCTCATCTTTATTGTCATATTCACGACAGTTTCAGTTATATCCTTTTAAATAACTCAACTCCCCGGCGTTGATTGAATTAATCCAGTGACTTGACCCAAAGACATCCGAGTCCAGTGCCGAGCCACAGCAGAGGTGAACAAAATCTTGGAATGTTGAGTTACTAAAAGGAAGTAACTGAAACTGAGATATCCAGAAAAAGGCATGACACCTGGAATTAGAACAATCTACCCCAGAGGATTAAATAAAGTGTTTAATTCGAAATTCAAACGTATGAGTGAAGTCTTATGGAATGGATGAACTCGAATGTCTTAACTATTCTAAAAATAGCCAGTTCAATTCTTACATGATAAAGGTAAAATAAAAACAAAAAAAACTTATTCTTAGAAATATATTAGGACATATCGCTTCGCAATGAGCAAAACACAAATCTGAAAGAATGAATTTATAATATTTAAAAATGCATGTGCACTTCTTAAATTGACTCACTTGTATGGTCTACTTTATGCTTTGCTCTAAAAAGGCTCCCATTTATGCTCCCCTCTCTTTCTTACGTCTCTTGCGCTATCTCGTGTTTACTGTCAATATAAACATATCGCAAGTTACGATTTACTATTTATTTAAATCGGTAACTCTTAAGCCGTAAAAGAATAAGGACATTATCTTTAAAAAGTATGTCTGGTTAGTTGGTGGTGATATGTCCCAAGAAGGCTGCAATAACTCAAGTATCTACTTTGTTTTGCAAACAGAGAAATTTCAATCTAAGAGAGAAATATATTTTTTTCTTCTGTCCGCCGTGTTCCTTCATGACGGAAGCCATCATATCCCTCCACAACTTCCTATCCCATAATAGCTCTTAATAAGATTTGCATCTTCACTATCCCATCTACCCCTTTTTCTGTCATCCACTTACAAAAACTCATTAGGTCAATTAATTGTATATTTCTCTCTCTTGTCTCCAATAGCGATTTTCCAAGCGTAGCTTAGATGTGGCACAAGGTCGAAAGTTGGGGGCGCCTAGCGAGGATCGAACTCACTACTCAGTAGTAATTGTTCCAGCGAGACAAGCTTGCTAACCATTACACCATGTCGAGGTGCTCACCTCTTGTCTCCAGTGTGTCTCATGACATTCCTCAAGTCCTCTTTCTTCATTATGTATCTTAGAAATTTCAACTCTTTTATTTTTATTAAAGTTCTTTTTGTTTCAATTTTCTTTCAAATATCCTCATTGCTTACATGTTCCGTTCATGATATTCTCAACATTCGTCTGTTGCTTTAAGTCGTTGTTTTATTCATGAGGAAATTGTCAGCATTCACTAGAATTAATATTACATCCAGCAATCTTTGCATTGTTTCTAGCAGATTTATTCTGTTTCTTAATACTCTGTGGAGCTTTTAGTAAGAATTTATCAGCAACAACAATGGCGTCGATTACTTCACTGTTGGAAACAGAATCACCAGTGACAACAAAAAAATTCTTCAGGAAGCCCTATTTTTAACTATCCACGGTGCTATATGAAGGGTTCGAGAGACTTCAGGTAGCACGACTTTTTGCTAAGATAGTTTTACTTTTTGACCTAAGATAATTCTCTTGGCTTCAATCAACGACAATTCTATTGAGCCGAGTTGCATAATTTGTCAAAAATAACCAGTGACATTATTTTTTTCAAAATAAATCATAAACTTCATATTCTCTCTTCTCTCGAAAGATTAGCTTCATACCAGTGTGACAAAATCCTGGAGATACAGTTCATTTCTGATGTTGATGATTAGGTATTGTCTAACATTTTCTTACTCTTCATATCGTTATCTCCATTCCGATTAGGATCAACTTTATACATGTCCACACAGTTTGATTGTGGCCAGCATTGCAACCAATAGTTTATTTTGTTTCGTTGTGGTTAATGAACTCGGCATCCGTCGTTGTTGACAGATTTTAGTTGATTCTTCTGGAAAAACATTGGGGAAAGCGCCATCGGAAATACTAACACGTCAGGTAATTAAAACCTGGCATACTCAGCAATCCCCACTATCGGGGAAAAAGCGGGAAATGAATAGGTTAAATATTAACATTCTAGGAGTATATAAAAGCTAGGTGGGCAAATAATAGGGGTTTTATTAGCAACATACGCAAGGTCATATATGTAAGCAGAAAATAAATGAAAGAGTTCTAATAATGGACCAAGACTGGAAGAAATGTGTTCCTGGATACAGTCAACTGTCCTATGGAATTCTTCTAGTTAAGTTGAAAGGGGAGCCATATAATGTTTCTATTATAATTGTATAAGCATCGACAGCGCAAAACACGGAAGAAGACACTTTTAGGAATTACAGCACACTGGACAACACTAAGCCTCAATGCAATCCCAGGAAATTGTCACTATCATGGGAGGTTTGAATGGCAAAGTAGAAATGGAACGAAATGGTGAAATTGTTGAATGAGCTAAACTACAAAGAAATATATGTCGGTAGCGTTAAAAGCAAATACAAATAAATTGAATGAGACTAGAAATTCAAAGTGGAACACATTAAGAGAAGCTTTAGTGACATCAACAAATGATACTATCCCAATTAAAACAAGACAAGAAAAAAGGAGTGGATGACAGATGTAATTCTTGACATGACGAGAAGGAGACAGCAAACAATAGGACGAGATACAGAACATTAAACACAGAAATTAGAAACAAATGCAAGCAATGAAAGGTGTGCAGAAATAGAAACAATGAATATTATAAATACGACAGCCATACCCAAAAGAATCAAAGAAATAACAGAAGAAAAGACGTAATCATCGACAGGATGCATCAGAATAAAAAGAGAGCACAAAGAATAGAAACTGGTAAGACACAAATATGTTGAAGGACCCGAAATATTAATGTCTGACGTAAGATCGGCACTGGTCAAGATGAACAGGAGCAAAACAATGGGAACAGATTGGCTCGTAATATAGATGCTAACAGTTTTAGACGATTTCGACATAGACAATATTACGGAGATGATAACTGAAATATACAACAGTGGGGTGGGATATTCTTCCTTACAAGTTATATTTCTATGTGGGTTCCTCTGTTAACCGTTGTATTCAACAACTGGTTTGACCAAAGAAGTATACCACATTTATGTAAAAAAGTATCACTTCACTTTTCCGTATCCTGAGGTGAACTGAGTCCATCTTAAATTGCTGCTTGTAGCTACAATGAACGTGGAGAATATGCGAAGAAAAACTTTTGTGAAGAGGCTTTCCTTTATAACATTTCCTTTTTAGAAACAAGAAAGATTAACCAAATAATATTTCCATAAATAAATATAGTGAACTTGATGTTCATAAGTTATTCGGCGAGATTTTCTAGAAGTTGGGAGGCTGTAAATTATCTTTTATCCACCCTTATTTCAGTTAGAATTAAAATTAGCAGAACAAATTTT
Source organism: Acanthosepion lycidas (assembly GCA_963932145.1). Taxonomy (NCBI): domain Eukaryota; kingdom Metazoa; phylum Mollusca; class Cephalopoda; order Sepiida; family Sepiidae; genus Acanthosepion; species Acanthosepion lycidas. Next base: position 39,436,859 of record OZ010600.1, on the reverse strand, counting down.
CAGGTGGATGTTGTTTTTTTTTTACATCACCTGTTTGTGTTTTTTTTTCTCTTTTTTTTCCCCCCACTTCACCTTAATTTGTAGAGGCTGACCTAATTTGTTTCCGGCCAAGGGTTTGGGTGTAAAAAGGGTATAGAATATAGATCCTCCCAACAACAGAAAAACAGTTGGCAGTCTGCCGCTAGATTGTCAGAGAAGTACGTACCCCATATAAAACATCTTTCTCTCTCTCTTTTGAAGTATAATTTTAATTACGTGGATTTTAAAAACATCCTTAGCATAATAAATGCATGTTCAATTCATACTTAACTTGCATTGATCTCATGCCTGACTACAGTGTAAAAAAAGTTTACATATGATTGGGTTTGTTTTTTCTTTCTTGCATAAGAAAGAAAAAACAAACCCAATCAAGTAAACCCGTAATATATATATATATATATATATATATATATATATATATATATATATATATATATAGAGAGAGAGAGAGAGAGAGAGAGAAACTTAGAATGAAATGAAAGTTTTTGGGCGGGGGGGGTGCATTAAGGTTCACCCTGTACAAGGTCCGGGGGCCACTCGAGATAGAGGGTTATGTTAAGGAGTAGTTTATACAGATAAGAGACGATAAGGGTTAACTCTAGACTTGAACTGGTTAAGATTGTTGTGATCGAGGAAATATCCTCTTGGGAGTCTGTTCCATGGGGCAGTGGTTTGCGGGAAGAAGGATGAAGGAACTTCTCGATGGGATGCGTAGGGAATATTTGTGGTATTACAATGTAAGTGGCATGGCGGGTCCTAGCCGTGAAGGTTAGACCCTTGTGAAACGAAGAAATGTAGTTCGTCCGTGCACTTTCCATGAAAGTAACGATAAAGTAGTGAGAGACTCGCCACATCCCGTCTGTGAGAGAGAGGTTAGAGGGTGGAAAATAATTCTTCTTCAACAAGGACTCGGGGGACGCTTTTGAACTCTTTCAAGCCTGAGAAAGAAAATAAAATAATTGACTTATGCGATTTTTTATATAACAGTTAAATTTTTTTTTTTTGGAATAACATATAATCGGGAACCATTTTTTTCTATCGTTTTCTCGCTTCTTTTATTTTTGCTGTCTACTAGAGGTTTATTTGAGACACCAATTCCGAATTCAATTTGATATTGTTATAAAACGATCCCCCAATTTTTGACTGCTTATTCATTCTTCCATGCAATTTCACAGTAAAATGATTTGCAAAAATGTAATGCTTTTCTTCAGCGCAGAAATAGGAAGAGGAATTTTCTATTGATGCTTTAATAAACTTACCTTGGGTTCATATATTTAAAATGGGCATTAAATTTGATATTGTAATGAAATTAAGAACTGATCTTCGTGTCTTTCTAAAGTCAAAGTTAGAATGGTAATCTCTGAACCAATGCGATCGATTAATTCCAGTTGGTTTGAAAATTTACTTCGTTTTATTTTCAAATGTAAAAAAATCGTAAAAGACGAAAGACAACGCCGAAGAACAAAGCCAGAAGCGCTAGTTAATCAATGTTGACGCTGTTTCAAAAATAACGAAACTGTAAAGTAAAATAAAAGCAACATCATAGTAAATGCTACAAAACAAACTAACACAAATTTAGATGTATTGTTTTTAAATTTAGCCAACCCAACCTAATTAGGGCTCCTAAATTTCAATTTCTTTCACAAAATGATGTACAACTCAGAATCCGTGAAAATTTCATTAATTTTATATTTTCTCAAAATGTGGATAAACAGTTTAAAAATAAACAGACAAGTATTATTGTCCAAAACGATTGATATATTCGCCATACAGTAGAAAGGATCGAAATAATATTGATTATAAAAAAAGAAAAAAAAACTTTCCTCCTGTTCGAATTGTGCCTCGTTTCGTTTCGCATTTTCGGACATTCGAAAATACTTTTGTTCACTTATTTTTTCTCAAATTCGGCAAACGGGTAACATGTTGCACAAGAATACTTATTGGTACGTGCGTTAATGGGCAATAAGCAAAACCTTCAGTACGGTTTCATTTTAGAGCTGATTTTTTTAAATTATTTTCCTTTTATTTTTTTTTATTAGACGTCATTGAAGGAAGAATGTGTGTGGTATTGTGCATTCCGTGACGGAATATAACGAATTAAAAACGGGACCCAAAAGAGGTTCGGTAAATATCTATTTGAGAGAAACAGCTGCTCGTGACTTTGATTCATCGATTAGCTAGGATTCCTCCGAATGTTAATATCGCTCTTAATTATTATGCCTAGAAGAAATCTCTCGGATAATCCACCTCTTTAATTAGAAAGGCTGATTTCGTTGTGCATATAGGGTTTCTTAACAATAGGCATATTAATACACTCTGTTCAGCTGGGCAAAGCTCAATATAAGATGTATTGTTTTTAAAATGTTAGTGAACGAATTTTTTCTCTCTCTTCCCTGACCTAAAAACGGATTTTACTTTAAATAACTCACCACAACGGTGGCTAAATCAAGTTTTGGATTCTGTTTTACTTGGACTAGATCCATTGTCCAATTTTATCATTCCGCAAGGCCACAACATTTCTTAAGAAATGTCAAGATTAAAGTCTTTTAATTTCAGTTATTAAGTAGAAGTGATTAAAACGACATTGTTTCAGCATCCATTGTGTCAGAATTTTGATTCTCGTAACATCACTGAAGTTAAGCAACGTCGGTCCTAGTCAGTGCCTAGGTGGGTGACCACTTGGAAATATCGGGAGCTGAAAGCTTGGATGTGCGGATGGTGTAATGGATATCGGTTCGGAACTGGAAGTCTAATTCCAGTTGAGTCATATTCGCTTACGCGCAAATTATCATCTTCCTCTCTCCAACAATAGAATTATTAGTAGAATGTGTATCACTAAATCATAATAAACATTCTTAAAATATTTTCTAGCTTTAAATAACAAGCAAAAGGTTGACAAGCCGTAAAAAACTAATCAGGCATACATACACACACACACTCTGCCTTTGGGATTAGGGATTTACGTTATGTCAAACTGCCTTTGTTTCAAGTTTTTTTCTTTTGATGGTTTTTTAAATTATGTCTTTAAACTTATTTAATCTAGTTTCATTTTCTTTTTCTCTCCCTTTTAAATAGTATTTCAAATGGCTTATCACTTTCAGGTGATAAGCCATAAATCTTAGGCGAATTTTTTCTGTACGGAAATATGATGACTGTCATTAAAATGCGATTTCAGAAAAAATAAATAAAAGAGAAAAAGTATGCAATCGTATTACTCTCGTCCCAATGTTGCCCTACTGACATTATTTTGGGGTCATAGTTTTTGCCACCTTTAATTTTGAATTCTTACTCTTTTTCTTTTTGCATTTTCTCTTCTCCAGGCGTCATTTCCTTCTTTCTTTTTACTTTTTCACTTGTCGCTTTTCTCAAATTCATTATTGTTTCTTTTCTACTCTTCTTTCTCAATTTCCTCATTTGACCTTTTTTTTTTTTTTTTTCTCTCCATTTTTCTCTTCAATCGTTGGTTCTTCTCTGTCTCTTATTTTCTTTCCAGATTTCGTGTCTTTTTCATTCTTTCATTTGTGCAAATTTTTTTTCACAACTTTATTTATTTCTTACGTTTTCCTTTTGTTTTCTTTCTTTTCACCTATGATCTTTTGATGTTGCTACCAGTTGTATATTTTTGCCCGAACTGTCGGTTAACAGGTGTGGTTGACATTGACAAAACTCTACATCGAGCAGATTCACAAGAGATGACATCATGAACGTCACGTCACGTGACATTCAACATCGTACTTAGTGCTTCCCCGCGACCTCCTCCAGCTATTTATGCTCTTCGTCAAACGCTAGCTTTCCCTCCTCCAAACCACCGACAAGAACAATTTATCAGTTTCATCTTGGCTTATGTCAGACGTCAAGAAAAGTTAGTGACCTAGGTTGAATCTCAGGTTAGCGGTTCGAAAAACACCGTATACTACTTAGCAGCGTCATTTGCGGGTTAGGGCATCACGTGACATTGACGCTGTACAGTGTTGGAAGGTTTTCTTTTTGTTGTTGTTGTTGTTGTTTGGTACGGTCCCATGTTATCTTGTATCGTTTAGTCTGACCTTGTCTGCTATTCATTCATTGGCTCTCTACACAGTTCCTTTGGCGATTGTTGGCTGTTTTTTTTTTTTTTTTTTTTTTTTTTTTCTGTCTCTTTTTGTTTTTTTCCGTGGTGTGTCCCGCACTTCGATTGAAGGAACTTTTGGAGAGGGAGAAAACTTATTGAGTTCTAAGGTAAGAGGCCAATTCTCTAGTGATACAAGGGTATCGTTTCCTGATAATTTGTATTATTTTTATTTCTAATGTTATTGAATGTTATGCATCTTTTATTTCTTACGTCGTTAAATGCCGAAAAGAAAGTACCAGATCAGCAATTAATATATTGTGATATTGAAAAAAAATATATTAATATTTCAACAATATTATTTCGTTTGACTTTCTCTGCAGTCACGCACTCAACAGTTATCGATTATCTTTATAGAACCATAAACCAATAATTTAGACTGGAAATCATTTCTCACATGCGTTGATTTCTTTCTCGGACAACCTATTTTTTCAACAGATTTTTCTAAACAAAGCAAAATTTGTCGGAAGATCAAAGGTTGATGACAATCATTTAAAAAGAGCGACTATCAATTTTTACTGTTAATTGCATCTTTTTATGACAATGACAAAATGTAATCATAATATTATTATATATGCTGTATGGTAAATTAAGCCTGGAAGTTGCTGAAATGATTTGAATGATGTAAAGGCTTTTTTGTCTGGTTGGGGTGTCTTCCCATAAATATTGAGAAACAAATACCAATTTCTTTGCATATGAAAAGAGAGTCTCTGTCCTTCTTAAATCATTTAACGACATTTAAGCAACCCGTTTCTTTTTCTACTTATATAGCTGGTGGATTATATCTGGTAATCTCAAAAATCATTGTAATAAAACTGCATTATTGAAATAAGATGCAACGAGACAAAACTTTTCTCCAAAATTAATAATTATCTTGTTCGAATTTCCTATAGTATCAAATTTTTATTTGGAATTCTTGGAAATTCGAACAAAATGAATCAAATAATCAATTTATCGTTTATAACGTCCCTTAACAAAAATGCAACTCAAGGGCAGATTGCATGAAAATATATGGCAATCTGGTTCTTTGAAAAAGAAACCAAAATAATAGCAGTTTGACATACGTTTCAATTTTCTTTTCAAATCTGGACATCCGCAAACGAACATCTGACTCATTTGAAAATTGTAAGTTTTATTTACAAGCTTAAGTAACGGTGCAATAGACTTGATTAGATATATAAAAAGGTCTTCTTCTTGAGACAATGCGAATAATCCAGGCCAAACTTTGCGAAAATTCGTCAGCTATAGCTACGGATCTGCCAGAAGAGGCCAAATTATGGCTGGTCAGTTGCGCATACGCTATCACAGGTTGCTGTTTCAAAAGTATAAAGACTAAATATTGAATTAAGTCTCAAAAAGAGCAATGTTATTATTCTTTCTTGTCTTTTTCATCTTTTTAATGTGCATATTGCAATCTGTGGATATCATACATTGTGTTATTTATTTTATGGGTTATTTTATTGTCTTTTGCTATAATTAGAATAATTTATATATCTGGATGCTAAAGATTGTATTTGACAATAACAGATGAAGTGCACAGATATCTAAAGATTACCAGATGCAACATATTTCTAGAGACCCGATCCACCCAAATGTTGAATTTAAAACAACAATAATAATTGTATGTAAAACAATATTAATTAACGATTGACAATAAATTTTATGAAAGCACAATTTCTAAATCTCAAAAAAGCGACTCAGCATTGAAAATTTATCGGTAGTGATGCTTAATATGAGTATCTTATATTTTAAAATATCTGACTGGGCAAACAAGAAAAGATTATGCATTCTTATATAAAACATGTACTTTGCTCTTTCCTTTGATAAACTTTGCCAATCCAGAATCTGTGGTCGAATTAACTAAGCAAATCTTGTTTATAAAGAATGTTTTTAATCGTCCTTGAAAGAGAATAGGGTCTGTGTGTTGGTGAATTGACTTGTTCGTCGATTTTGAGTTGTATTTTACTTTCATCGGAGTCTATGATGTCTAAGAAAGTAACTGCGCCTATCAATTCGTTATTAATTGAAAAGGAAACTCATTTATGAATCCAGAGAAGCTATTTACAATGAAACATTGCTGTAGTATTTGTTAGACAGCTGCACGAATGGCGCACGTCATTCTGATCTATCAGGAATAAAGAGGAAGAAGACAGAGGTGGGGGCGAATATATATATATATATATATATATATATATATATATATATATATATATATATAATCTGTATGTGTGTGTGTGTGAGCAATTTCGTATATTTGTTTGTGAAATATGATTAATTTTGCCTATTTTGAGATTAATATTTTTTCCTGTAATATAGAGTTGTCATCTGTCACCTAATGCTTAATCAAGACACCGGCCAATGAATCACATCTTATTTTATGTGCCTCGAATAAACCTTTATTGTTCTCCACATTAAAGGACAATTAGGCAAGCCATCAGAAAACATTTTAAGTAACCGCGCCTATAATGGTTACTCAGTGGTTTAAAAAACCAAGTAGACATCATAAAGCCTTCAGAAGAATGAAAGATTCGAATCGGAAATTTTACTCGGCCGAGGAACATTTGCCAATTAGATGAAGAAAAGAACAGTTTTTATTCTTTTTTTCTTCGCTTCTGTATTTTCACGATAACTTAATCTTTTTAATTCTAAACATATAGCTTGCTTGCTTTCTTTCATTTAATCTTCTTTTATCTATCTCTTTCTCTTCACTTTTCTGTTCGATTCTCTTTCTTTCTTTCCAAGTATTTTTCAAGAGGGAGATCTGCTAATCGGACATTTTTTTTTTACTTGCATCTGATGGGAATCGTGAAGATGATTGGCTGCCATTATGGTTTATTTCCAAAAACAGAAAATAACACAGAAAACAATCTCAGCCGAAATTTGAACTCGGTTCGCTGATGCTTTCTAACTCCGTGGTCGTATTTCAAAGCGACCTGTGTGACATCAACAGAAAGTATTTGTGAATAATAATAATAATAATAATAATAATAATAATAATAATAATAATGTTCTCATTTTGAAAATCTTGCTCATTTACTTGAAACTTTTTAAGTAAAGAAAATTAGACTTCAAAATAAAGAACTTTTATTGTAATGTATTTCTTTTCTGGATTGTCGACAGACAAATAACTTTTCTCGGTATGTGGTTGTGCATATTTATGTTCTTCGTGCATCATAAAATATCATTCGTGCTTGTAACTGGGTTTACCAGACTGGACAACTTTTGAAAGTCTCGTCCTACTAAATTTGAAATAGTTTTGCGATGTTCAGAACTGCTTTTAAAACAAACGCTACATTAATCTGGATTAGTAAAGAAAGTCAGTTCCAAATTTAGAATCATTGGATTTTCAAATCTGTCTCAATTCACAGTCTGGTAATCCTGTTTTATAACAGATTATTTTTTATGATTCATCTCAAAAATGTTGCTTATTTCAGCCTAAATTGTCATTGACTTTTGCTCTTTATTGCTTATAGGTTTTCGATTTTTGGAAATTTTAAAACGTTTAATGCAACTCAGACTTGTCTAATTTCTGCTGGGAAAATGACATGGAAGCTCGAAGAAAATAAACTCCTTAAATATTTTGACCTCTTTACATATTCAAAAGCTTGTAAATATATAAAAGCCTATAAGTATATACTGAAGTGCATTTGCATGCAAAAGCAAGCTCATAATAGAAATACTTATATGCAAATACATTCATATGTTTAATTATGTTGACTCTAAATTAAACATAATTTCAAAAATATTTATACAGACGAATTATAATTATCAGCGATTATCATAATCGCCTTTAAATTAGTGAAGGTCTAGATTTGGATTACACCAGTGCACACTAATGATTACCTTTCAAGGTTATATCACACCAGTTCTCATACGATCACCGAAGTTAAGCAAGTCTTGACAATACCTAAATAACAGAGTGCTTACTTGTTTATGCGGAGGGGGAGGGGGAATGGATAACAGCTCGGAATTGTTAATCGGAGAGCCGAGTTTTAATTCCAGTTGGGTTCGTTATATTGACTTTGCGAAAAATATGAATACACGATTTATCTCCCCAGTTATGGGTTAAATAGTAAAACTTGTACCACTAAAATATTTTCTGGATTTAAATAACTTGTAAAGGTTTGATAAGCCAATCAATCACTAAATCAATCAATTATTATTTCAAGCCAGAATTCCTATCCAGGTAAATAGCTTTTCCTGAAAGATTGTCATTAGCAATTAACATTTACTCAATAACAGCGTACTCGGGTACTTATAAAATTAATAATGATGCAATAAAATACTTATATTGTCATTCTAGACTATATGCAAAGTCTTATTTTATTTTAGACTCTAAAACATTTCGGTATAAATACATGACAATGCTTTTTACACATTTATATCCATTTTTTATACTATTCAAATAAGAATAAAATTAATTCCATTTTTCTTTATGTTTAGGAGATCATCAGCTCGGTGTGGTCTTCGACGTGCACGGCCGAGGTGCTCACAATTCGTGGCCGTCAACACGGCCTTCCGAGAAGGAAGCTGCCACTGGCGTGTAAGGGAGACAACATTCGTAGATTGTAAAGTAGAAGGGGGCGACAATGAAGATGCCTCAACGTCTTCTTACTTTGGCAGCACTCCTCACTGTACTCGTCATCCTCCTTCTCAACACCGCGATGGTCAGCAGACTGTTTTCAGTATCAGCTGAATACCGGGAACAAATAAACAAAGCCGCCGACCGAGTGCACCTCGTTTATAAAGACCCTTACCGGATCGACTATGCCAACACAGCAGCCGGGGCCAATAGGGCTCATCTGCATCTTTTGCGAAAGAACCTCAACAAGAGTAATGCAACAAGCGGTGCTGGCGGCGGTGGCGGTGGAGGTGGTGGAACTGCAAATGGCGGTGACGGGGATGATGACAACATGAGCGTCGAGCGGGAAAAGGCGGCGCATGATCAAAACGACACGCCGGAACAGGAAGACGACACAGTTTTCCGGCGGGAACACCACCAACAGCAACAAAGTGGTTATTATAATGAACTTCAGCGACGTTTGGACAAGTCCCTTCGTTGGTACAAAAGCAAACGGACGGCGTTATTAAATGCTGACATCCTCAGGCATAGCATAAACACGTCGGATAGCACATTGTATATCAAAGATCTTCAGCATATTGTACAAAAGTATTTCAGGGAAAAACCCAACACAGTGCCAATGAGACGAAGGAATCTACGGTTGCCCAATCTGAAGACGATTTTCCAGGATTACGGAATGTAAGTAAATTATAAATATCTTATCAGTAACTCTTCCAGTAATTGTTATTTTACGATTGAAAAACAATTGGAATTCAACGGTAGTAAATGAAGCGTAAAACAAACTTTCAAGAAGTTATTTGCAACTGCTAAAATTTTAGATATCCACAACCAGTTCAAATAGTAAAGTTATATATTCTAAAATCTCCCCCACAAAAGATAATACTAGGAATATTGCCGTTTGTAAAGGTTTTTAAAATTAAAGAGCGTAATATCTTGCAGAATAAGGAATCATAAATTATTAAACCATTCTGTTATATATATATATATATATATATTAGGTTGGTGCAAAAATAATGACGTAATAATGTCGTTTTTGACGTTAAAAAATACGTCAAAAAACGACATTATTACGTCATTATTTTTGCACCAGCCTAAATAGTGAAAGGCTACTGTTGCGATACATACTGCTCCTCACAATGATATCGTTACCAGCTACTGTGGCTTTTTTGTACACAGTAAGGCAGGCCTTGCTGATCACTCACGGAGACACGTGGCAATTGATCCTCAACAACTTGAGCAAAATGGCTCAACGACCTGTTCCATCTGTCTAAAATTTTGCAAACCAACTGCAGGTTTTGGAAGACCTATCTGCGTTCATAAAAGTTGAGAACCTCTTTTTTAACAATTGTTGTCCACGACGAGTGAGTCCACCATATATATATATATATATATATATATATATATATATATATATATATATATATATATATATATATATATATATATATAAATTTCTAAGTACTAATGATGTCCGGACTATTTTCTAATAATAGACAATAACACACACACATTCACATACTGTAGACATATGTGACCCACAAATGATCTAGGGTTTCCATAAACAATGCTTTAAATTAAAAAATATTTTAACGATAAATAAATCTAAAATCTTTAGTGAACATGCTTGAAAATTGATTTTAATCGCTTATCCGTAAAATTAATAAACTGATTGCCGCTATTCTAGTTAAAAGTATAATCAGCTCTAACAATAATATATAATTTTCTCTAACTCTCTCTCTATCTCTCTTTATATATATATATATATATATATATATATATATATATATATATATATACATGTAATGTGTGTGTGTGTGGAGAGAGGGAGGGGGATTGAGACAGTCCGTGATAATAGAAGAGAATATAACTTCAGAATTATTTTTTTTATTTAAATGTTAAAAATAGGTTATTTTTTTTAAATTAAATCATTGTTTATGCTCCCCTCCCACATTCCTAATCAGTGTGTGAATATGTGTTTGTTATTGTGTATGACATCATTAAAATATTTCCAAGTAAGAGTAAGCACCATCTCTTGAAGTTAGCATAAAAATTACAATGGTAGCATGTTTGAGAAATTATCTATTGTATCATGTTAACAAACAAGACATATTTGAGTTGGCGTGTTGGCTTTTTAGGGTTAAGGCATCAGCTTTGACCGCAGAGAATGGATAATCTAGCAGAAAAAAATTAAGGAATTATGTGATAGAACTGCAGGGCGAATTTTTCTCTCTGCTAATAGAAACAATAAAATGTCTCTGTGAAAATAGAATTTAAACGATAGCCAAATAACAATCAACTGATAAAAGCCATTTCCTGACGCATATAAACAATTAGTCTTTTCAGACATCTGTTTTTATAGTATTATCGATTATGTCATTGATAGTTTAACTAGAAGATATGAGTCTGTAAAGAGAAATTCTTATGCTCTTTAATTGCTTTGGCAATACTTGTTTATGTGGGGAAATCTCTTAACATCACAGCGTGTTTCATTTCCAGAATCATACAATATTGATGTAAATTGCAAAGAAATTTTCAATGAATTAAGATTTGGGAAGTACAATTTAAAATAACGTTTTTAATTAACAAATTAAAAATCAACGTTTTAAATCTTTGCTCATCATTCTGGATTTTCTTGTGATGCCTATAACTGCAGCTTGTGCTCTTCATTCAAACTTTCTGTCAACTCGCAAGTCACAGAGCTGAATCAGCATCAAATCGGAACTCGAAATATTGATTTCGAACTTTAGGCAAAACATTGCACAATAGAAGGTTTGCAAAGCCCTGCTGAAATCTTGAAAAGCTATTTGTAACGATATTTTTGTTATTTTATACGCAACTCAGATCTTTGGAAATGATTAGAACTTTTGGTTTTAATAATTGGTGGGTACAGTCTTCCCTGGGGAAAATCTGTCTCTGGACGGTCTTGGTTACACGCACGCACAAGCACACCCACACACGTTTGATTAAACTCAATAAACCAATGAAATGAACTGTGTAAAATATCCAGTTAAATGTTCAACTTGATTCTCATCAGAAGGCATTGTGTTACTTGAAGCAAAGATGCATAGTGTTGAACACGGTGATCTGGATAAGTACGGACATAGTATAAATTGCTCTCATTTTGTTTAAATGCTACATCAGTTCACGGATTAAATTATTCAGTGGAAATTATCTATGATGAGCAGTAAATTTTAGAAAGAAATGTCAGATCGGGTATGGAAGGGGGGAAAAAATCACTGAATACGGACAAACTGACATTGGAATGTCAGTTTGAAAAATGGGAGAGGTGAAAGGAACACTTCGAAATTTTCATGGCAAAAAGCAAGAGTGATATAAAATTTCCCTGTAGTAATGTAGTTGACAAATGAATCCTCAAACGACAGAAAACGCACAAAAATGAAAAAAACTCTCCATTTGAGATATTAAATCCAAAACACCTTCTCTATGTCTTTACGGCAAAATTAAAAAAAAAAAAACACTCGAATCGATACACCTGAAGTAAAAACCCGTCTCTGTGGTCCAAACGGGAACATCTTTTAATCTGTCTGTCTGTCTCTCTGTCTGTCTGTCTCTCTCTCTCTCTGTCTGTCTGTCTGTCTCTCTCTCTCTCTCTATCGTTCCTCTCTTCCCCGTTGCTAGTATATGATATCTCCTTCGATGCAGTGCTAAATTATTGGGTTAATTAGAATGTTCTTTAGCTTATTAAATAGAAAATATACCGAACGAAATTTTTAGGCCAGCCCAATATAAAGTTAAATCACAAAGACTGTTTAATCAGTTTGAATATAGCACTTTCCGCTAAACGTTTTGTTTAATTTCAAAAAAATTCTTTTGTAATTTTCAGAAGAGTCAATATAATTCTACGTGATGTTTTGAATTTTAAACTCATTATTATGTCTCAAAGACTTTACTTTCATACTTTTTACTATTTTTTCTTAATACAAATCTCATAAAGCAATGATGAGCACACGACTTTTAAAATTTGTTTTGTAAAGGTAATTAAAAAAAGATGTCTATCTCCAGAGAAGATGAAACATTATTTTAGTCATTTCCTATGATTAAAAACTGATATCAATTTTGATAAAAATGAGAAGATAATAATGGGAAAATTTCGCGCAATTTATTTATTTGTTCCTCTTAAGGTTTTAAAATGTTTATTTCATTTTTTTTTTTAAATATTTTTCTGGGAGAAAATATTAGCAAAATAGCATTCAGTCATAGTACATGGTATGATAAGGTGGCTGATTTGAAATTTGACTCTCGACATAAAATCAGCGCTGTAAGAGAAAAGGATTTTAAAAAGCGCCATTTTTATCACACATATTGCGAATTCTGAAACTGAGTTAAACTATAAAGAATCTTGTCAACATTAGCCAAATATTTGTAGAAATGTTTGAGGAAAACAAAATAAAAACATTATTTGTATGTTGTGTTTGTGTGGTGAGGTCTGGAGCATGCAAAAATCAAAAGAAAACGATTTTGCTTTATTTGCGCAAACATTCTGCAAGACATTTTTCTGGCTATGAATTTTGCTTCTCACAGGAAACGTCTCACTTGGCGAAAATGATATTCAGCCATGATGCTTTTCATGTGTCGATTTTAGAAATAATTCTACTTTCTGCTTTTTTTTTTTTTTTTTTGCAGGATGTCAAAACTGACAAGTTGGGAAGCAGTTTTTTACAACATTCAGCAAGATGCTCTTTACGATGGCCGAGATCCAGTGATCAATGCAGTCCTTAAAGATTTGGCTGAGCAGCCAATCGAAGAAGTTGGTAAGTTAGATCAAAGCTTCGAAGATGCTTTTTGCAACACACATCCTGCAGATCTTTTCAAAATATTTAAATCATACACACTGCATATATATATATATATATATATATATATATATATATATATATATATATATTCATACACGTTTCATTAAATAATATTGTGTGTTGTCTATTTTATGTAATTTTTTTTCGTAACATCTAATAAGTTTAATAACATTATCGTTGAACGAAGAAAGTAATTCACAATATTGATCCATATATTTTTAATACAATCTAAACTTTCGGCTTACTTAAGCCATTATCAAAGATGTCAATTACAACATATTAAACAATATACGGACAAGACAGTGATGATAGTCTGTCAATGTTTACAGAGATGATTTCTAAGCAACGATAAACACGCGCATATAAGACGCTAGAAGCGAAAATCGCACCCCATCTCATATCGTCACACAGGTCACACATGACCACACGAGAGTGAATTGGAGAATGAAGTAAAAATGTTAGAGTTTTCATTCAAATGTAGTGTCAAGCGTCGTGAAAGTGAGTTTGTGGTGTGACCAACATAAATGTTATTTAATCCGTTGGAGATACACTCTCCCAAAGGACACTTGGATTTATAAACTATGTTGGTTTTTTTGCAAATCGCTAACATGGGGAGAAGAATCATTGCGAAGAATTAAGTTGGATATACTAGATTTAGTGTAGTATATGATTAATTAATTTAAAAAAATTAAATTAATTAATTTAAAATTTAAATTAATTAATTTAATTAATTTTAAAAAATTAAATTCTGTTAATGTTAATTCTGTTCAGTGTTTGTTTAATGTTATGTAATTCTTCATAGATTATGGAAGAAAATATATATTTGTGTGCATTGGATTAAGTTTTTTATTATGACTAACTTATATCGTTGGGGGCATTCACTATTATAATTAAGAAGGCACAAGTTAATGCTATTGTTCTTTTTATATAGAGAAGTAGTAAATTTATGTGTGTTAGAATCAATAAGAACATCAAGGAATGGAATCTTAACTTCTAATGTGAATTTGAGGGCATAGTGACTTTTAAATTTGTTTTTAAGCTGTGTCATTTGTTCAATATTTTTAGCTAAAATGAAAACAGCTTCTATGTACCGTACATATATAGCGGGTTTATTAGTGTCATTAAGTATATGTAAATAATAATAATCAAGAAGAAAACCTTAAAGATTCATTTCGGTTATAATTTATTTCGTGAATATGCATATATTCATCTCTTCAGACCGAAATCTTTTAGTAAATGGGGACAATACCCCGGATTGATATATTAGATTGATAGGGGGAAGGGAAAGCATGAAAAAGAGAAGAAAGAGGAGAGGAAGAATAAAAGTGAATGTTCAAGTTCTTTTTAAAACGTCAGATAGAGGGTAAGGAAAGGAAATGGAAGAAGGAAGAGTTGAATGTATATTAGTAAGCCTAAAATAGACTGTCACGGTCAAGAATTTTTTCCTTAAAGTATGGAACTTTGTACATCGGGTTATACAGCAAATTGAACAATATGGCCTGTTATTTTAGGCAGGACAAATCAACACAGTTTCAAATAAGTTAGTCCAATAAAAGGGCCCTTAATACAAATAATAAATAAAAGTTACAATAATGATAATAATGTTGTATACCTCGGCAGGGCAGTCATAGATTTAACTATATATAAAGAAACACGCGAAAAACACGTGTGATACGCAATATAAACACACATCCACATATACATATATACATACATATATAAGTGAACATTGAAGTCAACACCCAGCGTTAAAAGTATGTTTCATGCTTAAACGAAATCTTCTTAGTCTGATGATTGCGTTTAAGCATGAAATAGATTGTCGCCACTGGGTGTTGACCTCAGTGTCCATTTTTTATTTACATATTCTCTATCCTTGATATTAAATATAGCATTCCTTAAAACTATAATTTTATCATATATATGTTTAAGATATAAATACTATTCTTGTAATCTAGCATACATTGACAAAGCTGTGTCCAAAGTTACTTAGCAATAACAATGTTTAGCATCTTTTATCATCAAAATATTTCATAAACAAATCATAAACACCTTTTATCAGTTATTTGAAAGTTAAAATGTTTTTCCTGGGGGTGACTACTTTGATTGCATTCCTAGACAATGCTACTTAATTGCTAATTTATCTTTGGCCCGCAAACTAACAAGTCTTCTTCTTAAAAATGTCTAAGAAAGTAAGTTCTAAGGCTTCAAATGTCACAACGACGAGTTTGTTGTAAATACCTAATCAGAAAATCTAAGATTATTTGCGTGTTGGAAAATTGCAGGTTGTAGAAAGCAGTCGATTTCAAACATAGATTGTCTTACTTCAAAAGACTTAATTACAGTCAAAATTGTATCCAACAAAAAAACGCTGCTCTTCTTTTGTTTATCTCGACTAAGTTGATGTATTTCATGATACATGAAATGGCTTGGATACATAGACAATAATTTTCATTTCAGTCCGACGTAGATATTTATCATGGATGTTACGATGAGTGGACAGGCAAGTTCAGATAGGCAAATACAGGTCTTAATTAGAAAGAAGAAAAAGAAGAAAAACTTGTTATTATAGTTGAAGTAATAACTCGTTTGAAAAATAAAAATCTCTTGTCTGTATAATTTTATTTCACAAGCGAAGATTACGTTATTGTATTCATTCTTTTTTCAGTTAAATATGAACATTTGAATATGCTGTCTGTCTGTCTCTCTCTCTCTACACACACACACACATATATATATATATATATATATATATATATGAATAAAAAGAGACAAGAAGAAAAGTATACCTTGATAAAGCACCTCAGAGGACACGAAACGCGTCGGTTCAGTATAGTTTTTCTTCTAGTCGACAGATACACTCTGAGAATATTCATACACACACACATACATACATACATACATACATATGTGTGTGTATATATATATATATATATATATATATAGAGAGAGAGAGAGAGAGATAAAGAGAGAGAGAGAGAGGGGTGATATGAGAATTTATAATGTCGATGTATTATAACTACGACAAGTAAATGAGTGGTAGAAAATTGTGTTAAGCCAATTTTCCAAGTGAAGACGACCTTCCTGCATTGTCTATCAGCATTCAAAATCTTGATCGTTAATATGTTTTGAAAACTGGTTAGAGGCGCTGGGGGCAAACCTGAGTCCAAACTAAGTGGAACATAGATCATCAGATTATTTCGAATTTGTCTTTGTCTGCCTGCTTCGCTCTTCCTTAACGAAAAAACTGGTCAGAAGTTTATACGATTTTAATCTGTTTTGTGGCGAAGAATAATAATTGAATGATACAATATTTTTCTTACTATTTTCATCAATGAAATAAAAAAAAAACTTTTATCAACTAAAAATTTAACCTATTCAAATCTCTTGTGTATATCTTTGCAATGTTTGTTACGGCATCTGAAACAATCATTGAGCGTAATGCCGATACTTTACACTTTCAAGTACAAAATTAATGACAATGATACGTTAGTTTTTTTGAAGTTCTGAAATATACAATAGAAAGAAAGAGAACTGAATTATAATGAAACAGATAACTATCTTTCCCAATCGATATTTTTCCAGACGAAAACGGTCAAACAAGGTTTAAACTGAATAACAGAGTAGAAAATTATAGAATTTTATTATGGAATTGAAACTTAATTATAAAACACTGTCAGATTTTATTTAATGTAAATTAATGTTTTCCTAATAAAATGTCTTTTTAACAATCGATATTGGCAAACTTTCAACTTATTGATACAGCATGTGAATTTCAGCTGATAATGTTTTTATTTTTTATAAGAATATATATATATATATATATTAATTGATTTAATGATGTCAGATTATATTATGCAAAACGAGGCTTGTTCATAATGACTGATATTTATAATAATCCAACATCTCTGTTAATCTTTCACATACACACTTTGAATTATTGTCCTTCTCCTTAATATTATTCGAAGAAATCAGCTAAACACTGACAGATTGATAGATTGAATTTAGACGTGAAGTCTGTTTACAAGATGACTAACATACGAAACGTCCCTAAAATATCAGATAATTTCAAGGATTCAAATATGGAGATGTCACCAGCTACAAAAAAAAAAAAAAAAAACAATTCACGACATTAAATGTTAATGATGTTTGAAGTCTCTTAAGCAACAATTTTCAAACTTTCAAAAATAAAGAAGTAAAAATGTTTAGAAAATGTTTCAAGTGAAATTAATTTAAATAAAAACAAACTGAAAACATAAATGAAAGGATTTCTTTTATACATGTTTTTGCAAGACAAGCATTATTTCTTTTAGAAATTTACAAACATCATACACAAACTTAAAGCTTTTAATGTTTATAATCTTCGTTGTTTTTTTGTAATCATTTCACCCTAAACAAGGCGATAATGCCACTAAGACGCAATGGTTTACTAGGCGCGAAAGAGAATGAGAAGACTTTAAATTTTGCATAATGCCCATGGCATTTCTGGTTGTCTACGTTTAAGTTCATTAACTTCCTAAGCTATTATTTTTCAATTTTTTTTTTCAGAAATGAAAACCGGTGGAACCCAACTGAAGCTTATATTTACATTCCAGAATGAAGGAAGAGCCTTATTTAAGCCGATGAGGTAAGACACATTGATTTCACTTCGCACATATACGTGCGCACACGCACACATGCATGCATGTATATATATATATATATATATATATATATATATATATATATATATATATATATATATATATATATATATATACATATATATATATATATATAGTTCAAATCTACGGCGTCCTTTCGAATTAACGTCGGATCATGGTCGGCAATAACACAGTACTCAGTCAAAACTGTAAGGAAGGATGAAAAATTCTGGAGACTCTTTACATCAAATGACAGTAACCCACCAACAAAAATTTCGTTTTAATATCGGCGCACACATGGTTTTGAACCTTGAAGTTCTTCTAGTCACATGACGCTATGCTTTATTCTACCAGCATAGCCTATGAATCCACGTTCATTGCACACTATCGGTGCATAATTTAACTGACGCTCGTGTTTACATCTCCCCCACACCTTCCTACACATTGATAATTCCATCAACAAACCATATTTAGTCAGATGCAGTCCTTCTAGAGGACAAAATGAATTACACAGAATTTATATATATATATATATATATATATATATATATATATATATATATATATATATATACATATATATATATATATATATATATAAACACAGTATTTTCTCTATATAGAGATTAAAATATATTTTTGTTTCTAAAATGATTATCATATGTTAATCATCAGAACTTTTTTTTTCTACCAATTTTAATAACTGCCGAAATTGAAAACCTTTCACATTGAAAATTATTACCAATAATAACTCAATTTTTGAATTATATTTAATTACAACTTTAAATAGAAATCTCATTTCATACAAATAGTCTGTAACATATGTGAGCTGTTTTTTTTATACAAATTATGTTATACTAACGTAGGTCCTTGAAAATATATCTTTTGTGCCTGACCTTCCGTTGGCTGGAATATGTTATTTTATTAGTGCATAATAAAAGTATAAGAAGCTATTGAAAATTCGCCTGAAACTAGCTTTTCTTTCTAATCACAGATTTCCACGAGACAAAGAGACTTTACCGAACCATTTCTACTTTGTTGATTTTGAGAGACACAATGCAGAAATTGCTGCTTTCCACTTGGACAGGTTAGTGATATTACTTCATATCAAATCTGGTGTTGACGTCTGAACGAAAATGTTATTTGGAAAATAGAAATTTGTTAGTTGAAAGTAAAAGGTAACATATATACAATTGATACTTGATGAATACATGAATGAACCTCGAAATATGCTGTACTAAACAATTATTTTCTTTTTCTGAATTTGATATCAGCTGAAATATATCAGCTTCTTGTGGTTAGTGTATAAAATGCAAACCATACGAAAAAATCTATTAACAAATAATGATCAGAATATTCGACTCCTGTCTACAGTCTTTTGAACAAAACCCAAAGACAGAAATTTGAACTGGGATGACTTCAGCTTTGTAGAATAGGGTCATCAAGACTGAATAATAGGGTCATGAAGATAATATGGTCATGGAGTTTGGATAATAGGGTCATGGAGTTTGGATAATAGGATCCTAAAGATTGGATCATAGGATGCTAAAGATTGGATAATAGAATACTAAAGATTGTGAAAATGTTAGTCTCTTAGAATACCGACTGTAACTGAAAGAGACAGAGAAACGATAATGTCCAAATCGTTGCTATAAAAACTATAAATTAATTCAGATGCAGAGAAAGCACAAAATCTAAAAGATTCTCCCGCATTAGATATTAAAAAATATAAGCGACAAGAACTGAACCGAGTTTTGGAGGCGGCGTAATCGAAATGCACAGAATTCTCAATCGAATTATATTTGTGTTCATCAGAATAAGACAGAAAACATCTGCGACAAACGAACTAACAAAAAAGAAAAATTTTCATAAAACAAGTAAAATTTTGATAAGTTTTGTTTTGTAGATCATTGAATTGCTTATAATCCGGCTGTACTTGGGATTCGAAGTAAATTTTCATTATGTATTCATTTGTAAATTCTCAGCTCTACTACAGAACTCGATCTTTTCAGCAATTGAAAGGTGATATCGTTACAGTTTCAAGTTGTTATTGTCGAGAACAATAATTAGAGCATCGCAGAAGTAATCTAGAATGTTCTCCCCTCTTCCTCCTTCTCCTAGATGCACAGCTGAATTGCATGAAAGACATCAATGAACTTGGGAGTTTAAGATTTTATATATATATACATCTCAGCAGAGATGTTGTACTAATGTCTGTCTGCGTTTTGTTTGATAGATGGCTTTCTTAAAACTCTGTGGTTGTAGAGGCAGTCTTTATCCAATGGTAAGAGAAACCATTATAACATCCAAATTGCAGGAGTTACCCGATATGGGGCAGAAAAAAATGGCATCACATCGCCTGTAGGGCTTCACTCTGGATTTGACCCCTGAATTTTTTTCCGAAGTCTGTGTCTCCCACCCAATTACCTGTTCCGTGTAAGTTAGTATAAGGATTTAATCATAGCTACACTTGTGGGGGAGTAATGAACTGTGCAATGTGTTTTTGCTATCCAAGCAAGATGTTATCAGTTTCATTATGTTTAATGAGATAAGCCAAATTCTTAGTTTTTAATCTCGTAAAAGATTCTGACTTTTGCTCAAGAATCTCTGGTTACTGTGCAAAGTAAAGATATTAAACTCTTAAATATTTTACACGACTGGTTTTATCAAGTACATAAGTGAATATATATTTTAGTATATTTTTTTTTTTAATAGAACAGAGATTTAATTATAAGATTGAAAATATATATAAAATCAAAAGCAATTCAAAACTGAAGATGGTGGTGCCGGATTCATTAGCCTGTTAATTGAAATTTGGTTGTAGAAATAAAATTTTGTGTAATCAAAACTCTTTTTGGGTTTAGTTTCTTAGTTGAACAGGATAGCATTTGTAAAATATAAAAGTATTTAATACATAGATGGACGATTTTTTTTAACGATATCTAAATCTAAATGATAATAGGAATAGTAACCGTTTTTTTTAATTCGGTATTCATTACTCGAACGGTCAATGCTGTTGTCGGTGGAAATTTATCTTAAATTTATCTTAAAACAATTTTTCAGGAAAATAGGTTTCTCAAGTCCAGTAACTGTCATTACTGTTTCCATGACTAATTGTGCTATCTTGGTAAATGGCAAATTTATAGATAAACATATCAGCGGAGAGCATGACGATGGAAGAAAAATGTAAACACTTATACGGAGTTTTCATTTGCCAATGATGTTTGAGATTTCCTTTTCTAAATGTAAGATAATAACATTTCAGAATTGTTTAGTTAGAAAATTCGGGAACATTGTCATCTTTTGCATTGACTTATTAATTCCAATCATACTTCAATTGTTGCTATGCCTGTAGTTTTTTTCACTTGAAACGGTTTTGGAAAACGGAACAGGAACAACTTGAAGGTTCATTTGTCTAGATTCTTAAATTTCAAGAAAAAATTAAATTTTACCCAGAGGTCGGCAAACTTTTAGAGATAGCGTGCCAGACAGCTATGTCTCGGAGGAGGGTCATGATATCTAATATACTATAATAAATTGTTTCGACCTCAGACCGCTCCGTCCAGAAAGATTTCTTTGTCCGGAGGTTTGAAGACAAACAATTAAGTTAATGTTATTGTTATGTTATTTGAACATGGTTCCTTAATTTACTGCAGAAATAAAAAAGGATAACAACACAGACAACAAAAAATGCAAATTCTTTACTATGGTTAAGTTGGTGGGGCAGACTAAAATCGTGGACTGCATGTGACCCAGTTTGACGACTCCTGCTTTACATATTCTAAAAGCCTCGATTCTTTGTCTCATACTATTTAAACTTTTGATCTCCATGATAGATGTAAAGAATACTTTATAAAATATTTGAAATCAAGTAATATATTCCTTATTGCAATCAGCGACTAACTCTAAATGGCAGTTGATATTCGAATTTGCTTATCCAGCCTATTTTACTTTCGAATTGTTCCGGTAAAAATATTAACAAATATTCAGCAATTTCTTTCTCTTCGCATTTCCTTTCTTATTAACTCTTTGTCGGTTGTTGCATTCAAGATTTCCATTATTTGCCATAATTATTTATGATTTTTTTATTGTTTTCAATCATTGTGTTATACAGGATCCTTAATTTTAATCGGGTACCACCAAACACTGGTCGCCTCATCAATATGACACGTGATATTAAAAGATTAGCCGACAAGAAATTGGCCAAGACATTCTTTATATCTCCAGGTAAGAATAAGAATTTTTGCCTCAAATAATATTGCTACCTAGAGGTTTCTTTGTGGCCCCGAAGTATTGTTTTCTAGCAGCAATAAAAACACAAAAAGAACAACAATACAATGAGTACTAATAGAAACCCCTAAAACAGTCAACGCAATAGAGTCTCTTCATTTTATCTTTTCATTTAAATACAATTACTATTACTACTATTCATAATAATATATCAAATCTAACTATGTAAGAAGGGAAACCGTATTATTGTAGACTACAGTACAATCGCTGCCGTTACATCGCTTGTTATTATTGTTCATAGTATATATATATACATATACATATATATATATATATATATATACTAGGTTGGTGCAAAAATAATGACGTAATAATGTCGTTTTTTGACGTTAAAAAATACGTCAAAAAACGACATTATTACGTCATTATTCTTGCACCAACCTAATATATATATATATATATATATATATATATATATATATATATATATATATATATATATACATACTGTATTTGAGCAGCAGATCATTATTTAAACATATATTATTAAATATAAAAGAAAATGAATGTCATCTTTGACGGTGGATATCTTTATTTTATGTCTGTATAACCACTTTGAGGATGGCTCATGTGAGCCGAAACCTTAGGACCAACTTAATAAAAAAAATATCCAAATGTTGGACAATTTTTGTCTTTATTTTCACCAGAAATTAAAGTAAACATGCGAACATTAGAACGGCTCATGATGAGACGCTCATTGTCTGTTATATTTAATAATATATGTTTAAATATATATATATATATATGTGTGTGTGTGTGTCTGTGTGTCTTTATTCCCCCCCCCCACACACACACACACATCGAATAATCGACGCTTCATGGTCGTTTATGGCAATGAAACTGTGGATGTGAGTACAGGCGACTCTGCACAGTTGTCCATTAATGAAATCAATATCGTTTTGAACGTAACAAATGGTGATGACAATGTGGGAAAATTATATTTTTACTGTTCAAAACTTTATTTATCCGACAGTGTTATATTGATCTTTGTATTTGTTGTAATAGAAATACATAGGCTGTAGTACTTTCGGAGCATTTGTCTTGTGTGTATGCATATATTTTCCCCAACAGATTATTGTAAAGATCATTTGAGTTTGTGGGCTTATTTTTTGCCCCTTAATTTCTCGCCAGAGTTGATGATCTTCGATTTGATCGGTTACTGCATCCTGGCGTTGTGTTTCCGACCAATAAGGTTTGTGCCTATGGTAGCATAACCTTATTCATCATTTCTAGTTTAGTCAGTCAGTTAAGTACCATACGTGATACACGGTTGGGCGATCATGTCATGTCTCTTTCCAGTCATGATTCACTAGGTAGAAGTCCCGCAGTAAAATACCGTTTCTTTCTGCAGACAGAAGGCTATAAGACACTGTTTTACTATTTAACCCATAGCTGGGGAAATGTTTGCGCGTAAGTGAATGTAACGCTACGCCACTGGAATTCGAACTCGGCTCTCCAATTTCTCATTCCGAGTCGATATCAATTACACCACAACGCGCATCTCTTGGATTAGTTTTACTAATTAATCACATCCAATGAGTTGATAGCTGACATATAACTAAGCACCATGCCACTTCTCTGCAGTTGTTGTTTTAGTCCAATTTGGGTGCTACTCTTTGTGTTAACCTTCTTCTCATGAATCTCCGACCATTAGATCAATAGCTGCTTGATTCATCATTCCATATCCGCTTATATCACACTTTTAAGCACCCATCTTTATGCTCTTTGACGAATTTAAAGCCATTTTGTAAGTTAGATGTCGCATGAGACGAAATTGCTTATGTGCTATTTAATGGGCCAGATGTTGCATAAGACAATTATTTTAGTTGATAATTCAAGTCATATTTTTCTTTTACATAGATGGCACTTCTATGGCATGTTGGTGAATGTATCTACCGATTGTGTTGCTTAACTTTATGACATTGTAAGTGGCGTTTATTATAAAGAACAACAACACATCCAACATCAGTCTTTTCTCTACAGGCACTTCAGCCGACATGTTGCACAAATTAAGTTGTAGCTTTTGAAGACAAACTACACAAATTACTATCCATCGCAATTACCTTTAATTCTAATAAAATTATCATAAATAAATTATTTCACCTTATTAAATTCCAATAGTTCTGAGAGACTGAGAAAATATTCTCGATCTAACCCACACCTTCATACCTCTTACAGGGCTCGAACCTCAGCTGTCAGGTTAAAGCAACAATCATGTACATCATGTGAGACATTCATTAGCTTAATGTACGACACGACCGGGCAAACGCAAGGAAGTCAATATTTATATTTAACAGCATTTTTTATTCTTTTTCTTTTCTTTTCTTTTCTTTTCTCAGCACAGAATGTTTGCTTCCACGGCAGCTGTTCTTATTACTGTGACACCAGCCATGCTATCTGCGGTAACCCTGACATGCTAGAAGGTTCCTTTGCGCTGCTCTTGCCCCCGGAGAAAGTCGCACCTCGCAAAACATGGCGATCTCCATGGAGACGTTCTTACTCGAAACACCGCAAAGCATTATGGGAGATTTACGATGACTACTGTGACCAGGTCCGATTGAAACCTCCTTTCAACAAAGGACGTCGACTCATAGACATGATGGATATGGCTGTGTTCGACTTTTTGACAGGTGAATAAATTTTAATGTAATAGTGCAAATAAAAACTTTTGGAACGAGGTCGATGATTACAATGACTTTAAGTGAGTTTAAGGCCATTCTACTTAAGGGATTTAATTTAGGAATATTAAAACCTCACTACATTTCTTTGAAATAATACTTCTTGATAAAATTAATTATATATTAAAGATACCACACAGCAAATAAATTGCACACTGCACATACGATTTTATTTTTTTTTTACATTGCAGAGAAATTTAACTCCAAAAAGTTTCATTTTTTTACAAAGTTAAAAAATCTTTCACGTTGCAGAGAATTTGTGAAAAATAAGAAATTAGCAATAAATTTTGTTTCGATTCATATAGAAACCAAGCAATAACTAATTAACGCGAATAAGACATTTATTTAACTTTACGATTGTGCAGTTTCTTTTTGATAATTTCATTTTGTAATGCGCGTGTCTGGATATTCTAGTAGTCATTGAAACAAGGGTTTTGCTCAATGAATTTGAGTAGCGTTTCAATAGACTTCTTTGTTTTTCCCATGACACTTTTTCATCATCGCTTTGATCGTCTAATATAGACTCATTATTGCTGCAACTATCGCTATTGGCACTATCTTGAATACTGTCTTCACAATGAGTATCATCTTCCATTCCTGCTTTTCAAATAACTCATGTTGTAACATCATCTGCATCAAGAGATTGAAGATATTTTGTGTTCAGTAGGAAACTGGCAAGTTTCAATAATTTTCTGCGCCTCTGGTACTTTTTCTATACAATTTGTTTCACTTTTGTTAACATTATTTACTGCAACACTAGGGTCTATCTCGTTACAGCTCTTGTTAAAGTGCCCGCTTTCACCTCATGAAACGATTGTGCGAATAAAATCATGGCATCTTTGACAGTACAACCTTTCTGAAAGTTTTATAAGCTAACATCGCAGTTCATCAGTTTCATCATGAGATGATTTTTGTAGACCATTTCATATTTCAAATGACATCCTGATCCATTGGTTGGTTGGATCAGCGATGTAACGTTTGGCGGTAAATAACACGCAAAAACGCTTCCACAAGATGACACTAATTTATCTTCATGTGCATTCATGCTCTGCAATTGTCTAAAAGAAGTAAGCATCTTGAAATTGCTTTGCCTAATTCAAGAAAGCGGTTTTTTACAGATGGGACAAACTCCTGACAGAACCAATCAGTAAACAGATACTGATTCATCCATACATTTTTCGAGGATTTGTATGTGGCTGGTAATTGCGCAATTTCTTTCAAAGAGACTTAGATTTTCCAATAACTGAAAGTTTAAGTTTGTGGCTACCTGATGCATTAAAACACACCAGCATTGTTAATCTTCTTTTATTTAGTTTATAATCTGTTGTTTTTCGTTCGTCCACACCAGCTAAGGTTTTTGTGGGCAAACATTTCAAATAGGCGTCGACTTTCATCAGCATTGTAGATTTTTATCGTACAGAGTTTGGTCGAATTGACGTTCTTTTGGTTCTTATTGGTCATTCGTAAAGCATTTGTCATTTTATTTTCACAGGACGAAGCAGCTTGTAAATTTTTTTCTCACTGATTTTTTTTATATAGAAAAGTATGCTTCTTCTAATATTATATTCTTTTATTAGAACCAAGTTACTTATTCCTTTATCTATATTTTCAAGAATTTGATGTTTTTGCACAAAAGTCAAGGTAATTCTCTTCCTTTTTGAATTTAGTAACATTATTATGGGCAAGAAATATCTTATTTAAAAACAATTACAATCTGTAAAGGAAGTCAAAATAAGGATATACAGTATAACACCTCCAAATCAAACATCCAAAATGTTTGGTATTGAGGGTATTGTTAAGATTTGAGGAAGAAAAGGCTTCATATTTATGCCAATACAAAAGTTCAGATTTGAAGACGAGTCCATATTTGAGAAAGTCTAGATTATGTTATGTTCAGATTTGGGGAGTTCTGTAATTTTGATCAAGAAAGATATAACCTTGATATTTTGGTTTGTTCATTTTGAAGGCTTGGCCTTTCTCCGTTCGTATGAGTTCAGTAAATACGAAATTTCTAATTTTGTTTTAAGTTTGACATTTGTACTTATTCGCCAAAAAATATAAATGAAGAAAACCGAACTAGTTAATGTGGGGCCTCTGATCTACTTAATGAAAATGGTTTTACATCCAGACAGCCACTATATACGAACTATTGTATTTTTTATCTTTCATATTCCTATTTGACTGTATCAGGGATTTTACAAGTATTACGTGGACTTTATAATTCTTACACTGGTTTAATATTTTATTTCAAATAAAGCGATATTAATCATAAAATAGAACCTCATCTTTTGTTCACAAGCTGTGCAATGTCTCATTGAGCTGGGCTTGAAAGTACTCCTGGTGAACAAAGTTGAATCGACCCATCTTGGCTGATTGAAGTGGCACATGAAAACATCAAATAAAAAAAATGAAAAATGTGTACAAAGGAATTCAAATTAACGCCAAAGATTACTTCTTTTATTTCTGGTCTTTCTGCTTGAAATTACAATGTGCGGTCTTCCGTTTAGAAACGTTAGAAAATGGCGCACACTGAATTCTATAACAACCCTCCTCTATGTCTATCATAAAATTTTTATGTTAGTATGATATGAGATAGAAAGAGAAAGAGAGAGACGGACAGACAGAATGATTGGATATATATCACGGATCAAATGGTTTTGACATTTGTATCAGCTTATATATATATA
>OZ010600.1:39364018-39406518 GCA_963932145.1 Acanthosepion lycidas | reverse complement strand
TGATTTGGCTCTTGAGGATTTAAAGCATAGAAGGAAGAATCAGATATTTTCTGTAGCGGTATAAAGAACTGACCATTTTTCCAGAGTCTTTAGCGATGCATCGGATGCATGAATTCCAAAAAAAAAAAAAATAATAAATTTCGACACAGAATAAAATTACGTATATGTACGAGGTATATCTGAAAAGTAAAACGACTAGTGTTACAAACAATTCATGCTAATTTCAAACAGTAAACTATATGGTTTCTCCTTCAACCCCCCCTCCCGCCGCCAATTGAGTCTAATGTACTTTTCCAGCTTTCTCTGCCATGGTTTTATACACTGCTGGAAGGATTCTTCTTGGATGACCCTCAGCTCCGTCATAGTAAGATCAGGCGAATAGGGAGTTTATTCAAGTACGGGTTTGTACTTCTCGGCACGGAATTGCCTGATGCTCAGGGTGTTGTGAGCAGTTGCATTGTTGTGGTGAAGCAGCCACGATTTGTCCTGCCACAAAAGCATGTGAAAAAATGCAATGGTTGTAGAAAGCTAAATTTACAGTTATATACTTCCAAGATATCATGTTAGATGATAAACAAAATCCCCTTATCCCTCTTTCGCCCAGAGTTCATACAGCACACCCAGTCCCGTTACTTTTCAGTCATGAAATTCTTACAAATGTGAGACTCTCCTTGATGTTGTGGACAGAAGAGGTATATTGCGCCAATGTTCTATGCCATCTTTGAAAGTGTATGTTCAAAATGTTAGCTTTTTAACTCGAGTCGCCTCTATAAGACCAAGATATACTTATCTTTATATTATTTTCTTTTTAGGTAATATGGATCGCCATCACTATGACACGTTCAGAGAATTTGGTAATGATACTTTTCCCTTACACCTGGATAACGGCAGAGCGTAAGTAACCAGTTTCTTATGTCGAAACGATTGTTCAGGTGTCATGCATTATGCGATGAAACTATAAAACCTAATTTGAACAGATCCTATTTAATTGTCATCAAATATCGTCCAGTCAATGCGGGGAAAATTTACTATTTCGTTTAAAGAAAAAAATTAGTACCTTGATAATAAAAAGTGCTACTGAGAATTATCTCAAGGTATTCAGTCTTCCATTCTTCTTTCGAATTACGAATACGATTTTACAGACAGAACAACGTTTTTATATTAGTGTTTTTATTGACTAAACTAAATTTCGATGATCCGTTTTCAAAAAAAAAAATCAATGTTTTTTAGGCTATGCTTTTCACAAAATATAGATATCATAAAAAATATCATATCACAGATATCATAAAAAGAACAAAAAATAATGTCTCCTAATTAAAGGAGACATTAAAATTTAATCTTTTAATTTGGTTATCATGGAATAAAATTAAAAGTAGAATATGTCATTTATTAGCGTCCTAAAAGTTTGCATACGTATTGCAGGTTGACTTTGTTTTAGCTTTTAAAAAAAATCAGTCATTGGATTTCACATATGCCTTCATCCGTCTAGTACAAATTATCATATATATATATATATATATATATATATATATATATATATATATATGATAAAAATATAGTTTTAAGAAATGCTAAATATATAGGTTGAAGTGGTTAATATCAGGGATAGAGCATATGTAAATATAAAAATAATCCCACAAACTCAAATGATCTCTACAATAATCTGTTGGGGAAAATATATGCATACACACAAGACAGATGCTCCGAAAGTAATACAGCCTATGTATTTCTATTACAACAAATACAAAGATCAATATAACACTGTCGGATAAATAAAGTTTTGAACAGTAAAAATATAATTTTCCCACATTGTCATCACCATTTGTTACGTATTTTCAAAACAATATTGATTTCATTAATGGACAACTGTGCAGAGTCGCCTGTACCCATATCCACAGTTTTGTTTTTGCCATAAAGGACCACGAAGCGTCGATTATTCGAGGAATGTCAATGGGGGTAGGTCTTCCGTGTGGAGCAATTCAATGATACATCATTGCTTCGTACGCCCTTTCATGTCAGACACAATTGCGTGTTGGGTTAAATTTCCACTTTTATACATACATAATACTGTTATATACTTTTATACATACATATATACTCCGCATGTTTTTATGTACTATGACTTTCACTGTTGTTATATATATATATATATATTCGTAAAAGTAGAGTAGAGCAAATAATATTTATTCAAATTTATAACATATGTATGTTTGTAGTGATGTTATAACATGCATATAATTTTAATGTTATAATTTTGATATATATATATATATATATATATATATATATATATATATATATATATATATATATATATATATATATATATATATTCAAAATTATAACATATGCATGTTATAACATCACTACAAACATACATATGTTATAAATTTGAATAAATATTATTTGCTGCTCTACTCGGTACTCTTTTAAGAATAGTGTTTTCCTTATCGGAATTTTATTCCATCTGTACCAAACCTGTACTTGTATATATATATATATATATATATATATATATATATATATATATGGATTTACATACATACATACATAATGTATATTTTCATTTTTATTTTAGTTTTGGTAAAAGTCATCATGATGAACTTACAATTCTTGCACCTGTCTACCAATGCTGCCTGATTCGTTATTCAACGCTATTGAAACTCTTTCATTTTTATCAGGGGCCGGTTCCCCTGAGCCAATTAATGCAACAGTCGATGGCCGCAGATGCCCTTTTCCCAATTCTGACAGACTCTCATTTGCAGGCACTGGACAGGCGAGTTGGAATTGTTTTGCGTACTGTCTACGAGTGCATCATGCGCGGGAACGCTGTAGCCGACGTTATAGTAGATGATGGATTCTAGAGTTTCAATGGAAGCGGATAGAGTTGTCAACCAAATGCGTGCATTTCAACAGGAAAAGGATTTAATAGCAGTTCTGCTCTCATTATATAAATGGAAAAAATCGTGGATAATCATTTTGCATAGATGTGTGTGTGTGAGTGAGAGAGAGAGAGAGAGAGAGAGAAAGAGAGAGAGAGAGATAGATTGTGTGTGTGTGTGTGTGTGTTAGTCAGCAATAAATACAGGCGAAAGTATTTTACAATGGCATGTTGCAAAAGAAAAAATAACGATGGGGATTGGGTGAAAATCTTTTGCTTCTGTTCACTCGTTTGAAATGAATGATTCGATTTTATTAATCAATGATCAGAAATTTAAGAAAAAGGCTATACAATATACACAAAGAAAGAATGAAAGAAAAGAAAAGAAAGAAAGAAAGAAAGAAAGAAAAGAATGAAATAAAAGAAAGAAAGGAAGAAAGAAAACACCGATTCCATCGCAACAAAACAAAATGAAAACAGATTTACAGACACGTTTCCTGCGGCATAAAAAAGAAACGTTTGAGGAAATCAAAAAGCTATAAACTTTAATGTAAAAAAATATCACGGTTATATTTGGACATTTACGAAATGCCCCCTCTTCTGCACCTCCCTACAAAATGCTTGTGTTCATTTTAACACGGTGCCATCCTGACAAAGGCTTTTTTCAAAATTCCCATCATTTCAATATTTTTTGTAAAATTAATAACCAATTTCTTTCTTCTTCCCCTTTTATTTTTTAAATTAATATCCAAAAAAAAAAAAAAAAAAAAAAAAAAAAGGAAATTGTTTATATTTTTCCATACCGTTCCTTGTGATATTAGGTTTATTTTTTACATAAAACTCTCTTGGTTACGGATGGACCTTTTACAGAAAAAAAATCTCAGATCTTATGACAGAATTGCTTGCATAGCAACAATTATAAGGGAGACAATGACTATTCTTTTTTTTTTTTTCTTTTTTTTTTTGTTATTTTTGTTTTTTTACTTACTATGACATTGGAAGTCATTTCTTTTTTAAATCGGGGTGAATAGAGACTTTAACACCATTTTATTATCGTCATTTTTTCCTTAAGAAAAAATACTGACAAGCATTTTCACAGATTCAATGATTTTCTGGTGTCCAGCGCCTTACTGCTGACATCATGTCACAACTGACATGACCACGTGATACACCGACATGTTGACCTGGCAACAGTTGGTTACTTTCTTTAATAACTACGAAGAGGTATCTTTGAGAATCAAATTCGCAAAAACATTTTTCTACACATCAAGGTATATGTATATGAGATGACCCCTGTTCATAAAAAGCCTTATACATTTTATGCAAATGCGCTCCCATACATACATACTTACATCCATACATACATACATACTTACATACATACATACATACATACATATATATATATATATATATATATATATATATATATATATATATATATATATGAATGCCTATGCACGAAATCTAAACATAGTATAAATGGTGGTACAATTGAAAACATACTAAAAGCATACAGAAGCCTAAAAACAATAAAAATATTTAAAAATAGTACACCATATTTTCATACACTTCAATGTATATATATATATATACTCTGTTTGTATATAATCTCGCACATCAATAAGGAAAGTGACGTGCATCCAGTAGCGGACTGGGTCTAAAAATATTACAGTACATTAGTACAAGAGTACATTAATTTTTTTGTGGGAATAAGGTAATTTTTTTTTAGTAATTACAGTGTACATGTACTGTATATATTAATGGCAGTAGATACCAAACGTAAATACAGAATACTATAATTTAATTTTTATATTGATATTTTTAATTTTAAGTAATTGGTTAATATATTTTAAATAGTTTATTACCTAAATTACACATTAACAGATAGTTCAAAAGCCCATTAATAGTGCATTGCATGCAGTCCACTATATTAAAAAAAATAGACGATTGTTCGAATCTGCCCATAATTGCTTGTGCACCTAATTCATCTAGCAATTCTTATTCAATGGATAGCAATATGTATAATTCCAAATTCTCCTCAGGTAGCGAATTTCTTAAACTTGACTTTATGATCTTTAGCTCTTGAAAATGTCCTCTCACATTGGACTTGAGTAACTTTTATTACTAAAAGAGTTGTCTGTGTTTGTTTCTTTATTGCATTTTTGTTTAATATGGTGGGAGTCCACTCCATCAAGGGCCCACTTGCCATCGGACAAGCTGACCACCTGGGACAGTTCCGCCACTGCATGCATCAATGAGTCCACATTACAATCACACATACGAACACACACACAAATCAAATTCGGGACAAAATTAACAAGCTAAATCAAATACGGAACAACATGTAAAATATATATTGATTTGAAAGAAGACAATATCCATACACATAATAACATCAACATTTTCATTCACAATATCATTACGACACGAATTTACGCTGTTTCTCTCGTAAAAACACGTCTCTAAAGTCCTCTGTAGACGCGCTAATGTCCTACTAGGCATTAATTTAAACAGGCACATAAATAGATTCACTCAACATACCCACAAAACTAGGCAACCCGAGTACAAATTGGCAAGCCATTTATTGCGAATGTTACATTTGGTGTCTTTCAACTCAGGGCTATCGAACACACACACACACTTGCTACCTACTCACACGTGAGGTAGACTTATTTTCACATGATAAGATCTTTCATATTTTCATAAATATAGTTTCCGGTATTATGGTATATGGGGAAAATATTTCACTCAATTACAAATCAGTCCTTTTCCACATTTTTAGGTACCTCCACGAAATGTAAACAAACAGAGCATAGCATGATGAAAAAGACGTCGAACTTGATGAAAACAAGTTTTTATCGTCTAATGCTCATATTATTATTAAAGAGGAAAGATCAAAGTATTTTGGGGGTATTTTTTTACACTTTTTAATTGTTCCTAGCACGTCCGGAATTTTCGTTAAAAATCTTGTTTTTTTGTCAAAAAAAAGGACAGATAATCAATCATTTTCAATCATTTTTTCCATTTGATAAAAAAGATGAAAATCTGACTTTGATATTCTTTTAAAAATCAATTATCATTTTTTCAAAACTGATTTTAATAAAATCAGAAATTATAATGTTTATTTAAAATATTTTGAACCAAGCTTAACTTAGCTTCTGCGCCGAAAAAATGTAATTTGAAAATAAAACAAAGCACGTCATAACCTTTCGCGTCATTTGACAAGTGACGAAAGACAGATTCATGACGTTTAGATAACTTACGGGAGGATAATTCTTTCTACGGATGAAAGGAAGTGAAATTATTTAGATTTAAGTGAACAAATTATTTACCTCGTTAATTTTAAGGAAAACTTTCAGCGCTCTAATTTTTTAATTTTTTTTTTTTGTTTTTGTACTTAGCTTTCATCTTTACGTTTACGATGCTTTATGGAAAATATAAAGAAATTAAAAAATAAGACTGTCAAGAGTGAGATTAAATTTCATAAGAAAAAGGTATCTAATTAATTTATAGGTACCTTTCTTATGAAATTTTATCAGAAGTGTACATAAAATACTATAATTTTATGTACATTTATTACATTTTACTGTGTTATTTGTATTTCTATTCATTTTATTATTAATTTTGATATTTCATTTATGGAAAAATGTCATAACTGAGATTGATATCAAAATAAGATCATATAAATTAAAGTTTAGCAGTAGTTAAATTTCATAAGATGATACTGATACTTATAGGTACCCTTCTCAGTTGAAATTGAAAAATCAAATTAACTTCTCCATACGTGTTTCGCAAAAGTAAAGGCCTTAACAGCGG
The DNA here is from genome assembly GCA_963932145.1 of Acanthosepion lycidas. NCBI lineage: Eukaryota > Metazoa > Mollusca > Cephalopoda > Sepiida > Sepiidae > Acanthosepion > Acanthosepion lycidas. The sequence continues at coordinate 39,399,818 of OZ010600.1, read as the reverse complement.
AGAACAATGCTGAACTCAAATAATGCAACTAAATTGTATCCTGGTTGGTTTTCCGTACTTTATAATTACGCCCGATTATAAGCACAAAAATTACATTTTTTAATTACTGCGGGTCTTCTGATTGGTCCAAATGATACAATTTTCAAAGCGCTAGACAATGACAATCTCATATGGACACTTTGAAAGGTTGACAGTGCTTTTAACTAATGTTATAATATTTTTAAAAAGCTTTATGTAAAAATCTATTTTAATTAAAGAAATAACAAATAATTGTATTAAAAATTCAATTTTCATTGAAAAATTTTTTTGCTTTCAGAAAATATTGTCCAAATTCATAAAAACAACTAAAAACATATAAAAGCATTTGAAATTAAATAATATATTTGTTTTATTAAGTTTTGTATGTTACAATTCAGAGCTGATTTTAGGTACCGTGGAGCTAATTAAAAAAAAAAAAAACATGATTTGCATTCTTCAAAGCCTTGTGCTTTTAACTATTGTAATCACTAAGGTTGACGCGCTCGAATTTCTAGAGTTTTTCATAAAATTAGTTATGGGGGTGTTAATAAATATAAAAAAAATATTTCTGCCATGACTTTAATTAAAAGAAAACATATTTATAATAATTTCGATCATCTGTGAATAGTTTCTGAAAGTTTCATTAACATCTGATAATTATTTTTATTTTTCCAAATTAATGTGTGTAATACATAAAAAAACGTGCTAAAAATTATCCATGTTTTTTACTAGCCCATGTTGGTACAAAGAGAAACAAGTTTTTTTTTAATCAAAATTTAGAATCTTCTAAAACGAAGCAAAAATTTTTAAAAATAATTAAAAAAAACTTTGGTCTTTTCTCTTCATAAAAACATAAGCATTTAGACGATAAAATTTTGTTTTCATAAAGTTTGGCGTCTTTTTCATCAGACTATGCTCTATTTTTTAGCGATTTCGTGGAATTACTTATTTTAGATGCTTTCCTTCGTACTCTACAAAATAATACAATGCACATAGAAATACAAATAATACATTTATGAGCTATGAATATAGAGATATAAAACATACATACATATATATATATATAACATATATATACACACATATACATATATACATATATATATATACATACATGTATATATAGATATACACACACACACATATGTATATGTATATGTATATGTATAGATCAAAAATTATAAATTTAATATTTTAAAGGGACGCACAAAATATACAGATTAATGATTATATTTATTTAATATTTTATTTCCGTTGACCGGAATAAAGAAGCCTTCTCTTCAGTCATGTGGACCAATTATTCACCGCGCGCGCGCAAGCACACACACACACACACACACACACACACACACACACGCACACGCACACACGCACACGCATACATGTGAACACAATTATTGACACTTGTCAGAGACAATGTATGAACAACTGAACCCAGTGACTAGAGACCGTACAGTTACAGTTTTTATACTAACAAAATGTTTCTGTTTTTATAATTCTTTTTTTTTTTTTTCTGTTGTGTAAATGTCGACTAAAAAGATCATTTTCTAACGACGTTGCAATTTTTGTTGTTTTCACTTCCACTTGTTTTTTCTCCTCTCAACCAATTTACCCTCCTTCTCTCCCCCACCCCAGTCTCAATTCCAGAATTCTCTCTTCAGTGCTGCCGTCTAGCGGGAATATAATAAATATGGTCAAGAGTTACATTACAAGAAAAAGGACATATTTTTTAAATTTTCATTTATTTTCTCTATTTATTTTTGTAGAGCCTGGCGTTAGGTAATTTTTAAGTTTGTATCTGCGAAGAATTTTGTAATATTTTATTAATTCAACAAATTTACTTTAACTTCCTTTCATCAACCTCCTAGAAGAAAGAATTAATTTGAGTCATAAGTCTCTCATGGTTGAAATTCTCATCATCGAGGAAAGGAGTTCAGTGTTGTTACATCTCAAAATTGTGAATGGGTCACTAATTTGTCTGTGTATTGATTCTTGTTTATAAATTTGTAAAATATTAATCATTTCATTCACATTAAATCAAAAAGAAATGCTAATGAATAATTTAATAACAATTACCGTAATATAAATATTCCCTTTAATGTGAATCGCAATTAAATACATTGATTATTTGGCAGAACAACATTTTCTTTATTTTTTAGATAAGCGTGAATTTCAGGCAAAAGGAAATTGGTTAAGAATTTTGACAAATTTATCATTTTTATTGTGAAATATTTTTAATATAGTTATTTTGGTAGCATAATGAATTCAACCAGAATTAAGTGGGGTTGTGTGACAGAAACACAAAATGGAAAAACAATCATTTTTCATTCCTCAAGATAAACAGAAAAAGGAGGTGGCATAACATGATAAAAGATAGCCATTTTTGCTTGTTTGTTTGTTTAATATGTACACAAAACTTTCGTATCATGTTTCCTCAAAGTCAGAACCAATGTATATTTTGTTCCATTCAACTGCCAATCAGAAGAGTGTTAATTTATTGCAAACAATTGTATTAATTTTTGTTTGCAATTTATCTTACTAATGATTTGTTAAGTGCAACCATTTTTTGTCATGAGAGAAATATTTTACATTGTAATTAATAACATTCAAGCAAAAATCAAAGACACCAGAAGTTAGTGCCAGCGTCATATAAAATGTTAAGAAACACAAATATTGTATATTTATTTAAATGCGATCATAATATATAGAGAGTTAGCTTCAAAACTAGACAATATTTTTATTTTTATGATAAGTTTAGTTTTCTTGTATAAAAATGTATTCCCATAACCTAGCATTCATTAGCTTCTGGAGTCACAATAAAAGAAATACTGATAGCTTTTATAAAAAGGACAGACCTCCTAGACTCTCAAACCTAAATATCCATAAACCAGGGATTTTTAAGCTATTTTAGTTCAAATGAAAATTGTATCATGAAGTTTGAAAGTCTATGATGTCTTGAAAGTTTAAGCTTATCCGTATAAAATTCGGTCCAGACAAAAATTATATAATATGAATTCATTTCCTTCCCAGTCAATGCTGTCAAATCCTTCCTTGACAAACTTTGAAAATCCCCCCGCCCCACACTTTAATTCCTGGTTTGAGTTTCAATTGTTTTTCATTTGGAAAAGTAAAGAAAAACATTGTGGCCTAATGAAATTGAACCTCAAGCCTCACTTCCCAAACTTTTTACGTTAACAACATTGCCGTCGTTATCAAAAGGATTAATTCTCCAACGAACTTCTCGAGACATGAAATAATTATGCAAAAAATTAAAATAAATTAATAAATTAAAAAAGGAAAATTTTTTTAAATAATATTTTTTTCACTCTTGTGGTTTGTACAGAAAGAAAAAGAAAAAAGTGAAAGTTAAAAGTGAGAAATTTTCATAAAGGATTTATTTTAAAGATTATTCGGTTTTGTTTTTCTTTCCATGTTTTAGTTGTTATTTTTGTTATTATTCTTTTCTATTTTTGTTGCAGCTGAAAAAAAAATCCAACACATTGCTTGGAAAAGAAGCTGAAATCCCTTGACTTTGTAATCGTTTTGATTTGCTTGTTTAGACTTTTAGACTATCGAATTTCTTACAAAATTTAATATTCCAGTTTTGTATCGACATTTATCCTCATCAGCTGAGTCGAAAGTCACTAGCTTAAACGGCGCAAAAAATGTTTTCCTTGACTATTGCAAAGAAAGAATAATTTCTATAATGCAAAATTTCAAAGAGAATTCTCCTTAAGCAAGATATATAAGCTGGATTATTCACAATCAAATCAAGTGTTCGAAAGGAAAATAAATATAAAAAATTGTTGCAAACTCAGCAACGTTTTTGGTGGATTATATTCACGTATTTGTAATATACAATACTCATATTATAAAAATGTTAGTTATCAATGATGATGATGATCAAAATCATCGTCATCATCGTCAATACAGATGATGATACACTACTACTACTACTACTACTACCGTTACTACTACTAATAATAATAATCAAACTATATAATGATTATCAATGTGTATTTATTTATATATTTCCTGTCCCATCTGTAATGGGAAAGAATCAAATCAACTTAAGTTGGTAAATTTATGTGTGATTACTTCCCTTGTCTCAATAATTTATACAAGTAAAATATTTATATGCATTTAGAGAAAATTATGAACCGTTTAATTATTCTGTTCCTTTACTCCTACGTTTCTTAGATTGAAATCTTATTTATTCAAGCCTTTCATGTGAAGCACTCAGATACTGTTGTCTATTAAGTAATCGTCTTGTTTCAACTTGGTCTTGAAATAGGCTTTGTCGTCCCAAAGAGATATTTGCATTTCACTGTTATATTAAATACATAATTTTTGTAACATGAAAAGATATTGAACAAAAAGCGGTACATAATATAATACGAGGGTAAATAATGAATCAAAGAGATACCATTGAATGTATAAAAAAATATAAAAGGGAACAGATCAATGAAACGGTTCAATGATTTCTATTTTAGTTGCGAATTCTTTATATGAAGAAGAAAGAAAGAAAGAAAGAAAGAAAGAAAGAAAGAAAGAGGGAGGGAGGGAGAGGGAGGGAGGGAGGGAGAGAGAGACTTTTTGGTTGGATTTCAAGAGATAATGAACGAAAAACAAAAAGGTAAGAATGAATGAAACGGCGTTAAAATTCATTAAGGCTGAAAAGCCAATTAAATGAGAAGATGCAGTAGACAATTTTTGTATACTTCTTATTTCTTTCTCGCATATGAGACGAGTCTGTTTGTATAATACAGGTGTCGACAAACCTCGGCCACTGGGCCACATCCGACCCGCATATAATTTTTGTCCGGCTAGCCAAATTAACTGTAGTAAAGAATTTGCATTTTTTTGTTGATTGTATTAGTTGTTATCCTGTTATCCGCTCTCTCCAAAAAGTTACCAACTCCTTGTATAATATTTAGCTGAGCAAGCAACGAATTTTAAAACGGGTAAAGAAGAAAATAAGGGGTGTGAAAGGACCAAAGGTACGTCATAATGGATAATTTTAGTTGGCATTATCCATGGAATTTCGATGAGACCAGCTAGTAATAATAAATATATAAGCAAAAATAGTTGACAACAGTGGCGGAATGGCCCACCGGGATACTGAGAAATTTCCCGGTGGGGCCCCAAAATGATTGTCCATCACTTCAGAAATAACCGAAAAAAAAAAGAAGATAAATATTGCATAGATGTTGGGGAAGATTTAAATAAGGCTTCTTTGATGCTATAATTTCTTTCAGTAGATAACAGATATTCTCAGTTATGTCCTTTTAACTGTGACCTTTTATAAGTTTTCCCGGTAGAAATTTCCGACCCAGTCCGCTTTTGGTTAGCAAGAAAGTTACTATTTTTCAATGAATTTATATTACATTATGCAACGAGATCGGGAGATTTATATTAGTATTTCCAATTATTATTTGCAACATGATTTCTTTTCAAAAACAAACTTACACTGCTTAGTTTTTAAATGGCATTGGCATTTTCAATTTACTTTTAATAAAAAATACTTGGTATGTTCTTCTCTTTTTGTCACGTCTTTTCAGTATGTTGACAGCCATTGTTCTCTACAACTTTCTCTCTGTTGTTGCGTAATTAATTCTTGTTTTTTTACGAATTCTTTTTTATCTTTGTCGTATTATTTGTTATCCATTTGCTCAGACTCGTCAAGTTACTCAGTTTTTTTCTCGCTTCTCTTGTTTTCATTCCTAACCATTACCCTGTGAGTGTTAAATTCTTCAAGAATTCTTTCCTCATTATATGTCCCAAAATGTCTCTTTCTGATTGTTAGAAACTAGTTCTTTGTAGTTTCTGTTCTCCTTAAAACTTTCTCACATAGTCAATATTCGTCAGTGGAATCACATCTTTGTCGCTTCAAGTCTATTCATCATCTGTGAAGAAATTGTCCAGCACCGTATAATCTTTAATTAGTTTGGCTCTCATGATTACTGGCGGCTCTGTAATAGTGTTTTTAGACTTCAATCTCTCCTCTCTTCACTCAATTTGAGGTGTTAATGTCTCATACTGACAAAGCAGAATGTAAATTCTCTTCAAATTCTACTCTTGACTCATCTGGAGTATCTTTGCCTGATTTTACACATAGAACTGTGTCTCTATTGAGTGATATGCATATAACTCTGTCCATGGTTACTGCTATCATTTCTAAACTGGATCCTCACTTGATGGTATCTCTGCAATAGTTCTTAAGAAATGTGTTCCTGAAGTGACTCCTGTTCTCTCTAAACTCTACAATAAATGCCTTGCTGATTATTGCTTTCTTGCTTGTTGGAAATACTCTTCGATAGTTCCAGTATATAAAAACTCGTACGAAGAATCTGATCCTTCTATCAGCCTATTAGCCATCTACCTCCTTTTGGCAAAGTACTAGAGGCTCTAATTAATTAGGCTCTAATTAACTCTGAATTGGTTAAATATTTCACCTTGCAGGGATTTCTTTCAGATAAGCAATATAACTCTCGCTTGCCTATCGTTGAAAGAATGTATAAAATGGAGGAAGGAGTGACTTGTTAATTGTAATGCCGAAAAAGCGAAACTGGTCTCTTTTAATCCTTTGAGAGAGAACTCTTTTTGCCTTTCATCAGCATGGCTGCTGTTAATCTCCAGGAGTGTGATCACTGCACATTTTCTGACTAACATTTTCAGATGGCATGAAGTTGAAGGAGTATATTGAATAAATTGCTAAGTCTGCAGCTAGGAAAGTTTGTTCACTATCTAATGCTTGACAATTTTTCTCACCAGAATCTTTCATCATTCGGCTTCGTAAAAATCTCGGAACAATCCGCACGTCTCATAACAAAGTTACCAGTGTAAGGTAGATAACGCTATTACATAAAAATTTGCAAGTAAAAACTGTATTTTATATATATATATATATATATATATATATATATATATATATATATATATATATATATATATATATATATGAGAGAGAGTGAAAGAGAGAAAGAGATCAGAGAGAAAAACAAAAAGAAAGAGATTCAATAGAATATATCTTACAAATGTATAAGTTCGTTCCTGTTTTGAATATTGCCGCCACATCTGGTCTGGTGCTCCTGCTATAACGATTCTTGATAAGAATCTGTAATATTATTGGAAAGTGACTGAAACCGAGATGCCAGGTCAGGCATACATACATACATACATACAAATATATATATATATATATATATATATATATATATATATATATATATATATAAACGTGAGTGCATTTTTTTTTTCTGATATGTTCTCAGCCAAAAATAAGAAAAAGTTTTCTAGAAAATATAATTCTATAGATATATTTGTAATTCGGACCACCATACTCTTCTTGGTTGTTGTCGTTACAACGTTTCAATCATAGAAGTCACACGGCTTCTTCAGGTGTCTGTTGTCATATCTGAACAAAAAGTTGACTATTCTCTTTTTGCTTAAGTGATATTTCATATCGCCAGGTTATTCACGTTTATGTCGCTTGTCCGTTTCTTTCCCTGAACTACTGTATATGATTTTTGTTTTTAATCGGAATCATCCCAAGTAAGCCATATAAAACAAAAGAGCTTACAGGGTGTAACAATTGTAATTATCATTAATTCACCCTTTCTAAACCAATGAGAATCAACCCCACTTTTCTCTTCTACACACACAAACCCGCGACACTCTCACTATCGGACAGGCAGTCAACACGTGGGTTGAGAAAAATCTCGGCCCCATTCCTTTTTCGGGCCAGAATGCTAACATTAATCTCTTAACACTCAACAAAAATTCGAGGTAAGAAAACTTCAGAAACTTTTCAACTAAATTATCTGGACATATTATCTCTATAAAAAAAAAATTAAAAAAAGCACACGAGAAAAACTGTATACTATACACTTTACTCATTCATTATCTTATCCTTCTGTTGGATTCTGATCCATATCTACATTTGATTCCAAACTCACAATTGCTTTCTTTCGTGTCTCTAAAACGACAAACATGTTCTACGAGGATTTTGTTTGTATAAATGTTAGGAGGTTTATAATTATTTGCACAGAGATATAACTCCCCTACAGATTTTTCAGTGCCAAGGTATTGAACTGAAAACTGCCATGGAACACGGTATGATTTAACCAACCAATTCCACTATAAGGTATAATTTTAGAGTCTTGAAACTAATGTTTGCATTCAGGTAGTGGGACTGTATGAGTGAATCTTTTAATTAACTTCTCTTGCTTACGTGCAAGTATATATTTATATTTGCAACAAATATTGTAAATATTGTCGAAACTTTTGAGATCAAGCGCTTTACATTTCTGGCCATTATTAAGATAGGAAAAACTGTGGATGTAAATTATTTTTATCGGTGTTTGTTGTAAGATTGTGGAAGTTCTCCTTATTGTGAAAAATAAGGAATGACTAAAGACGTTATTTTTTATTTTTCTTAAGATAACGTTTGTAGACCATTTCAACGTTTAATCTACTGTAGTGACGTTATACAAGACTATCTGCCATGGTGTCTGAGTTGGACTGGTGTATTTGTCAGTTTTTACTTAGGACATCAATTATCAGGTTGAAGGTCACTTTATTGAATTTTGATTTCTTTATTTTTATCGTCAATGTCACTTAGATTTGGAGTATTTTTCTCGCAGTTTATTTAGAGGATTATACGGTGTGTTGGTTATGGAGATTTTTTTTTTCGGTTCTTTTGACTGATGTGCTCTTACAGCGTTCTGCTCTGATAGATGAAATCGACATCGTTGTAGGGAGTCGGCTGTAGTCGGGATCATCGTCAATGCGAAAGATACTTTCCTTAGCTGCATAGTATATACTTCGTCAGGGTGATATACAGTTTTCCTTCTCCTTGACCGGTTGCCACTGAAGATTATAGAACCTAGTCTGCCCTGCTATTTATCCATATCTGGGGTGGGGAGATGGATTTATACATTTCCCAAGTGTATTAGCACTTAAGTGAATGTAATGAACTTAATTGGAATTCGAACTCGGCTCTCCGATTACTCAAAACAAAAACAAAATAAATGAAAACAAATAGGTAGAATATATAGATTTGATACCTCCGCAGATTCGCTAAAAATGATGAAAGAATGCTTCAAACTTAAAACAAAAAAAAACAGTTTTATCGTCAAGCCCTTTCTGTTATTATTAAGAGGAAAAAAATCAAAAGATTATTTGATTATTAAATTATTTTTAATCCTTTTTAGAACGTTCGAAATTTTCGTTAAAAACCTTGTTTTTGCGTCTATCTGAATCTTAAAATAAAAAAAAAACCCATAAAACTAAGACATTATTTAATGAGAGAAAATTTTAATTGCTTTTATAAATAAGATATATGATGGGCACAATTTTCTTAAGAAAAAAAAATTTCAATGAATAATGAATTTTTACAAGAATTGTTTTCATTTAAAAAAAATGAATCATAATAATTTATAATGTTTTAAATATTTTAATTTTCTGTATGAATTTGTCCTTGTTAGGTGATATTGTTATTAAGGAAAAATATATTTACTAATCATGAATGGAAAATTCTGCTATCCAAAAAAGAATTTTGAAATTTTTTTGTGTGTATAAACGTTCCGATTTTTGTAAATACGAGCGTCCATATACGACATTATCAGAAAATAAGAGCGATAGCTATAGTAAATTTAATAAAACATTAAATTACGGAGAATATTTTCCAAAATTTTAAAGATTGCCGAGAAATTAAAAATGATATAAAAAAAAGCGCTCACGTTATATTCCTCAAGTAATTTTTACAGATATGTCCATCGTAGAAAAAAAATTGGATCCGTCTGTAACGCCTTAAACAAACACCTACCGCCGTGTTAAAAATATATGTGTGTGTCTGTGTCTGTGTATATATACACACAGACACACGCACACACGCGCGCACACACACACACACACACACACACACACACACACACATATATATATATATATATATATATGCTCACACACAATTTGAGAAGGCACGGTGTAGTAATGGATAGCGGCTCAGATTGAGGAATCGGAGAGCCAAGTACGAATTCCAGTTATACATTATATATATAAATAAATTACATATAATAGAAATTCAATGATACCCTATATGAATATCCATTCCAATATCCATTCTCTCTCTCTCTCTCTATATATATATATATATATATATATATATATATATATATATATATATATATATATATATATATATATATTATATATATATATACATACATATATATATATATATATATATATATATATATATATATATATATATATATATACCTAAAAAGACATATTTTCATCATGTATGCTCATTTTTTAGTTAATCTTTGGAGGTACCAATATAGGATATTATCTGTGAAGACAAAGCAGTCATTCATTTACTGGACTTGTTAGAAAGGCAGTGGATTTTCGGCTGAGAACAAGATTCATTGTTTTTCATTCTTAACATTTAATGTAATTTTTATTTATTCTACATTTTAATCGCGATCTAAGTAAGTAGTTTTGCTTTACTTAGTGTCGAATAGAACAAACCCGATTTTGATATAAAACCTTAGCTAAATAAAAAGTTTAAAACATTAGATAGAAATCTACAGTAAGATGAGAATGATGGTCATGCCTGGCTACATGTCACTATTTCCCATTTAACTAATTGCTGTCGTCAATGATAAGGACCAAAATACTCTCCAGGTGAAACTAGATATTCCTTAAAGATAACCGTTCTCTCTTGTGTCCACAGCATCCAGTTTTATCATTGTATTAACATTCACGCTGAACAGAAACGAAATATATTATAAATAATATATTTATACACACAGACCGGATTTTATGTGTCACGTCCGGTAGGCATTCATTTGATGATCAACAGCAGAAGCCAGATCATCATCGATTTTTACTTATGTGCTGCTGGTGTATACAACTAAACTTTCTTCGGAAAACAAACGTTGGAATTATGAAACAACAAAGTGACTGAGCGAAATTAATTTTGAACAGAAGATATCAAACGTAGAATTAGTAGAAAAATCACACAAGGACATTAGAAAGTGAAGAAGTAATTTGACTACTTTTCATAGACAATATAAACAAATAATTAATAATACAGTAATAGGAAGTTATATTGAAGGATCAATGAATCTTTAGCACAAAACCAAGAGTCGAACAATTGATGGATACTCCAGCGATAATTAAAGAAACATCAACTCAAAAGAAGCAATGAATTAAACGAAAATGTCCCACATCCATCAAAATTAAAAAGATAAAAGTAAACTTTGAGATATAGAAAGTCAAATACTACTATCGATCGGTATCTCTGTCTATAAAAGGCAGGATGTGTGTGCACGCGCGTGTGTGTGTGTGTAACGAATGCACGGCCCCAATTTTCGACGGATTTGCACCAAAATTTACATGCACATGCTCCAAGTTTGTGGGAAGGCCAAGACTGACTTTGCATTTCCCAACTCCCATCAATAGTGGAAATAATCGATTTTTTCATGCTTCTATGGCAGTTTTCATATAGCTTGCGGCCATTTTCTACTGGCCAGAGTGAGAGCCTATAGCTGGCTGCCACGAATAGGCAGGAAGATTCTATTGGCCAGCGTGAGAGCCAGCAGCTGACTGACACGAATGTTAACTAGCATGCTAGCATGCAAAAAAAAAAATAAATAAAAATCGATAGCTGCATTCGTCACAAGTGGGAAAAATTTAATTCTGCATGGCACTTTACTCCAATTGGCTCATTCGCTTGCTTAAACTCAACGTTGATTCTGATTCCGCAGAACTGGGTTGTGTTTGAAAAAGTATTTGTTGTTAACATTCTTTTTTTCATTCGGTTTTTCCAGATACAAGTACTTTTTTAAAGCTGATCGTTTTGTGTTCATTTTATTTAGTTCTTTTTTCGTAACAGATATAATGTTTAGTATAGAGCTTAGAAAAAATTCGCAGTGTGAGATAGGCAAGAAGTAAGGCATGTAGCAACATCAACACGGAAACGGCCACTTCTTTAAAGGCAAGGAAGGGCAAAAATATTTTAAGTCAAATGATAGCGATTGCTGTACGAGTCGTACGATTTTTGAATCAGGCACGGGCAACGCCGGGCCATGCTGCTAGTCAATAATATGCCGCATTTGACTGAACTGGTTGACTCAGTTGAAAAAATGGTGAAAGAAATAGAAATCAAAATGAGATTGTGCAATGAAGTCAAAATTATTTTTAAAGAAGGTAAATAGAGAAGTCGGAGAGCAGAGTTCGAATTCCAGTCGGATCCATTACATTCACTTACGTGCTAATACCCTTGGGAAAGGTATGAACCCTCTATTTCTCCCTCTAGTTATGGGTAAATAGCAGGACAGACCGAGTTCTATAGCCTTGAATGACAACTAGTCTACTGCAGAAAGAAATGGCAACTTACTGCGGGGGAAAAAATCTGCCTCGTCAATCATGTATCGAAAGATACATGATCGCCTAAGCGTGTATCACGCATGGCTCATAACTGACAAGACAAAAATCAAGGAAAACATGTCGAAGCGAAATATTTGGTTGTAAAAAACAAGTGATAAACCTGCGCGAATTAGAAGAATAAAATAACAACATGAGTGCTAAGTGGAAAATCAACAAGTGAAAAAATAGTAGGATTAAACGGAATCCGTGGGTTTTTGACTTCATGAATTTGCACGATAGACTTATTTAATAAAATAATGGGAAAAAAAGCATCCCAGAATTTATAACAACAGACAGAACTCAATGTAAAGAAAATAAGTTAAAAAAGGATCGTGTGATTGTAAATTGTCTGCACCCGATGTGGAAAATTTTTACAATAACACTGCAATTGAAAGTCAAGTCATAGTTCAGATTAATAAAAAACGAGTAAATTGACTTCACAAAAGAATCTATAATACATATGTTAATGATGAAATGTAAGTTTTGTCCTATTCTTTCTTTAAATAATAATATATTGGTGATCTTGTTTATCTTGAAATTTTCCTTTAGTTGATTAGTTACTAAGAGAAATTAATCAAAGACCTTAGTAAAAAATTTTATGTAACTTTCTTGTTATTCTGTTCATTCTCCCAGGATGGGAAGCTAGTAATTTGCACACGTAACAATCCTCATGTAAAGTTGAAATGACGATAGATTCTGAATAATTTTTTCAGAATGGACGCCTTAAGATGTTTGTCGAAATTAAAGTCGTTGTAGATTTTTATGTTTTTATACTTGAAAAAATATTGTTTATAAAAACTTGAAGATAACAGACATTCTGTTTAAATATTGTTTAACATTGTCAAACATTTTGTTTTTTCTTTTCTTTATCACGATCTTCTCTAAACCGTTGTTTAATAATAATAATAATAATAATAATAATAATAATAATAATAATAATAATAATACGAAGAGCTTCATCTAAGTAAAGTGTTTGTGATCTTATGTTTTTTTTTGGGGAGGGGGGTTACAAAAATGATCAGTGGAAAATGTCATAATGTCATTTATGAGTTTAGGTCTCTGGTTGAGATCCGGAAGGAAAAGGAAATAATAATAATAATAATAATAATAATAATAATAATAATAATAATAATAATAATGACGACTTTTGTATAATAATAATAATAATAATAATAATAATAATAATAATAATAATAATAATAATAATAATGACGACTTTTGTTTAAGTGGAAACAACAAAAATATCACTTGACCTAGTTCACTGGTTATGACCCAGAATGTGATTATAAAACAAATGTAGGTCAAAAAATATTTTTTAATAATAATAATAATAATAATAATAATAATAATATTCTTAGGAACTTTTCTATTCATAGAGATAGACATGTAAATCTAATAGACGAAATATCGTGACTGAAGACTATAAAAATATCTTCTCGTAGATATGTCAGCGCCATTAGATAAAAATATATCTGTTAAAGAATATGACCAAATAATCAACTACTAATAAATAAAATGATCCTGGAAAATTGCAGGAAAAACGGTAGAAATCTTAACAGAGTTTGGATAGACTATCGTAAAATCTTTGATAGTGTGCTACACTCTTGGACCCTTAAGTCTTTGGAAATGTACAATGTCTCCTCGGTGATAATAAATTCCCTTGAAGTTAGCATGCAACTGTGGAAAACCACATTTATACCTAAATCACACCAAGGGTACTGCCATTTCCAGTTGTTTGAATATCTGATGAGAAATCTTTCAAGGAGGCTCCCTGTCATCCCTTCTGTTCTGTCAGTCCTTAATCCCCCCCCCTTTTGTATAAACTAAACGGTAATAACTATGAATACAAAGTAAAAAAGAAAGTATTTAATCATGTATTCTACATGGCTGATATCAAATGATTTGAAGAGTAACATCAATACTGTAAAATGTTTCGGTATGGATTTCTGATTAGATAAATGTGCAAAACACATTGAATAGATCTAGATTTTGTCACAAAGATTAGGGAACTGGAACAAGAAGTATCATCAAAGGAGATCGAATACAGCATATCGAAATGGAGGAGAAAGTAAGAAAGGAATTCTACAGGCGTGTGCATCTGGTGTTTAAATACCGAATTGAATTTACAAAACAGAATATCAGTAATAAATACTTTGGCTGTACCTGTGGTGCAATACAGTTTCAACATCATAATTGTACAATAACTGACAATAAGCGAATGGATGTTAACGTGAGAAAGCTTCTCACTTGCTACTGCATGCATCATACTAAGGCTGATGTTGATCGTCCCAGATCTGAAGGAGGCAAATGTTTAGTTCAACTAGAACAGTCTTAGAAAAAAATTGGTCTTCAAAGATATCTGAAAACTACAGAAGACTGAATAATGGTCTGTGTCAAAGAATATGAATGAAATAAGAAACTTTCTTCAGTAATAAAGAAAGCCAACAAGATCAAAGTAAACAAAGTGCAAATAAACCATAATAACCCACCTACTGCAGCAGCAAAGAACCTAAAGAAGAACGCAAAAGCAAATGTAATTTAGCAAATGCAGAAATGATGGCAAAACAAGCCTTTTAATAGTCAATACTCTGTCCATATCAAACAAGCTGATATAGACAAACCCCGCACACACCAGCGATTGCGTAGTGCAGGTTAAAATCTGAAACCGAAGGTTTTATTTTTGCTGCACAGGACCAATGCTTGCTAACTAGAAATTACCAAGCACACATACAGAAAAACTGTGTTGACCCCAAATGTAGATTCTGCGATAAAGATCCAAAAACAATTGACCATCTTACAGATTGTAATGTATCTCTGAAGATCTTCAAAAAATGATCAAAATACAAGGCTTTCGAAATGGAAATCTCAAAAAAGAGACATCAATAATTCCAATTGTAGTTGGAGCCCACGGATTGATTGGAAAAGGTTCTGATCGACTCATTCCTAGTAGCCCATGCTTTAAAGCAATACAAATAATTGCAATGTGTAAGTTGTACTTGTGAGTACAACTCACTAATTCATTACGAAGAGTTTTAACTATGTAAAATGTGTGTTTTTGTTTTTGTTTTCGTTTTTTTTTACAAAAATGATCTGTGGAATATGTCATGAAGTCATTTCTGACCTTAGGTATCTGGTTGGGACGCGGAAATGTTTATACAACAGAAATCAAATAATAATAATAATACTTCGCTATAGTAATTAGACTTTATGAATTTATGCGCGGTACTAGTTTAGCAACAATGTCTCATCAGTTTACAGTCAAACTGGCTATATGTAACCGTAAGTTCTATGCTAACATTTTCTTTTCTAGTACTTCTTGCTTGTGGTTCAATTATTTCTGGCCAACTTTAATCTTTAAAAATTTAAATGCAATGTCAATCATTATCTATTGTCTTCCTGATTCCTCTTCTATTGTTCTTGCTCCTTCATAATGTTTTCTGTTTTCTAATTCTTTCACACCCAGTAACACCTTGTGTCTTAGTGGCTTTACTGCCTTGTTTGGGGTAAATTCGATTAAAAAATACATCTTGAATAAAGACAGAACTGAGAATGCCATCAACCATCTCTTTTCTACGGACGATATCAAATTCTTCGTCATTAGTGTCGGACACTTTTATTAATTGGTGCAAATTTGAACATTTACTGCAGCATTTACGTTGGTATGGAGTTTGGGATAACTGGGATGTACTGTCGATTAAGCGAGGGGAAATGAGTAGCTAGTACAGGGATCGAACTGGCAACAAGCGAAACCATCACTAACCCAAATGAAACTAGGTACAAATACCTTGGTATTCCTCAGAGAGCACGTAATCTTATAGCTTTTAATACCTGGGCTGTATCTATGTTAAGGCATAGTGGAGGGGTGGATGAGTGGGTAAAGAAGCAGTTACAAATTTTGAGAAGAGTGACCTGAATTGTTTGAGAATGGTACCGTACACCAAATGTTACATATATATAGCTTGTACACACTAAAAGAAGAAGGTAGAGGCATCATTGATGTTGAATAGTGTGTAAGTCGTTGGAGGATAAACGCAAGAGAGGCTAAACGTTTCAAAGGGATACCAAAGTCAAAGACAAGAAAGGATTCATGCGATCGGTGTTTGGAAGATGAATTAAAAGAATAAAAACAAGAAAAAAAAGTCTACTGGTAGCCGTTCAAGACCAAGAATTAATACTGGTCAGGCTGTATGGTAAGGATGTGGAAAATATCCACATCATTAGCGCTTGTGAAACGCTTGCGCAGAAAGAATACAAGTGCCTGTCATCCGCATTTGGTGCCTATGTAGGAAGTGTAAGGACTTGAAGTTGGTGGGAAGTGGTACCGACCCAAGCCATAGAAGCTGATTGAAAACGAACAAGTCAATATCTTGCGGAAATTTAAAATCTAAACACACTGCGTCCTTGAGGTAATCATACCAGACCACATTGTCGTTGAAAAAGAAACAAAGAAATGCCTCCTGACCGACATGACTGTTTGGTGACTTTAATTAAGGTAAAATAAATTGAGAAGCTTAAGAAATACACTGATCTTCGGATTGATGTTGCCAGAATGTTCAGGATACTATTGTCCTAGCCATCATTAGGGCGTTGCGGTCTATACCGCCGATCTTGAAAAGATCGGCGATATAGACGATAAAATCGGCGATATAAAGATCGGCGATATAAAGATCGGCGATATAAAGCGATAAAATCAGAATAAACCGTATTATCTTATCGTTTCAGAAGTCTATGTTGTTTGGCTCAGCAAATATTCTGCGAAAGGTGGTCTCTGTCTGAAACTTAATTTTGAACACATAATGCAAGATCTCCGGTTGAAAAATGAAAACCATCGAACTACGATAATAATAAAATTATTAATAAGAAGAAATGATTAAATTTCATAGGTGCAATATAAAAAATACCAAAATAAACTAAGAAAAAATTTTCACAAGCATCAAATTTATTGTCAATGTTAGTAGCGAAGTTGATGCACCAAATCAAAGGAAAAATCAGACATTCACACACATACGAACACACACACACACACATATATATATATATATATATATATATATATATATATATATATATATATATATATATATATGCGAGAGACCCTCTATCTATACATATATATTATTTTATATGCGTAGTACTTAATGGAAAGCGCTCAATATCAGTGATAGAACTGACGTAATAAGTTGTATGGATATGAGTTTGCGACCCTGGGTTTCACACTTTTGCTGTCATCAGACAAACTGGTTTATTTTTTTAAAATTGGATCTATTTATGCTTGTTTAACTATATATATATATATATATATATATATATATATATATATATATATATATATATATACACACATATATATATATATGTGCAAAAGTATATATATATTTATATATATATATACATATATATATATGTATAGTGTGTGTGTGCAAAAATAGGTATATAGTAACAAATAGAAAACATAATATTAAATTTTTAAAATATACAAACATCATTTTACTGTATACCTACTTTTGAACCCCCCCCTCTCTCTCTCTCTCTCTCTCTCTCTCTCTCTATATATATATATATATATATATATATATATATATATATATATACACAAAGACACAGGTAATAATGCAGGTAATTAATATAATGTAATATATATATATATATTTATATACACACAATTAATAATGCAGGTAATTAATATATAATATTAATATATATATATATATATATATATAAGTGAACATAGAAGTCAAGTTGACTTCTATGTTCACTTTTATATTTATTCACGCTCTATCTCTGATATTGAGCACGTTATCCCATAAATATAGCACATCTTAAGACAATATTTCTTCTTATATATATATATATATATATATATATATATATATATATATATATATAGTACTCTCACACTTACTAATGTCTGTGTTACTTTGACAAATTTACATTGTCTATCAAGCATCTAATCGATTATGAAAACTTAATTTGATATCTGATTCAATAAATATGTCAAAAATAAATGTCTCGCCTGTGTATTTAAAGGGACATAGATTGCAAAACAAAAACGAAAATGACCTTTGGAATCCATTGTGGGCGATATCTGGAAATTTAAATAAACGATAGCATAAAAGTTTTTTTTGCAAAACATTACACACAATTCATTATTACTTATTATGTCTGATCATAATTTCGACTTAAAGAACAGTTTTGAACTTTTGATCAAGAGAGAAAATAATTTATTAAAATAAAAATCTATTGAATGTGCCCTAATTTCCGAGTCCTTATAGTAACTTACGTTTAGGGACGGACGTTAAAATTCATTTTTCATATTTAAATTTGAGCGTCTCTGTAACATTAACGTTTAGATGTAAACTGTTTGTTGTGTTTATATCACACCTCCCCTCACTTTTTGACTATAAAGCCGAGTTAATTCTCGGAAGGAAACGCGTCACTAATAAGTTTCCCTTTGTTTCATTCTTTAAGCACACTTATGTGTATATGTACGTGTGGGCGTGTGACTATGTGTGTGCGTGTGCGGGGGCGATATAGATAAAAACAGATACAGATAAAATGACTTTACAAATGGCTTTGCGAAGATGATATCTTCAAGAAATATTTCTTGGTAATCTCACTAAAAATCACCTTTGTAATTTCATTATAAGTTGCAAGGGAGATAACTTTTATAAGAGGTTATTGCCCTTACATTAAGTCTGTATAACCGATGTTATAAACTATAATTTTCAGGGAATTCTTGTGAATCGATTCCTTTAAACGTTTTCAAGTCTTCACTAATTGGTCAACAGAGTTCGTAGCATGAAATCTACTTAAATGGAAAATATCATTTTCCGATAAGTTAAGAGTTAAGAGATTTTATTGAACAATTTGTGCAAGTCTGTTTCTGAAGTCACATTTGGAGGAAGATTATCAACATCTCTGAAATCAACAACAATTGACGCGGAATCAATCACGTGAAGAAGTTTTTACAAGGCCCGGCGGCCAGTCAAGGTAGAGGATTACGTTAAGAGGCCATTTGTGTGTAGTCGATGGAGATAACGATTAACCCTAGCCTTGAATAGATTATTAAAATTGTAGTGATCGTGGAAACATCCTGTTGGGAGTCGATTCCACAAAGCAGTGGTTTGGGGAAAGAAGCTGCTCGAGTGGAACTTACTTCTCACCGATGAAATGTGGGGGGAATTTGGGTAGTTTGCTTCTATATAAGTGGCATGACGTGTTCTTGCCATGATGGTTTGCCTTGGTGGGACCAGGGAATACGAAAATTGAGAGATGCTACTTTTCATGGGCGAATATATTGATTTGCAGGCCAAGAATAGAAATTAATTTAGAGATCAAGAAGATAAAGGGATTTTGTCAAAGGAAAATAAGCTAAAATAAAATCAATGAACAGGATCAAATTTGGACAGAAGAAAAAAGACTGTTAGTTATTAATATTACGTCAAAGTGAGAAAAATTAAACGAAAAACATAAGAAAAGAATGTTGATTGAGAAAAGGTGATAGAAAATCTTGCTGGTCTAGTAGTTTTGTTTTTTTAATCATTTCACACCAAGCAAAGCCACTAAGGCGCAAGGGGTTACTGAGTGTTACAGAATATGAGAAAATATTATTAAGTAGTGAGAACAATAAAAGAACATGAATTAGGAAGACAGCAGATAATTGGATTTAAATTTTTGAAGATTAAAGTTGATTGGAAAGCAAGAAACCAGAAGAATGTTCCACAAACGAGAAGTGTGATAGAAGAAACTTAGCACAGAACTTACGGTTATATCTATTCATTTCAACTATAAAATGATGAGACCTAGTCGCCAATCTAGTATTGCGCTTAAATTCATAAAGTCTAGGTTCCATAGAGGAAAGTTTATCAGAATAATTATCAGGAAAATATTTATAGAAAAAGGCACAGGGAAGCTACATTACGTAGCTACATCAAAGCAGAAAGACGGAAATACAAAATAGCTTGTTAAAATAGTGTCCAGAAAATACTAATTCCCTTTATGAACAAAGGATAATATATTTACTTTAACAAAGCTAATAATATATTTACTTTCATTACTTCCGACACTTTTTAATGTTGCTTATTTTTAGTGAGTCTAAAAATAATTTTAAAAAAATGAAATGTATTACAGAAATTTTAAAATAGTAATACATTTAACAAACCTCATTTATTATTTTGGTGCGGGAGCAATAACTTTTCAGCACCCCCTCGTATAATGCGGCAAGTGTAAACCTGATGAATAAAGAATTTAGGAATAAGTTTTATAGTCAATTTTGCTAAATTTTAGCATTTGAAAAGAATAATTTTAGTTTTATTGCGTTGAAAAGTTGCTAGATATGTAGCCTGCTTTATATTGGACTAAAAATAACTTTAAAATCTTAGCTTATCTAACTATTCTTGAAAAATGGCATCACAAGACCCTTTATATAAACACTGATTACGTTTTCCTAAATTTTGTGTTATATAAAGAAGATATGAGTAAGGTTCTAATCTGTACACTATCTACACAGATGTTTGTTTGGAATATTTGTGAAAAGCAAAAAGTAATAATGAAAAATCAATAGCAATAATTTTAACGTTCGCTCCCATTACAATTCTAAGATTAATGGAAAATACTGTATTTCAAAGTTTCTGTAATTATTATTTATTTATTAAAACATTCACATAAACAGAATAGCGAAAATATTTTTCTGTAATGTAAATATTCTTTCTACTTTTTATATTAATTAACCGAGTATTAAATTAATTAATAGAATAAATATATTTTATCTGCTTTGTAAATATCATCTGGCAAATATTAACGATGTCTTAGGAAACTGAAAAACTGCAAAAATAAAATTTTACAGGCATATAATTTATCTGTTTTGTATAAGATGAAAAATGCTAACAATGTTTGATATTTTCACGTATTAAAATATTTTTGCAAACAAGTACATACCTGTTTTATTATTTGTTTTACTTTTTCATTTTGATTTCAGAAATAAGAGGGGGTCTTTCTGTCTAAATGGTTATTTTTCAGCGCACCCACGTCACTACCGAATGTGACACATGGTCGAAGTTTAAAGTGAGTTTACGGCAATAGCGTGAAAAAATTACCCAAGCCTCCTCAGCAATTCTCCTTTTGGGGACGCCTCATGTGCCGTCCTATAAACCCAACCCCTTTCCGAAAGAGAGGTACTTCCTAGAATGACTTAATATTTTTTTAAACTTCCACGCATAGACTTTTGCCTACAATGGCTATTTTTCAGCGCATTCATGTCGCTACCGAATGTGACACAAGGTCAAGGTCTAAAGTGGGTTTAACGGCAATACCGTAGAAAAATTGCACAAGTTCCCTCGGCACTTCCCCCTCAGGCTGGTTTGAATTCGGAGTTATCCTTTTCTTAGACTGGTCTCCAACCAAGTCCGTCCTGCTATTTACTTATAACTAGGGGAGGGGAAAGAGATACCTTTCCCAAGTGTATTTGCGACTACGTGAATGTAATGAACTGAATTCGAACTCATTCGATTCCATGCCATTAATCATTACACCACCCGCTTATCCACAGATAAAAGTGATCATGTCAAAATGCAACAAGACTTTTTGTTTCTAATCTAATAAAGTAAATGTTGATAAATTAATATTTCATTTATCATAATAAAACAAATAATGGACATGCACGTAGCGTAACGGTTATCAGTCAGGAAATTAGGATTTCTGTGTTGTGTTCAAATACTCTTGGAAATATATGGATCCAACCATCTAAAACAGGGGTGGACAAACCGCGGCTCTCGAGCCACATGCAGCTCTTTGACCTTTAATATGCGGTTCGTGGAAATGTGTTGGGAGTGTTACTTTTTTTTATCACACTTAATATAAAAAGTGAATAAGAAAAAATGCAAGCTTTATAATTATTCATTGGATCAAAACGTAATATGTATGTAACAAAAACATATGTGTAAATTTTGTTCATATCTTGCGGCTCTCAATTATTTGAACTTTATCGTATTCAGCAAGTATAGCCACCCCTGATCTAGAGGTTAATATCAGAAACAACTGAGCTTTCTAGCTTTGGTTGGCAACCAGTCTAGGATTCAAAATCGGTTGGACGTTGAATTAGCAACTTCACCTCGTAAGAACCTAACTGCTATGGAAACCAACAGTAGCAACGTAAAGTTGTGGCAGTGTAGACTCCACAAGGGAGCCGGCAAGGTTAACATGCAAAATAATATTTTAATAAAATAAATGTTGACAATAAAACTCTTCATCAATTTATAGTAAAAATGTAATATTTTACTAAATTATTAGATACTACTAATTTATATTAAATAACTTCATCATCAACATATCATTTTATTGACATATCATTTTATTTAGAATATTATTTTATTATTATAGATTAAATAAATGAAAATATTACCTATTTTCTCAGTCCACCTATAAGTTTTACTATAGTTTGTCTACCGGTGCAAGAGGGCGTAGTATCATCATCTGTTTGATCGTATGCATTTTTGAGAGTACAAGCTGTTTTAACTGTTCCATGAGGAGATATCGTGTATTGATAACTGGACCGTATACTGTTGGGAGACACTTTAGTTGTGAACTTGCGTGTGTTTTGCACACATCCATTAATATGATAATTTAATCTAATTCGGCTATATTAATTGCACATTTAAATTTGGGTCATTTTAAGTGTGCCCTTACCAATTCCGCTATAAGAGTGATTTCCCTCGTTAAAAAGGAATAGATGTTCGATTCACTTCGGGAGGCACATTTTTTTCTTTAGTACGACTTCTCGATATTGGCCAGTTGACATTAATTTTTCTGTTTAAGAAATAACGTTTATATTAAAAAGAAATAATGTTGGATTAAAATATTCATTAATACACCCACGGGCGCGCGCGCACACACACACACATAGGTACAGCCAAAGATTCGCTAAAAAATGATCATACTATGATGAAAAAATGCCCCAAACTTAATAAAGATAAAGCTTTATCGTCAAAATTTTAGTTATTATGAAAAGGAAAGACCAAAAGATTTTTTTTGATTAAATTATATGTTTAAATATTTTAAATTTGACACAAGAAAAACGACATTTTTGGCCAAAATTTCAAATGTTTAAAACTAAGTATGGCTAAAAAAAATTTTCTAAGGAGAATTTAGAATTTTATGATGTTAATACTGTATGGGGCTGCTCTTTTTATAATTTCCCATCTGATTTGGGTGGAGATATTGTTTTCTTTTTGGCTCCATATATATTTTGACAGGGTTGTATTGTTTGTGTATTTTTCTTCCGAATAACATTTTGTAGTTATAATATCCTTCTTTAAAATTTTTTACTGTTGCCCATATTCATTTTTTTTCTGCTGTGTTAATGTTATTATTTACGATTGCTTTTGTATATTATGTTATTGGTTAAGCATTTATTGTTAAGTGGGTAATTTTATTTATTTTGCAGTTACATTTGCTATATGTTATTATTTTTGTTGTTGTAATTGTTATTGGTTTTTGTTGAGTATTTTTATTGTACTTAGTTATTATTTTCTCCATATTATCCATGCAGCTGTAACTAATTTTGATTGTATTTGTAGAGAAGTGCTTGTCAATGACTTTGAAGAACATTTTCCCTATTTTTGTTTTTTATTGTATTGTTGTGGGAGAGGTGAGCCAAATTATATTTCTTTTTCTGTTGTTTTGTTTGAATTATTTTCGTTTTGTATTCTACTTTGTTTGAATATACGCGGTTTCGTAGGGCTGATTTATGTTTCTTTTTTTTTCATTGAATATTTTTAGTCTAATAGAATTTGTTGAAATTCTTTAATTTATAGATATAGGTATTTGAATACATTAGTAGGTTGGTTAGAATTTTTTTTAATGTATATTGAGTTGTTTGGTTTTCTGTATGGTTTGTAGGTTCTGTTTCAAGAAATTTACTGTTTTTTAATTTTATTTTATATATATTGTAAATCCAAGGGTTTTGAAATTTATTGATTATATATATGCCTATGAGTGCACATATATATGTATATGTGTGTGTGTTTGTCGCACGCAGTAAAATAGGCCTTGCTGTGAGAAAAAATTTTGCAATTGATTCTCATAAACTCGAGCGAAATGGCTGAACCATATGTTTCATATGTCTAAAACACCTGCAAGCCCCCGGGAGACCACATCAAGCGAAGTTAAGACACAACATAGAAGTTGAGCACCTTTTTATTTTACTCATTTGTCGTCCGCAACGACAGAGTCCCCATATATATATATATATATATATATATATATATATATATATATATATATATATAACATGTGGTATTTTGAAAATACGTTTCACTAATCCTGGTTTTTAGCTGGTCTTAAACATTAACCACTGGCTCAGGTACACGAAAACCATTACCACTTGGTAAACCGTAAATCTAATGTGCGTATTTATATGCTTTTTGTTGTTGTTTTATGTCCATGTGCGTCTTTCGTGTGTACTTGCCTGCATACTTCTCTGTATCTGAGTGTACTGTATATCAATATGTCGTACAGTGTTTTGTATACAGTTTAGCAGATACACTGAAAGTGTGTTCGATCTTGAGTAGAAACTTTCAATTTGTGGTGAGGTAAATACTAGTTTTTTTTTCCTGTAATAAATGCCTGTTATGTATCACAAGAAAAAAATTGAAAATTTCTACTAAGATTCGAATACACTTTCAGTGTATCTGAAATTAAAATGACGCTATAGTCTATAATATTGTTGTCTTCAATTTTATAAACTCCGGTCGTATTATTATAGGAAACTCATTATCTGAATTAAAAAGCTAAAGGATTAAATTTTCTAATTCCAGAGAAAACGACCTTGGAGTATTTCAAATAGATATTTGAATGATTTTTAGTCGATGCGTCCGAGAAACCAACCGGAACGGCCATTTTTAACCTTTTTAAAGAAAATTTAGACAAAATTTATTTTTTCCTTTTTGAATATCCCGCTAAAATGTGATATACATTTCTGAAAAGTTACTTTCATAAAATTAGCAAATTTAAGTTAAATTATTCTGTTCTGAAACAAATATCACTTATAGCATAAAATATTCTAGGCAAACATTTCTTGACCTCGGTGTATTGTTATTTTCATGTCTGAATGTGTTGACAGGTTTAGTACGGTGCACCAAAATTGACATAACGTTTTCTTTTGTTTTTTTGTTTTTAATTTAGAATACTATAAACATTTCTTACATTATTGAGTTACCTCTATCTCTTTCATTATTTAATAGCTAAGATAATGATAAATAATTTTATTAACTATTAATATTACATTAAGTTATTAAATTTTTAATTTAATAACAGATAATAACTAATAAAATTATTATTAGGTTGGTGCAAAAATAATGTCGTTTTCTCACATAGTAACATATGTGAGAAAACGACATTATTTTTGCACCAACCTAATATTATATTGATAATTAAAATATCTCACTCGGTTATT
This sequence comes from Acanthosepion lycidas, assembly GCA_963932145.1. Taxonomy (NCBI): domain Eukaryota; kingdom Metazoa; phylum Mollusca; class Cephalopoda; order Sepiida; family Sepiidae; genus Acanthosepion; species Acanthosepion lycidas. The sequence continues at coordinate 39,373,912 of OZ010600.1, read as the reverse complement.
AATTGTTTAACTTGATAAATGTGATAATTTTATTATCTCAATTTAATTTTTAATTTAATAACTGAGAGTGAGATAAGACTTGTATATGTCAAGGAGGAGACAAACCTTGAAACATGTGACCTTTTAACCATAATGTCACTTATGAGATAAATTACTAAAAAGATATATTTTACGCGCAAAAAATATTTTTAATTATGGTAAAAAATTTTGGTAGCATTATCTGTATTAATCTTTTAATTTTCTCTTAGTAAATATAGTCTTCACTTAAAAACTTAATAACCTACCCCATACTTTGTTTGGAAGAATTTTAAAACATTTTTTTAAAAATTAAAGAAAAATGAAAAAACTAAAAGAAAATATTAAAAAATAATTAAAAAATAATTAAAAAATATTTTGTTCTTTCCTCTTAATAATAACATCGACATTTTAACAATTAAACCTTTTTTTTTTATTAAGTTTTTATCATTATGCCATACTGATTTTTTAGCAAATTATTGGAGGTACGAATGTCATTCTTTATGTGCCGACAATAAATTCCAGTCTTTTAGTCGATATAAATATTAAATGTCAAAATTAAAAAAAAAAAAAATAATAATAAAAATATGAAATTGATTGAAACAAAGCGATAAATATCAATCCCACTCATTGTAAATATTATCAACATTTTACGTGTAATGAAACGAACATTTTTCTCGCTCAAAATTAATATTAAAGAAGTGTTTTAAAAAGTCAACCATTAAATCAGTTCAGTTTAGAAACGATTTTTTTTTAATTTTATGAAAATGTAACTCTTGTTGTAAAGTCATTTTTATCCAAATAATTGCAAAGTAAGAACAACAAAAGAAAATATTACAGAGGAATTTAAATTTAAATTATAGAAATATTTTTTTTTAAATCTTTAAAATTTTTATAAAAGAGGTTTTTGCTGATATGGTGTCAAATTGGTATAAATTATAGAAAATAATAAACATTTTTTTGAAAAAAAATAATTGAGACAGAAGTGATTTTTTCCAGATTATTTTAATCACTAAAAGTTATTTATTGAATTAAATTCAAATGCATATAAGTAGATGAACTGCAATCCACTGAGAAAATTTATATTCGTCAGCTTGAATTGATTATCTGAATATTTGGGTGGGAGTTTCACCTTAGTCCTTTACATTGTTTTTATATCCCTTGATTGAGAGAACCCAAAGAAAATCGTTTTTTTTTTCTCTTTTTTATTCTGTGCATATAAGAGAAAAGAAAAGAAATATAATATGGATACCTCTCGGTGGAATATCTGACACAGACCATTAATTATAATGATAATTAATGATTAGATTTAGTCCTTGACATTCTTTTCTTTCCATTCATCTTCCTAATTCTTTTCATTACTTAATTTACTGAAAAAACATTTCATTCATTTTGACATCCTTCGACCGCCTTCCTTAGATGGAAAAGTAAAACACCAAGAAACATTTTGCTTCCCTGTCTAATTTGTCATCTATGGAGACCAGCCAAAGATAAGTTATTTTTCAACTGTCATCGAAAATCGTTGTACTGTCAATGGTTAATGCTCCCGTAAGAATTGATGAGGAAAGAAGAATATTCCACTCAAGCTCTCTTAGTCGGTTAGCGGAATTAACACTGAACACCGCGAAGAGACATGATCATGTTAAGTGAGGAGTTGGCAACATTTATACACAAATATACGACAGAGGTTGAGTAAAGGCTTTTAAAGAGTGAGTTGTCTATATCGTCAAGTAAGTTAATACACACTGGGAATAATAAGTAAAAGGAGAAATACTGAACAAAGAAAAACAAATCTTCTTGCTTGAATGCCAAATTTCTTCGCCAGAGATAGCGCTATGTTTGTCAGCTATCTCTCGAACAGTAAGATATTAGGTTGGTGCAAAAATAATGTCGTTTTCTCACATATGTTACTATGTGAGAAAACGACATTATTTTTGCACCTACCTAATATAAGGCAAGGGACATTCATCTTACTGCAGGTTTAGGACTCTCTTCTCGTAGACTTTATTTTTTGCTCCTAGGTGTTGTCATGTGACGTAAGCGTAGATAATTATTTTTTGTATATCAGCATATATCCCCTCTTTTTAAACAGGTTTTAGAACGTGTCAGTGTTGGAGGAGTGCGTGCAACATGGGCGAACTTGTGCATATAGCTGAAAGAAGAACAATGGCTACACAAAAACGAAATAAACATTTCTTTTGTTCTTAATATTATATAACTGCGAAATAAATTTTAAAAAATAGCGAGGGATCGTATATATGAGTTCTACTTGAGATCTGGATGAGCTAGAGTCTCAACAGACGTTTAAAGCGAGAAAAGCCATTGAGAGTAGAACCGTCTTCTTGGTGATAAAACATTATTAGCTTGGCTTTGGATATACTGAGTGTTATAACCCAGTCTTTTCCTCCGTTGAGCTGTTAGAGCTAGTTCGGAGGAGAGATCAGCTGCCAGACTTGGGTCATCGATATTTTTGACGGTGCATACATAAACTGTGGCATTGCCTAAATATAATGATTTACTAAGCGTAGCTTAGATGTGGCACAAAGCCGCAAGTATGGAGCACCCAGTGAGGATTGAACTCACTACTCAGTTTAATCATCAATATTATGATGTAAAACAGCGCCAATATCGACAATGCCAAATACAATTCTTTTCTGGAGACAATGTGTTATAAATTGGCCGCATGGGATAACATGGACTTAATTTTATATAAGCGTAACTTAGATGTGGTAGAAGGCCGCAAGTATGTGCACCCAGCGAGGATTGAACGCAGTCTATTTGATCTAGCCTGACAAGCCTGCTAACTATGACACTACGTCGAAGTGCCCATCGTCCGCATATATATATTTACTAATGATCTGAGAATCGTTCATATAAAGTTGAAAGTTGAAAGAGAGAGCCTTGAGCGGCCGCCTGCATAGATCTCATGTACTTCAGAAAACTGGCGATTAACAACGACCAGAGAGGAAAGAATTGATAACTACGAAGACTTTTACAGAGCTACCATTGCTAGTGAGTTAGTACAACAACCGTTTACTTTGCATTGCAGGACTTACAAAAGAAGTAACTAATAAAGATTTTGTGGCGGTTCAAAGATGAATTAACCCATTAGTCAAAGCGTGGTGCTATATACCACTTCTGTAGGTAAACATTTGATATCGGTTTTACTACTGTGTACAGTCCCAGGAGGACTAAGGCTGTAGTTTCTAGGCGGTTAGCATGGTTTATTGCCGCCCCTTAAAGCTGATTTAAAACTTCGGTGAAATATTTCCACTATACCGTTCATCTCCGGATGATAAGCTGTAGTATGAACCACTTTGCAACCTAAAAGGTTCCTTAATTGTCGAAATAAGTTGGACTCAAATTAACGTCCTCTGTCAGCAACGCCGACAACAGCCACTAAAAAAAATGATATACCAAATCTAGGATAAAGTTTTCTCCTGTAATGTACCCTGTGACATGGGGAATACTTCGTACCAACAAGTGAAGTGATCAACGCAAATCAGCAGATAGTCGTTTCCTACGCATTGGGGTAAAGGTCTGGTAATATCGACTTTTGCTTGCTGGCAATGTACGCAATATTTCACTGAGTAATGAATATAAGATTTAATGAGGGGCTATACAGATTGGTCTGCAATGAGTCGGATAGATGCATTTGTGCCAGAATTGCGATAAATTATGCAAGATGGATAAAATGTTCCTCTAGCGGATCCGGGAACGAAGGAGCGAAGGCGATAGGTGCTGCTGTCATTTAAGACTTCAATGTAATCGTTAGGCACATGAATGTTTGCAACATGTAACGACAATGACTACATCTGAAGACATTTCGACGTTGCTGGTGTTACATCTTGTTCCACGGCAAACATCATATATTCCCTAATTGGTTGTAACAATAAACATTACTAATGTCCGCAAGAACAGTATCCATACCTTTAATAAACTTTATGGTAAACTGTACGAGATAGTTCAAATTTCTATGGGAGCGTATTTATCCGAGGTCGGCCAGATTATGTTTCCTAGGTCCTTCTTTCGAGTTGTTGGCGGAGATATTTGACCGTAGCAAAACTTTTTAGAGATAACCATTCAAAAGGACTATAAATCGATTCTTTTGTTGACATTTTCCTAGAAAAGAATGAAATCACCCGCCAACAACCATCAATATTATATTGTAAAACAGCGCCAATGTCGACAGATGAGACACACATTGCTAAATACAACTCTTTTCCTGGGATAATGTGATAACTTGTCCGCATGGGATAACATAGACTTAATTTTATAAAATGATTCTAAAGTAGAATTTGAAAAAAAGTTGTTTTTATATTTATTTTCATAAAATTAAAAAAATCGTTTCTAAACTGAACTGATTTAATGGTTGACTTTTTAAAACACTTCTTTAATATAAATTTTGAGCGAAAAAAATGTTCGTTTCATTACACGTAAAATGTTGATAATATTTACAATAAATGAGATGGAAATTTATCGTCTTGTTTCAAGCAATTACATATTTTTATTATTTTTTCTTTTTAATATTAACATTTAATATTTATATCGACTAAAAAACTGGAATTTATTGTCGGCACATAAAGAATGATATTCTTATAATGAGATTTATTGCATATCAAAAATACTTGGATTTTTAGATTTGAATTTTGGAGCATCAAAGATAGACTATTCAGTGTATTAAAAGGCGAATATGCTGATTGCTATAATGTTTTTTTTTTTTTTATGTCAGTAACAAGTTTTTGTCTAGTTACATTCAAGTAGGAAGTCTCTAAAACACTTGACTATCTCCAGAAACTGTTTCAATTCATGGTTTTAAACGCTGGAAATTCTGATGGAGCTTTCACTTATCATGTGATTTTGAAATGCCTACTTAACTCATATGGTATCCTTAGATGACTTCAGATTTCCCAAATTCACATTTCATGGTTTTTTTGTTTTTTTTTATTATTATTATTTTTGTTAAACGGCTCAAGAGCGAATTGGATATGATGATATCTATTCTCCTCCATGAAGAAGCATTGTCCACGTAAACACAAACAAAATTCGCCCGATGCAAAACATGGTCGATGAATCTGGAATGACTACACTGCACTCTGTTGATCGAAAAGAGCGCGTAGAAACTCAAATAACGCAAACGATGTCGAGATTGCAACGTTAGGGATGTGATCAGGAGCCATGCGAATTTCGTGTTAAGAACTCATAAGATACAATTTAACCGTTTTGCCTTCTTTAATAACCGTGACAACGTGCAAAGGATAACAGTTCGACTCGGTAACCGTGTATAGCACCCTATAATCTCCACAAGCATGTCAAGTGCTGTCGTCTTTTGGAATCCAGGATAGTTGAAATGATCAGTTACTATTTGGTGGCTACACAATACCCAGCTCCGTCATCTGGCTTAGCTTGTCTCAGTTTTTCTAGCACCAAGCGTCGTGGACGACAATGAGCAGGTGGACCGGTCGTGGAAATATGACATGTGATGTTTTGTGGCAAAGTTAATATATTAAAAGATGGCATAGTTATATTGAGGAATCTGTATCAGAGCTTACAAAAGTTAGGATTGTCTTCAGTTGATATCATTAAGGTCGGAGGAAGAAAAACGAAGAACTCATGCTGGAAAGCACTGGCGAAACTGTGAAGCATTTAATGGCATTGGTTGATTTGCATCCCATGTCATAGAACGATTTTATATAATCGAAGGAAAAACGAATCAAGCCATATAGCGAGATATATTTAAAAAGAACATCCTAATGAAAAAAAAAATAGAAGGGCTTTAAAAATGAAACCCATTTGGGTGTTTCAGAAAGGCTATATAATCCAAAATATACCACCAGTCTAGCCAAACAGTGGTTTGAAAATAAGAAAATAAACCGATTGAAATTGCCCAGTCAGTTCCCGGACTTAAATCGGAATGAAAATGTGTGTCCATGCTTGAGAGTCTAGTAATTTTAACGTACTGAAGAATAGTGGTCCAGAATACCAATAGAAGAGTATTTCAAAGTTAAAACTGCGGCACAATACATGGTTATCGATGGAGCCTCTGTAGTGTGGTGAGACGACTACACTCTACAGACTTTCCTTCCAAGCAGTATTATAAAAAAACGGTCAATCTGTGTCAAGTGGCTTCACTCTGCATACTTTAGCTCCCTTACCATAGCAAAAGTACCGATACTTTTTGATCAGACCTCGTAATATAATTTTATATAAAATATTTTTGTAAGTTTTGTTCATATTTACAATAGTAAAACTGATAGTAAAGAAAAAAACTGCTATGTGTTGTAGCGTTGATCCAAATACTATATATGAAGGTAAATGCAATGAACTGTTTTTGTGTAGTGTATTCAGTATTTATAATAACTACTATATATATATATATATATATATATATATATATATATATACACACACACACACACACACACACACACACACACACACACATATATATATATATATATATATATATTGTATTAGGGCAGCAGATCATTATTATATCTGATCATGAGCCGTTCTAATGTTCATATGTTTGCTCTAATTTCGGATAAAATTTGTCCAGCATTTGAATATTTTTTAAGTTGGTACTTGATCTAGGCTTTCCGCTCACATGAGCCATCTTCAGAGTGGTTATACGGACATTTTAACAAAGTATTCACCATTGAAGATAATATTTTGTTATGTTGACATAGAAGATTGCTATGCGACGATAACAGTCGCGGAATGGCAGACGCAGTTCAAGATGCAGTTCTATGACGTCATACCAGGCGAGAGGCCGAAATATTAACAACAGAACCATATGTCTAGATGCGAGGTAATGTGTTGTGGCTAGTTTGGAATGTAATTTTGTTGAGCGTGAGTAGTTTTGTTTTAATGTAGATAGCCTCCAATATATGAAGGTTCTTTTTACTTTGTGTGTGAGTATTATTGTGTTACCAACTAATATCTGTCTAATATTATGCACATGGCTGTATTTTTATAAGAATATATATATATATATATATATATATATATATATATATATAAAAGTGAACATAGAAGTCAACTCTTAGAGGCGACAGTCTGTTTCATGCTAGATGCAATCGTCAGGCCACCTATATATATATATATATATATATATATATATATATATATGCGTGTGAGTGTGTCTTCTTACGCGCGTGTGTATATACGTGTACAGAAAAATTCTCGGTTTGACTAAATAGTACTTAAAAAATGAATGTCTTATTATTTGAACAGGTTTTGGGTTGCTGGTCAGGTCGAAAAATTTTCAGCACCCCATTTTATATGTATCAAACATATCAGGAAATGAATCTGACAATAAATTCCACCTTTAAAAGCTTTATTCCGAAGTTCAATGTTTAAAGTTGGTTCAAGGATTGACCTATGTACAGGAATCTAGGTAATACTTAAACTAATCACATCACAGAAATTGAAACAATGTTTTATTTCCTTTTGATGTTCGCATCAACTAATCTGTCTCAGATGAATGATGACATTCCTTTTCGAAGATAATTCTTTTCTAAACCTATTTAAGCACGAGATCATCCTCATGTACTGTCATCATTAATGTACTGTCGGAGTTTTTCCAGTTCATGGTTCATTGCTTCATGCAATCAAACTTTTCATCCGAACTACCTTTAACAGGTATATTTTATGTTTCAAGACAGATTCTGTTCAGTGTATACTCCATTGGTCTGCCTGATTATAATGTAGTCGCTTGAACAGTTCCCAGTAGACCACCTTTTCCAGTCATGTCTTTTTTCTTTCAGAGCCAATTTGCTGCTTTCGCTTATTTATGGTTCACTACTTCCATTCCGTCTACATTTACTGTTTTCGTCTTGCTTTTTCTTTTTTTTTTTTTTTTTTTGTTGGATTCTTCTATATAATCGTTTTCCCTTACGATTTGACTTCTGGGTTTATATTCATCATTTGGATATTTTTAGTAAATGTTTACCTTTTATCTTTCCTTTCTCTTCCAGTTCCATGATTGCAAGGTCGATGCAATTCTTGATCTTCCTTCTTTTTTTAATATATGAGATTATCGATATCGTATCTCAGATAGAGCTTTGTACATGATCAATTATATTCTATCGGATTTATATATTGTAGAATTGCGCATTATGAGAAAAATAACTTTCCCTATAATTACTCGAAAATAAGAAAAATTGATTGAGTGATCACGCACAGACGCGCGTGTGTTTGAACTAAAATGACTTGAAAGTACAAACAATAATAGAGAGAAACTTATGGCGATATAGTATGAAAGTAAAATCGAAAAACTTGGAAAATAATCAATATTTGACTAACGGTGAAAAAATATATTGTTGACAGTTTTATGTTTATTCATAAGAAAATATTATAAAAATCCCAATTTCATCAAAATCAAACGTATGTTTGCTCAGCATATAAGAATATTCTTATATAAAATTCTTATCTATAAGAATATTTATAAAAATTATATTCACTCTCTATTAGTTAATAAATTCTACTGTCTTTATTGTTTTCAATTTCGGATAATCTCCAGACTTCATATGAATGCTACAAGACATTTTCAAAAGTATATTTTCTCTTTTTTCTTCTTCATTTTCTTTTTTCTTTTCTTCATACTTTTCTCATTCCTTTCTTTTTTGCTTTTCTTCTTCCTTTTCTCGTCCCATTTACTTACTTTACCTCGGCATCACAATCCTGCATCATGTGACGTAAGGAAAGTCAAAAAAATATGCCACCTCCCAGAACATCAAGAAATATCTGAAATAAGAATTTTTCTTTAATGTTTCTGCTTTGTTTCAAAATACTGAGAAAAAACACACAAGGTGACACTTGAACAAATATTTTATATAATTAAAGTGAAAATAACGAGTACCTCACCTTTGGTTACCGATCTAGTTTCAGATAATTACTACTGAGTAGTGAGTTCAATCCTCACACAGCGCTCTATATTGGTGGTATTGTGTCAAACAAAGTTGAGCTTCTCATAAAGCAACTAAAGTGGCATGAAAAGCAGGTATCCACGGATTTATATCGGACAGCCGATGTTATTCAGTCTACAACTGAATGAACGCAAAAAAAGAAAGAGGTTAGCCGCTAACCGTCCACTCCCATTTCCCCACTCCCTCCTCGTTTTCCTAATCCCTGGGTGGTGATTTGCGAAATCATTTGACTTGATCGTAAAACCTGTGCGACTAGCCTGGTGACGCTACTGTGTCACACGCACACTGGCAAACATGCGCGTCCCCATGTGGCTTGTCTCTTACAAAAGAGAGTAGGGGTAGGAAACATAATGACGCTGTACAAGAAGATGGTGGCGTGAGTAACCAGTGAGGCGTGAACAAAGTGCCTGCCCATAGGAGACACAGAGACCCAACCAAGCACGACACGCATCAGCCTCTCGGTCTGTTGGTCACATCACTGACGATGAAGAAGACTAAAGAAGGAGGCTGGCTAATGCTATTGTCTGAGGTAAGTTAATCAGTTTTTAAATAGATTTTAAATTTCACCGACACAAATTAACTATTAAAAGAAAACTTTTTTCGCAAAAATGAAAATAATAATAATAATAATAATAATAATAATAATAATAATAATGGTACAGCTCACGCCTTATGAAAGCCATTGTGTAAATGTATGTATATGATCTTAAGCTGTTTTATTTTATTTATTTTTTATTTTATTTTATTTTTTAAAATGTTCAGTGGAAAATGTCATGATGCCATTTTTGGCCTTAGATCTCTGGTTGGGACCCGGAAGGAAATGAATATACAAGAGAAATCAAATATATTACTACTACTGATAATAATAATAATAATAATAATAATAATAATAATAATAATAATAATAATAATGACAACAACAACAACATCAACATGTTAAAATTGTGAA
>OZ010600.1:39344018-39361518 GCA_963932145.1 Acanthosepion lycidas | reverse complement strand
GATAATCTGATAATACAAACATAAAAAAGAGCAAACTATATAATGTCCGGAATATAAAGCAATTCAGAAAAAATATTGATTGAATAAAGCAACTCAGGTAAATATTGATTAAAAAAGATTCAATAAACGATATTGTCGACAGACGAAGAAAGAAATGATGATCATCTGAAAGTGACACAATGGAATAACAATTTTTAATACAATCCTTCCGAGGGTATTGTCACTTAACGTATGGCAATGATGATGATGATGATGATGACGATGATGATGATGATGATGATGATGATGATGATGATGATGATGATGATGATGATTTTCAATTGTAGCAGGGGGCCACAAACTAAAAAGTATGGGAGGTGTTAAATGCCGGGGAATTAAATCAAATATTAAGTTTTAAGATTTATTATCTCATGCTAACCTTTTTTCGTTTTGATTTTAAATACACAATTTTTTTTTCCGCTTCTATTTACTTTCTGGAATGAGACCTAAATAATTTCTTGCTGCATATATACTTATATAAAAGCCTTAGAAGCTAATGCTTCCGAAAAAAAAATCTGAAAATAAATTTTTATGATTTATTTTGAAAATTAATAGCACTATCAATTTTAGACAATTGAGGACAAGAAGACAAATTTAGTCTTCTGTTTTTCCGCAAAAAGTGGTAGAAGTCCTACGCATTCACCACTATAGGGTCGTGTATGCAAATCCACTATCTCCATTGACATTGCATTGTTTTTGACAAGCTGGCACCAGCATTATCATTACAACTGTAACCATTATCATTGTTATTAATGAAATAATAAACACCCACAATCACCGCCCAAACCATGATCGCCGCCCATGAGGATTATCTCTTCAAAAGAAGAGACAAGACGTTTTAACTTTTCTAAACAACGACAGACGTCTTAAAATAAAGACGCGTATTTATTTACGAGGAAGTAATAACAAGTACGAAATTAGTGAATATGCCTGTCCACCCTCTCTCTCCAATTTCACAAGAGTTGGACAGAGGTTGAAGAAAGAAAGACACGTATGATGTGTGAGTCACAGAAGATAGAGAAAAGAAAAAGAGAAAAGTAAAGAGAATGAATGTAAGTGTGCGGATGTGTGTGTATGCGTAAGTGAGAGAGAGAGAGAGAGAGAGAGAGAGAGAGAGGAGAGGGAGGAAGGAAACGTGAATGTTGTTTCTGTTAACATCGCTTGGACGTCGTGTGTTTGCACGAATTAGATGATTACTTAAAGAAAGAGGATGTTATTTTTGAACGGATGAAATTTTATTTAAACCTGCTCTATCGGCTCAATTTTAAGACAGTCTATGCGGAAAGACTAGTCACTAAACAGCATATACATTTGAAATAGATTTTAATAAATGATTCTTATTTGAAATTAATCGCTATCATGAGTCCTTGACTGAGATTTAATTTAAACACCTCTAGGAGAATTTCACAATAGTACTCCAATGACCATAAAATGTATCCGTTCCACTTTTTCTTAGTATAAACACAAGAAACGATCGATGTTTTGGCGAGTATATAAGACATTTCTTGTAATGCAAATGTAAACATGACGTAATTTGTCTAAGTCTTGATCTTTCAATGAACAGGAAAAACTAAAAAGTCATGGAAAGAAAATTAATGAGAAAAATGTCACACATTTAGTTTGTTGTTCGGAAATTTTCAGCGAGATGTTTACATTGCGTCTCACTTCATGTTTTTCTATATATAAAATAAATACTTATTTGAATCGAAAGGTTTATTTGTCAAATGATGGCAGAACCTATCTGCACAGAAATGCTGCTCTTTTTGCGCAGATATAAACAAATGGTAACCATTTGTATAAAAACGTCCTGAATTTCGAAGTCTCAAATGAATAGAAACGCTGTAAGTTTTATGCTTTAAAATAAGTTGAAAAACCGATTTGACTTTAAAGGGAAATGCTTAATGACTTCAGAATTTGCACAATCTTTTGCTATTACTTCCTTTCATTCGATTTTACTATTAATTCATTTTTATTGTAATTATTAAATGTGCAAAAGGTTAAACGACGCTAGAAATTGGTAAAATTAACCGACAATTATCGCAGTTCCTGGGCAACTCTGATGCATATCTGATGAGGACAATTTGACTAAGTGACAAATGACTTCAGATCGATCACCAGGCCTCCTTTCAAAGATATGCATAGCGAAAATCGAATGAAATGGCTAACAGAATAGAGGAAGATTTATTTCATTTAACTAGGACAGATGGATTAAGTAAAAGAAATTGCCATGACCGCTTGAGGTGCCAACAAGATGGAAATGGTGTGATGTTTTGGAGTTGTGAAGTGGCGTACCCAGGGTGAGTTGCAGATGATGCTAAGATATACATTAATATTTTGAAGATATACGTGCAAACATAGTTTCAGAAGGAACGAAACTATTTCAGAACGATGATTTTTATGTATGATAATGCTCCACCAAATTCGCCGAAGAAAACGGATGATATATGAATATAAGAGGTTTTAAAAACACTCGTTTAATCATGACCGGATTCTTCGTTCGACCATAAATCATTCAAAAACTCGTGGTACATTCAGAAAAAATGTTTATATGAGAAACTTACCAGCAATGATTAACTTTGAAATCCTGTACTGGATGCTGTGCAAGTTGTTTCAAATAACGAAAAAAAACAACAGTTCACAAAATCAATGGAGCTATTTCTTTTAAAAGTAGTTTCAGAACACAGAGAATATATTTCACTATTAAAATGACACTAGCTTCATTTTGGGTCTGTTCAAGGAACTTGACTTTGTAAATTTTGACTACATTCTGTAATTATAATTTTTAATTAGAAAATAATGTTTCTTGGAGTTTCAGTAACCTGGCGAAGAATGAGAAATTTATAAAATCTAGTAAAATTGCTGAAACTTTTGCCACAGCTTAAAAATGACATTCAACATAATACTATACGCATTAATAGTTCAAATACCTTGTTTAAACAAATACATTGTCCACAACGTTTCGACCGTTGTACGCTCCGGCCTTCTTCGGAATTGGAATTTCGAACGGAAACCTTTATTTCTCCGTAGGCTGTTCCACATTTTTTCTTCCGGATATCTCAGTTTTAGTTATTTCACTTTATTAACTCACCTCGCCAGGTTATGAACCCACAATTCTTTGACTCAAGTCACTGAATTAATTCAACCAACACTTTTATCCGCTAGGTCATCAGTGTATGAATGTTTGAGACTTATAAAACCTAATGTCTCAGTAACTATTTTTTTTTTTTTATCTTATTACAGTTTGTTCTTGTCATTGATTTTCTCTAGCATTCCGTATTACTAGATATCATTTTTACCAGGGCTCATATTACAATTTGTTGTTATTAGGTTGGTGCAAAATAATGACGTAATAATGTCGTTTTTTTACGTTAAAAAATAGGTCAAAAACGACATTATTACGTCATTATTTTTGCACCAACCTAATATTATTGTTTTTCTCTAAAGGAAACGACGTGAATACGACAACAAAGATTAGGACAACAGTCCGAACAATGTAAATACTGTAAATAGTTACAATACCTCAACTCAGAAATATAGACAGATACTCTGTGGATATGTTTATTAGTTTTCTGGAAATTAAGAAAAATTAAAAGTTGCCATAATATACTGCAATCGAAATTTAAAATCAAATTGAATCACTTTCAGCATTTTATCTTATCAAACTAAACCCATCGAAATTGGCAAAGTCAGTACTTGAACCACGACTTTCTTCCTACCCACCCATTTTTGCATTACATTGACTATACTTTGTAGTTACAAACATGATTACGTACCTTCACGCAGATGTAATTTCTATGACAATTTTGAAATAATACTTGAAACAATAAAGTTGTAATCAGCGAGCAATTAATTTTATTAATTTTCATTCATTTCATTAATTTTACTAAGGATTTTGAAATTCATGCAATCTTTAAATAAAGGAAAACAATTCAAATAATAAATGTTACAACTTTAACATCACTTTATGCATATTATGCTCTAGTTAAAAATGGTGGAACCCATACTGTAGCTTTGTACATCTCGAAAGCTTTCAACAAGTTCTTCTTCAAAAGCTGAATAGTTACGATGTCCCTGGACAAATTTTTGAATCTATCTAGTCTTTCCTATTAAACTGTGAATCGAAAGTTATCCTGAACGGCCCCTCGTTTAGATCCTTTCGGGCTACTGCGGGTGTTCCCCGTGGTTCCATGCTTGATCCTACTTTGGTTTTAATTTTCATTAATGACCTTCCCGATGGCATCAGCTCTCAACTTGGTACCTACGCTGATCACACAACCATTTACTCCTTTCATGATAGTAAGTTTGATCAGTTCGATAAGGTCAAAAAGTGAAACCGATATCCAAAACGACCTTCAGTCTGTTGTTAAATCGGGCAAAACTCGCCTCCCAAACTGCACTCTATTAATCATCTGAGAAAGCCTTATCTGCCTTCCATCAGCATGGCTGATACTAACCTCCAGGAAAGTGACTCGCTGCTCCTTTTTGGGTTAACGTTCTCAGCTGACATAAAGTAGAAAGACTATATTGAATCCATTCCTAGGTCAGCTGCTAAGAAAGTTGGTTCTCCCCAGAATCTGCCTTACATATCTAAAATCTACCATTCGTCCATGCTTAGAATATTGCTGCCACATATGGTCTGGTACCCCTGCTATTTACCTTGAGCTCCTTGATAAAATCCAAAGAAGAATCAGCAATATTATTGGTCCTGATATGGCGTATCGGCTTCAGTCACTTTTCCACCGCCGTAATGTTGCCTCCCTGTGACTTTTCTATATTTCTATAAATACTTTTATGTTAATTCTTCGAATTAGCTCTTCGCGATGGTACCTAGACTTTTTTTCATTTAAGTACAGTACTAGACTGGCGTCGAAATCGCATCAATTTACAGTTGAGCTGGTTAGATGTAACCATAAATTCTTTGCTAACAGTTTGTTTTTTCGCACTTCTCACTTGTGGAAGTCCCTACTGGCTCCATGCTTTCCAGCAAACTTTAATGTACAAAAATTTTAATGCAATGCCAATCACTATCTACTATCCTCCTGATTACTCTTTTTGTTCTCGCACATTAGTAATGTTTCTGTTTCTAATTCTTCCACACCCAGTAACCCCTTGTGTCTCAGTGGCTTTAATAAGTATTTCATGGGGTGAATTCGATTATATATATATATATATATATTAAAATACTTTTCAAAGATTTTCTCTATCAGTTGATGCATATATATATATATATATATATATATATATATATATATATATATATATATATATATATATATATATCATTTGTTCAATATACAGGGAGATAGATATGATGTGCAATCAGGTTTTTACGATTTTGTTTTAAATTGCAAGAAATTATGTTGCATTAGCCTTCCTAGTAGGAGAGCATCGTTTTTAGCGGTTTCCTGTCTTTTCGATGACTAAAGGAACCAAAAGAAATAAAGATTTGTCCGAATATTTATTGATACGAAAAATGACTTTGTATTGATTACAACAACTTAACGCTGCATTCATCTTGTCATGGTTTTACATTTTAAAGTTCTATTCCTATAAATCTGTTCCAAATTCATTTAATACTTTAAGCTTCATCAACCTAAGTTACATGTTTCACTTCTTTTCTATCTGTTTAGCTATCTTTTGTTTTTTTGTTTTTGTTATTTTTTGTTATTTTTTTTTTTTTTTTTGGTCCTTTTATTTCTAGGCACGCCAGCAAGGAATCCGGCTGCACGCCATGAAAACATTTGCGTAGGTGCAATGAAAGATTTTGAGATTATTAAAAAAACCTTTTTTCTTTTACTATAAAAGGCTAACATTGACAGCAATGAAAGCAGCCAGTGTTTTGCAGCTATAATGTGTTTTGTAGGTTAAGTGCAGTTTATAGGAAGACAGAAAAGTAATTTTCTCCAATCGAAAAATATTCAAATGATCTTTCTGTCCATTGTCAATTGCTATCCACGAGTGAATGGTTACAGCTTTTCCAGCGAGGAAAAACATAATAGTGACGATAAATAATGCATATATTCATACAAAATTTCGATTGTAATTATGTGTTTGTTTGCTTGTTTGTTTACTTACTTACTTACTTACTTACTAGAAAGAAAGAAAGAAACGTTAAATGAAGTATTGCGCTCAGGAAGTGAATGAAGTAAAAAAAAAAACACAGTGTTCAATGTAAATGAATAAAGCTCAGATGTTTCATGCCCTAAGCAACTGTCATAACTTAAGTAGCATCTTACGGTAAGGAATTAGGAGATACTGAATTATATATATATATATATATATATATATATATATATATATATATATATATATATATATATATAGATAGATAGATAGATAGATAGATAGATAGATAGACAGATTAAAGTAAGTATATAGATAGATACTGTGTAGCCGTTTTGGTTGAAACAAGTAAATATATAGTGGATATTTAGGAAAATTCGGTATAAGTGCATCATTTGATATACAAACGTTTGAAATCCATTTGTGCATATCTTTTAAATTTCCATTTAAATGTCGGAGATCGATTAGCCAAGGCATTTACAAATATTTTTTGATTAGTGCACATACGCAACAGGTTTGTATAATTAAATATATTTGCTAAAAATACAATTTAAATATTAAACAAATCCACACAAACTCCCGAATTAAGATTAGGGCCCCTCGGCATCGACTAAATGATTAGCATGTTTATGTTTAACCTTTACGTGTATTATTATTGTTATTATTTTAAAGCAGGTAATCTCTGAACAAATCACAAATTGTTATCGGATTCCACAGCACTCCTGCCAACCCCCAGAGCTGTCGTCGTCTTCTACAGGCTTTGCCTTTATATGATTCTCCAATTCCTCCCATCTCTCTTCTAGATTCCACCAGAAAGCTTCCGAATACACTAATTATTATGGACACGGCCATATGATATTCATTTTCCACAGGTGATCTCGTGCTAAGCATAGTTATCATTGTGTTTGATTTCTTTCATTTTTACCCTGTTCTCTCTTGTCCCAACCACGTCTACGATCAGCCATATTTGTTGTTCTTTCTTCATTGCAACCCGATCTGATTTCTTTACTTCGATGAATTGTTCGATTTGAATTATTCTTTTTGTAGGACAGCTTCTGATTTGTGCTCATACTATTTACCTACATCAATGGTTTTTTTATAGTTTCTGCGACCTCAGCATTCCAACTCCCTATCTGACGGTACGCGACACCCTAATTGAAGATTAATGGTATGTTTCATTGACATAGGAATATAGATATTACAAATGAAGCAAATAGGGATCACCGACCAGGATAGTATCTTCAAAGAAAAAAAAAACATCCACCAAAATCTACAATAATATTGTGAAAGTTTCAAGTCAATTTGAAGTTCGTTTACCTTTCAATGGGAAATTTGAGTTTGGTGGCGTGTGCATACACTCGTAATATTGGATCGTATGGCTGAAATTTCAACTTGTATTTCTTTGTCAACCATTTTGAAATTTTCTCTTTTCATTGTCTTGAAGGAGGGGGGCCAGATTGACACAAATAAGTTATCGAGAACTGTAGCAGTATTGCAATAGTTTTTCAGGCTGTCGTTGTGTACTGCACTGAAACGTTTTTGAAAAACAATTTAATTTAATTTTTTTTAATATTTGTGTCTTCAGCATTGGTCATACAAGAATTACTTTTCTTTTTCTGGGATAATTCATATCTCTCAGATTTTACAAGTGAATTAAAAACTCGGTCACATTGTTCAATGTTAAAGCCTGGAAAATAATAATTTTTTTCTTCGTTAATTCTAAATGCTCACAAGTTAATTCTTGAGAGAACATTTTTTGGTGGCAATTGTTTCTTTCTTGCCTTTATTTAACCAAAACTTTTTTTTCTTTGAAAGCATGAAACTTATCAGTGAATGTCAAAAGATTTTTTCTTTATTCCTCTGTCTTTATTTAGAATGTCAAATATGTCAGATAGATAAGTCGATTTTGAACACCAAAGATTTTATTTACTAAATGTCACTTAGTTTTGGCATAATGGCTATAAAACTGAGACATTAATAACTAATAGTAATTAACCAGAATAGAACCATTACCATTCGTTGTGTTGCACTATTTTGAACAGCTACATTATGCAACATTTCAGACGAATTTGTGTTATCGCCACAGGCAATCATTTCTGACATTTCGTCTTTGATTTAAAAGATGCAACTTAATATACGACCTTTCAACAACCAACGGACTTCTATTTGCAAATGAAACATTTTATAAATATAACCCATTTCATCATATATTTTTGAAAGTACACGCAATTTAAGAGAAACGTAATTTTGAGAACATTTACCATTTTATAATGCCTTTTTGTAACTCTTCATTTATTGATTACGATGTAAAAAAACAAAACAATGAACAGATATTATTTCATTGTTTTGCATGTGCTACAAAAGCTGTTCATTTTTTTCCAATCATAGATGGAGTTCCATCTGTACAAATTCCAACACAATTTTCCCAAGTTTATGAACATCATGTAATGATTCAGAACATTAAAAAAATCTTTTTTCATCACAATTTTTCATTTATTGCATAATAAATAATGTTCTATAATGCTTTTTATTTTATTGTTTTGGAAAAGTGAACCAATGCAAACAAATTGGCTGTTCCAGTACTATCACATGATTTATCAAACTGTAGACTGTATAATGCGACATTTGTGACTTTTTTTACATTACTCTCAAAATCTGTAATACGTTTGCCTATGGTATTACCAGATAACGGGATTTTCTTTCATATTCTGTGGCAGACATTTTTCGTACGATTACTTTGAAAACTTGTTGAATTAAAGATTCTGTAATTGTGTATGCATTTCTCATGAAATAATTTCAACTTTTTTGGATTTTATCCGAAACTTTAGAGATTTTAATAAAATTAATCCTTGTTTAATTAACTATTTTTTTTTATTAAAAAAATAATTTTTCGCAATAAGAGAAAATTATTTAGCAATTTATTTACTTTTTTGGTTGTTCAAGACCGAATAGGACTGAACTTGATGTTCTTTCTTTGGGTGAATATAGGATTTGAAATATCTTCACTATTTGTTTCATTCAAATATTTTTACAACTTTAATTTACCTTTGATAAGAAACAAAATCCATTTGAGCGTGTAAAGAAGACGTTTCTCTGTAAATGCATATTTTCTTATCGATGAACTGGAACGAATCATCATTAATCTCATATAGAGTCCATTGCAGGTGATGTGACTAGAATCAAGATTTTTTAAAAAGTAACTCTATGAGTCGAATTAAAGAAAGCCTTTCATATATGAATGAAGTTGTACCAGTGAGAACGTGGAGTGAAAGAGAATGCATCAAACAAAGAATGCATCAAATGAAAACAAAGGAAGATTTGTTTAGGTAACTTACAGGTAATTTTCAATTTATGCAGTTTTTATAGGTTTGAAGGAAATATACTGTTTTGATGTCTTTTGTTAAAACAGAGACAAAATCAGAATGTAATAATATTTCTGCGTCGACTAAGGCGACAAATGTGGTAAGTTGGTCAAATAAGTGAAAAGGGGATAAAGTAGAAGACGAAAAAGCAACTTTCCCCTTGCCTACCTCAATACCTCCCATTCATCTCAATCTGTATTCAATCTTCAAAATATGTCGGAGATTTTGAGCCTGCTGAGCCAACTCATTCTAACAACAAAAACTCCATTCCTTTTTCATCTGATATCGATTCCACGTTTTTACCTTGAATTTCATACTAAATTTAATGCTGTAATTATGATTAATCCAATGCATGTTTAAACATTGACTGCGTGGCGTTCTATATCCATATTTTTGTTGCTAAATCATGTTTTGTGTGAGTGACTTCACTGTTTCCAGAAATCTTCTGTTATGCCTATTTAAATCTATTTGGATCTATGCATCCTTTGAAATAATCATAACATTCCTCTTTTGTGTGTGCGAGCGACACACACACACACAAACAAACAAACACATACACTCATGCACGCGAGCGCACTCACACACGTCACTTGCATACAGATCAAATCTCTTTTATGTTATGATCGCATCTCACGTTTCTTTCGTAACAGATTATGAATCGATAAACAGATCATTAATCAATTAATCACTTCTGGTCAAACGGGACATTTACAGCTTAGGTTTGAGGGTAACTGTGTTTTGTACTCTCCCTATGTGGTCGACACGAAGCAATCCTATTGACGCAAATTATGACAGACGCTAAATACGCCCTGCGGGTTGTCACCTCTACGTTAAGATAATGATTGAGCGGTTTGTTCGAAAAGGACTAGTAGCCGAGGCAGCAGCAGCAGCGGTACAGATGCTATAACATGTTTATTTAACAATAAGAGGATATGGATCGAGGACAGAGCAAAGAACATATGACAAAATGGTTTGAGTGATTTTCATAATGTTCATATCCACACCATAATGTGCCTGATAATAAAGAGGGACTTTTCTTTTGATAGTTAACAATAATGATTCTGTTAAAAATGACTAAAACACCTTCGTAAGAATTATGATACTGACTTCAAGTGTCCACAGTGCACACCAGGCGTATACATCTTCGTAGATATGAACCTGTTAAGCAAATGTGGGTTACTGAGTTTGTTTTGAAATAACGTAGTTTTGCAAAAGTTGTCGCTGTTTTAGGATTTGAAGATTATCTTTTCATAAAAACTGGATTATTCCAAAGAATTCCGAAAATAATGTTGACGAGAAAAATTAACAATTCTAAAAATTAAGGCTTTTTGCAGTTATTTATTTATTTTTATCCGTGTAATGCAAATTTGATTATTACGAAATAAGTGAACACTTTTATATAAGAAGGCATGAAACGTCAATTCTCTTCTCAACGCTAACTCAGATAAGTATTGGGACAAAAGCTCGTGGCGTTTTTCAATAGGTGGCGTTTGAACATGATTTCTTTTCCGACATAACTGAAATTTTCAACATATATACATATATTGAAAGGTGACATTACGACACACATATCTATATAGGATTTGTGCGTGGGTTGTGAATTTTAAATGTTTTTACGCTAAAAGCGAAAATAGAGAAAAATGAAATACATTTTCGCTATTTGATGATCTTTTTTATTTCTGGGATGAGGGAGGGAGCTGTACAAACAGCAAAAACAGTGATGTGCCACTTATGAATATAGCTGAGAATACTGTGCCATAGCTGAGAATAATGTTCGGAAGTGTGCGTTAAGTTCGGAAGTGGAAATTTTGATATGAAAATCAGAGAATGCTTCGGTCGTTGATGATGAAGGCAAAATCGAAACGCTGATTAAAAGTAATACACATTACGGAACATGGTCCATCGTATATATGAGCGTTCAAGGTACTTGAAACTACCTGGATACCTAAACCACTATGATGTTTGGGTGCCTCACGATTTAACGGAAAAATAATTAATGCACTTCATTTCCATCTATCACTTTCTGCTCATACGCACACAAATATTCATTTTCTAAAAGAATAAGCATAGACAATGAAAAATACATTGTTTACAATAATGTGGGGTGAAATAAATCCTGGGGAAACGAAAGGAGCCACCGTTTTGTCACACCAAAGGCCGGTCTGTATCTGAAAAAGTGATGCTGTGTATCAGGTGGGATTGGAAGAGCATTATATATTACGCGCTCCTTTCGCAAAATTGAAATGTTGAATTCATAGAAGTACTGTTACCAAGTTAGTCCTATTAAAGTCAGAAGTAGATGAGAAAAGTCCGGAACTGGACATTTGGAAGGATCTCATCTTCATATAAGGATAACTCCAGATCTCATATTTGTTTTGCAGACATAAATATAGATTGATACAGCTTAACTGAAATCTTCTATTACACCCGCTGTACTTACTTAACCTTGCATCTTCAGATTATCACATATTACGATCCTTACAAAATTCTCTTAGCCGGAAGAAATCTTCAGTTCTCTGGAATCCTGTAAAAACAACATAAACCAGTTCGACACCCAGAAAATTGCAGGATGGAACCATGATGTTGCGTCAAAAAGGACGTAATGTCATGGAACAAAATGAAACATTTGTAATTGAATAAATCTATGCACAAATATCTAAATATTATCTTTAAAATTCACTTTAAAAATGCTACAAAATAGATAAGTAATGATAATCAGTCGAAATTGAACATTTTTCATTTATCATAGTTTTGATATTCAATTTCAACTGACATAATATTAGGTTGGTGCAAAAATAATTTCGTTTTCTAACATATGTTACTATGTGAGAAAACGAAATTATTTTTGCACCAACCTAATAATATTAAAGTTCTATTCAGAAAGTAGATTGACCTACCTGTTTCCTGCATCGTAAATAACTATTCTCATTCCGATATTAAATTTTACTCTATTATTTCAGTTTTCTGATGGCGGAGACAAATCCCGGAGGAAAAGTTTCGCGAATCCAGAAAACATCGAAAAGTGAGTATGGCAACATTTAATGACAGTCACTCGTATGGGAAAAATTGCGGGCTTGAGCATTGCGGATTTTGGCAGCAGCAGCTCTCCTCATTAAACATAAAGGAAAGTATCAAAGCACTATTCGATGTTTTAAATACGATGCGTTTCATGCACCTTTTTTATGTCCGTCCTAAACTAGCAACCCAAGATCGTGTTTCGTGTTTTGTAGAGATACAAGTCTACATTAGAATGTTAACTGATCTTGTGTTCTCTTATACAATCATAAAGATACAAATAACTAAATTAAAAAGATATCTGGGAGTAGCTCCCAGATATCTTTTTAATTTATCAGCAAAGAGGAATGTTTGTATCAAAATTTTAGATTCTATTTTCAGCACGTCACTTAAGCTCGTAATTCAAATATCCTACTGATAAGGAAAACATTTTATCTAAGGATAAGGGAATAGTCACCAAGTGGGTGGCTGTCCCTTAGAAAATCGTTTGCCACTCTTTGAAAATGATGTTAATTAATTTAAGTGCGCAAATTATTACCCCAATCCTACTTAAAGTACGCCCTTCATCAAAACACTCTGACGACAGACCTGTTTATCTGTACCGCGAAATCTTGCAATTGTACGAGTTGTGTAAACTAAATCGGAGAAACGAGTTCCGATTCTTGTCGGATTCGTTACATTCATTATGCGCAAATACTATTGAGAAAGGGTATGAATCCATTTCCTTCTCCTCAGTTATGGCTTAAATAGTGGAATTTTATCTGGAAAAATCATTTTTATTCTCAAAAAAATGTCCGTCCAATATTCACTCACAAAAAAGAATTGTTCTTACAAATAAAAATATGCTTCGGCTTTAAATACACCACAATTGGTTGATAATTCGTAACAAATAAAATCAATCTTGTCTTTAGTATTTTAATGCTTTTTTTGTTCTGAAAACAATGTACTGAATTAAATCATTAAATGGCTGGAAACAATACAGTTACTGAAATACGTTAGTATTTCGCCAATGTAACTGTATTGCTTCCAACCATTTAATTCAGAACATTTTCTGTAAACATCAGGAAGCCATCCATATATATTTAAAAGCTGGAAATGATTTATAGTCATTTTTAACATTAATACACCAACCCCTTTTAAAATGAAGCATTTAGTCAATGATTATTTCATCCAAGTTATCTTTTGAACGCAACTTTCACTACAATTTTACATTTTCTATTAGGTTGGTGCAAAAATAATGTCGTTTCCTCACATAAAGTTGAACGTCAAAAAACGACATTATTTTTGCACCAACCTAATATTTAGGAACAAACAAGACTCTTTCTTCTTGGGAATTACAAATATTCATATAGAGCAGCATTGAATATATAACGATTTAAGCTGTTTAGAATTTCTTAAAGTTGCACATCCAAAAATAGAATTAAAGACGTTTAAGGGGTTCATTAATACAAAGCTTGAGCCGATCACTGACCACAAATAAGGTGATAATATAGGTGGTGGGCGTAGTAATGAAAACTAATTGTAAACAATGATAATTTAAACCAAACTAGACTGAAATTTCGACCTGAGGCTGACCAGGACAAGAACAAGAACAAGAGCTAAATTCTTCGTCCAAAACTCCAAGTCAGTTTTAAGGATGCTTTTAAAAATTATACAATATAGTCCACATGTACGTAATTAGTAATTATTTTTCCCATATATTTACGTGTTTGTAAAATATACAACGTTTTAAATAAAAAAAAATGAACATTATTAATGTCTTCACTGTTAAAAGCGCATGCGTAGACGATTAGCCAGAGACCTGAATTCATCTTTAATATATGGTATGCAAAGAACCTTAGCCATGAATTATCTCCAACCTTGGGAAAGGTGTTTAGTGCTACCTGAAAGAGAAATGTTTCCTAAGTCTGTGGAAGTTTCAACTGTTTCTCTTGTTTTCAATAATGCAGGTGAGCGTTCATTCCCATCGCAATATTGCCCCATTAACCCCCCTTGCGCAATTTGCCAACTCTTTGAGTCTTTTACTCACGTCACCAGAAACATCCTGTGCGTCAAACAGTATGGTTTTCACTCCTCTAAGTAAACAGCTGATATTTTATCTGTCATTACACACAGAATTAGTGAAGCTCTCGATGATAGTTTTATCACGAGAGTGACTATCTTAGATATCTTAAAGGCTTTTGACAAAATACGGGCTTGCTACATAAGTTCTTTAGCTATGACAACTTTGTAAAAATTATCAAGTCCTTACCCGCAGGTAGGTCCACGAAGCTCATTATCAATGACCAGTCTGTTGAAGACCATAGACGTCTCCCAAGACACTCTCCTTCGTCCTGATCTCTTCCTGCTTTTTAATAACTGCAATATTCTCAGATCATTAATAAACGTCTATGCTGATGATACCACAATTTATAGAAGCACCTTCAAAATGTTCGGAGCCTTGTAGCTTATCTCTCTTTAAAACTAGGTTTAACAGCTCATTGGAGGAAAACTGATTTGTAACTTTCAATAGCTCAAAACTAAGCTAGTATCATTTCATCAACAACGGTCAGCTTATTCTACCGCCCCAGAATGTACCTGACTTCTTCTACCATGCTTCATCAAAAGTCAGATATTTTTTAATCGAGTTCACCCCCTGCAAGGCAGTAACATCAGTAAGACACAAGGAACTTCTGGTTGTGGAAAAATTAGAAACAGAAACATTACCGTCTTGGGTATGACGATAAACTACATCCGGCAGCAAGACCTCTGATCGGGAGGTTTTGAGGAGCTTGGAACCACATCTTAATTGCTGTTGTTTCCAGGTCCACACGGACACAAGGGAGTAGCACCTGTTAGGGTCCCAGCTATGGGCAAATAGTGAACCCCCAAACTGGGATTAAAACACTATGAAAGTGTACAAATACATTTTTCTAATGAAGGTACCAGCAATGCATTTTTATAGTAAAAACAATTACCAGCAGTGCGTTTTTGTAAGGAACAAATGATAGTACCAGCAATACATTTTTGTAAAATAAAAATTGCCAGCAGTACATTTTGAAGAAAAAAAAAAACAGCAATACAATGTTGTAAACGAAATTACTAATGCTCCCAAGAAAATTAAATTTCCGCATTAAATCATCCATAAGGAGTTGATATGTTGTTAAACAAACAGAAAAATTACTAATGAGCGAGAACAAAAAGAGTAATCGGGAGGACAGTGACTAACAGTTTTTAAATTTTTGCAGATTAAAGTTGGCTGGAAAGCCCGGAGCCGGAAGGGAGTACCACAATCGAGAAGTGCCAGTAAAGAAACTGTTAGCAGAGAATTTACGATTACATCTAGCTGATTCAGCTGTAAATTGATGAGATCTCCACACCAGTCTAGTACTGCGCTTAAACTAAAACCGTCTAGGTGCTATAGAGAACAATTACCATGAAAGTATTTATAGAAAAGGTAGACTTACGATGGTGGGAAAGTGACTGAAGACGAGCCGCCAGATTAGCACCAGCACTAAAATAGCGAGTTACTGTCATATCTGGTCTAGAATTACATTTTCCAGTCTTTATAGCGTTCAATTGTTTACACAGCATTGTTGGGTGTGGCTTGTTTTCCATTCTGCAATCTATTTCCTAT
This sequence comes from Acanthosepion lycidas, assembly GCA_963932145.1. Classification (NCBI taxonomy): domain Eukaryota; kingdom Metazoa; phylum Mollusca; class Cephalopoda; order Sepiida; family Sepiidae; genus Acanthosepion; species Acanthosepion lycidas. The sequence continues at coordinate 39,345,423 of OZ010600.1, read as the reverse complement.
AGATGTGCAACATTGCAAGCCTGTTGCTAACTCTATTGACATTTCCTATGGCAAATGTTCAGATGAGCTTCCTTCTTTAGTTCTACTAATTCAGACTTTTACAGTTAAGACTCACCACGCTACGACCATGGAGTCGAAGTACCTTTATTTCCTCTTCATATTTCCATTGTAAGACGGATGTTCCACTCAAACATCTGTTTCTCTAAGAAATACTATTTTGTGGAACAGACATACACGTAGATGTTTCCCTTCACACATCAGTCCTAACCTCTTCAAGTCAAAGGTCAATTGTTATCTAACCTGCTTATCCTCATAATATTCCTTTCTTACTTCTCTTACATTCATATCACGCACCTCATTCAGTAACACTCTATCTTGAGTGGCTCTTGAGCCTTTGGTAAAACAAATATACAGAGAAAATAAGGCATTTGGATTCTTGCATTATTCGTTCTTTTAATCATTTCATTTTTTCTAAAGTTGTTCTCGATTTCCCTGTTCTGCAGATGTGAAAGTATACGAAAGGAATAATAAGAATGTCGACGATGCGAGAGAGGCGACAACTTGTAGAGTCGTTTATTAGAGCGTTTATTAGAACAGTTCCGAAGAGCCTAGAAAAGAAAGAGATGAACTGGAAATTAAAGAAAGTGTTTGAAACACATCAAAATATAGCATTATTGAAAGCAACTAGAATATTAAAAATAGCCTTGTAGTATTTAAGATACTTGCTGTCACTTTATCTCCAATGTAAGTCATTGTGTGAACGCTTAATAAGGATAATAATAACTTAAAAAATAAAATGGAAATAATCATGGATCCAATTCTAAATTCAAAACTATCAACTCTGGAATTTTGTTATGTCTTTTTATTGCATCAGATCGATATTTGATAATTTGGGGTTAATGTCACCATTTTATTAACTTCTGTACAAAAGATGACAATTTTTTTTTAATTCATATCTGGAAAAATCCTTTATATTAAATATTTGATGATTTTTCTCTTCTATACTGAGAGGGTGAGAGAGTAAGAAAAACACTAACTCATCAATGGAAATGAGTCCGCTGGCTTTTTGCCTTAGTGATTTTTAGATGATAAAACTTGAAAAAAAGTGAATCAATACTTGAGAATGCTTGCTGGCTAAGATAATTGCACTTTTCATATAGGTACCAATGGTCAGTGTTCGAGTACAATTAGAAATGATTTTCAGGGAGGACTAAAAACTGGGAGAGAAGGTGGAGGCATATTGACAGGGAAACGTTGGTTATATTATAAGATTGAAATCTATTTGTATCCTAAAAATAGCACAAAATATTTTCCATAATTAAAAAGATAGTTTCAAAAACGTCCCATGTGATTAAAAGGGAACAATTCCCTTTTTTAAGCGAGTAGAAAACAATCATGAATAAAA